>CM043316.1:44870933-45470933 GCA_023736055.1 Quercus glauca | reverse complement strand
TCTTTTTCTGATTATTTCTCAGTTTTTTTTAATAATTTTTTGGCTTTCAGAAAAAGAAAATAAATACTACACATTTATCTTTTTTTTTTTTTTTTTTTTGAGAAACAGTACTACACATTTATCAGTTGAGCAAAATGGTAGCACAGTTAAAAAAAAATTTGAGAAATTATTTGAGAAAATTTTAAATCCAAATAGTACAGAAAATCACCCGTCATTATAGGCGCGAATTCCGATAGGGGTACTATACTAAGATTAAGAGCAAAATTGACGGTTTTGACTTTTATTTTTAAGACAGTTTTAACCGTGTTTGCTAACCCTTTGTCAGATCAAAATATTTTTAATTTAGACAGAAATTGAGCTTCAAATTTTTTATTGATTTTACTTATTGAGCTATTTACAACCTATCCAGAACCACGTTAACCAAGGACATACTCAGACAAGTCTTGCAAGCTTTACATTAAATTTTCTTTGATCTAAAATGCTTTGAAGTTGAACACCAAAAACCGTACTACTAAAATACAAAAATTAGATCAAGCCCTTTGCAATCAATCATAAAAGATTGCGGTTTTCACACAATACAAGCATGGAGCAAAACATATAATAAGTCCCAAGAGAAGACCATTCAAAACCCAAAAACCCAGAAACAAAGAAATGCATCTAAAGAAGCAAGAAAACGCCAAAATAGCTTAAATCTTTTTTTACCTGCTTGCCCATTTTGATAACAACATAAGGATCACTGCTTCTGACATCCCTGACTGCAAGGTTCACCCCTCTATGGACATGAATCCTAAGCAGACCCAAAAGGCTCTCCATCTCAGGGAAAAAAAAATACAAATTTTTGACAAATAAAAACCAGTAGAACACAAAGGAAATGAAAGGACTTGTTGCCTTATGTTATGGTTTTGAATATTGAATACCCTTTTACTTAGGCAGGGTGGAGATTCAGCTAAAAAAAACTTAGGCAGAGTGGAGAACTAGTTGACAAAATAGTTAAAGACACTGTCATAGTCTAACCCAATTGTCCATATTTATAACCAAAGAAAGAAGACCAAGATCCAAGTCCTATTCAATCATAAAAAGAAAAACCAAGTCCTAGATTTGGCAAGTTGCAATGTTTTATACAGTTCATAAATAGTGTAACAACCAGTGGGTTATGGATGTAATTTTGATTTGATGGGTAAAAACCAGAAATACGCGCATAAAGGACTCTAGTTAAGTGGGAATGAGTTGTTTTTTTCAAACATTAAAAGTTTCATATTTGCCAAACATTATAAAATAATAATTACGTTTTTGGGCCAGACCTGACCAGAGGTCCAAGGCGGCTGACACGCCTCGTTGCATTCTTTGACTTTGTCTTCTAGAGTTTATACTTTGGAGGCTTCTTACACTCCTCTCTCCCCCCCTCTTTATTTCATTTTTTGTTTTGTTTTTTCATTTAAATTTAAGCGAAAATTTTTTGTTACCCTTGAGTACACAGTGATTAAAAACAACGAAAATTTTATTGGAGATTGGGGGATTGTAAGGTTTTTATTTATTTAATTATTTATTTTAATATATCAATAACTGAGATCAGGGAGTTCAATTTTATTGGACATTGGTGGATTGTAAGGTTTTTTTTTTTTTTTTTTTTTTTTTCCAAATATATCAATAATTGAAATTAGGGAGTTTTGATTCTTTTCAACTTTAAATATCTTCCTTAAAAATACCAAAAGGTTTCAGTCAATTGAGTTACAATATTTTACATTAACAAACCGTAATTTATTATCCAATTCACATTTTGTGTATGTAATAATTATTAAATTATAGAAAAGTCATAGCTTGAACTATTTTAACTCTTATAGTTCTTATCTCCAATCAGCTTAATATAGAGTCTGTTATTAATGTGTTAACACTATTAGAAGATCGCCTAACTTGCCCATAACTTGCCTTATTTGATTTTTCTTGATTATCTGTGTAGCCAACCAAAGACCTTATCTTTAAAAGAATGAAGGTTAAGATTACTGAAACCATAAAGCGAAATCATTGTAACATTAAACACCTTCATCTTCTTTAAACTTACATACTTATGAGAGGAGATTATTATCCAAAATAAGGCATATTGACATGGTTTTTTTTGTTGCCGTTTAAATTATTGACATAGTTTTTTTAGGCAAATTATACATTTTTTTATAAGTAACCTACTTAACATGACACCTGAGTAATCCATTAGGCATGTCGGTCTCTCATGCGAGTCAATTTATAATTTGATAATAAGGATAACATTGAAATGTGTTTAATTTAAAAAAAAAAAAGATAAAATTACATAATTAATTCTTTGATGATAAAAATAAAATTAATTTTGAAAGTTGGGGACAAAATATACTTTTAATCTTTTTAAGTTAAATGCTTCACTAACTTTAAACTATTTCAATGTACAATCAATGTTTTTTTAGTTTTATTTATGAATCAATGTACAGCGAGCTAAAAATGGTTAAATTAAAACATCCCAAGGCATGACTTATTATCGGTCAAAGGCCAAACATGGAGCAAAGTCAGTTGCTTTATGTGCAAGCATTTGTAGAAACCGTGTAAAATTGCGGCATCTAGATTTACGTTTGTCGTTCTCAAAGTCTCAAGACTCTAGAGTCAACGGAGCAAGACCTAATAATCAGGGTTTTAAATTTTTAACGTAATTTTTTTTTCTTCAATAATCACTTTACAGCGTGGTTCTTCTCAAAATAATAATAATAATAATAATAATAAAAGTTTAGAGCGTGGTTAGACACATTGTGTATGTATAATTAGCCCTTTTTTTTTTTTTAGAAAGACACATGACTGAAACGCACAGACACAGGAGAGTGAGAACCCATATTTAATATCACACAACTCATAACATACAAAAGCCAATAACTCTTGAATGTTGTGTGAAGGCTTTAAACCCATTGAGAAACACACACTTGGGCGATGTGGGACAAACCCACTTGATTGCTTTTTTTGAGAAAGACACAGGCTGAAACACAATTCTTAAAGCACGATTCTTAAAATAAATAAACTAAAGCATACTTCTTTCTTTTTTAATTATTTTTCCCCATTTAGGTAAAAGCATGGGCAGTTAGTGAAAGATCATGAACTCAACAAGGCCCTTCTCAAAAAAAAAAAAAAAAAAAAAAAAAAAAAAAAAAAAGGGGACAGTGGGTTCAGTTAGCTTAATTGACAAGAATGGAGCCAGGAGTTAGAGTTAGGGAGGTGGTTTTTTTGTTAGTTGTGTGCGGTGGCTTCGGTTTTTGGCTCTATTGCTTAGCCGACAAAGATTTTCTTTTATTTATTTATTTATTTTTAAATGTGTGTGTAGAGCGTGTCTTTTGTTGGTAAGGACAAAATTATTTTGTTTAAAGTTTTTTAAAGGGCAAAGTTGTTTGTTTTTGGTAAAATTAGTTGATTAGTTTCAAAAAAAAATTTAGCTTTGCGATTGCCTATCAGTGATTTTTGTTGTCGGGCTAATATTTTCGGCTTGTATTTTTTTTTTTTTTTTTATAGATTTTAGATCTATAAATTTTATTATGGACTTTAAAAGGAAGAAAATACTAGATCTGCAAATTTTTTTACAAATTGTTGTTGTGATTAGCGGTTATTAGTAAGTGAAAAAATGATGTAAATGATAAACCCAGATGTAAACCAATAAGAATTTGTTACCTCAATAATTTGTAAAAATATTATAAAAAAGTTTGTAGCTGTATCATTTCTCTTATAATGATCATTAAGGGGGACAACATATAATTTTATTGAATAAAATTGCTAAAATTAGTATCTAAATATATAGTTATATAATTATTTTATTTAAAAAAATGGGGGGGGGGGGGGGGGCGGTGGCAATGGCCCTCCTAATCCATAAATAGCTTCGTCCATGTTAATTGATAAAGTTTCTAATAGTTAAATAAGATATCAAGAAAAAGAAATCAACAAAGCAACAACTGAATTACCAATTGATTGACAAAATAATAATAATTACTGATTGAGGGTGCTACATAAAGGGAGACCATTTGGTCTATAAATAAAACTATTACTTAGTAATTAGTATACTATTAAGATCCGAGTCATTTATTATTATGTGAGAATCTTTATGGACTTGACATGGATTATATTTATGTTTGAGATCCATTTATTACTAGTCAGGATTGATCTATCAAAAAGAAAAAAAAGAAAAATAAAGAATTAATAAAAATGTAAAGTGTACAGAATTAATATTTTGTGATTTACTGGTATTGCTTAGGATTCAAATCTCCACTCTTAATTTGTGCAATGTTACCAAAAAAAATAAAAATAAAAAATAACTAGAACCCACGATTTGCCGATCAAATTAGTGTTCATCTCACCCTCATCCTTATATAATAGGTTGTTTACCACTTTTCCTATAAAAAAAAAAAAAAAATGTTGTTTACCACTTTACCGTTTTAAAAAAATAAAGGTAGTACATTTCATATAGATTAGAATTAATTATAAGTCGGTAAAAGTTGTAAATGTTATCTGAATTAATTAGGGGTGTCAATTCGGGTTAGCATGTCGGGTTCGTGTCGTGTCGAGGTAGGGGTATTCCACTAAATGGCTCAACCCTAACCCGACCCATTTAATAATCGTGTCATGATTCTTCAACCTTAACCCGACTTGTTTATAAGGCGGGTTGACCTGACCCAACCCATTTGACACGCTTAATAAACGAGTCGTGTTGGGTTGACATGAATGTAACACAACCCATTTTAACCTGCATAATATTAAATATAGCATCCATCTAGAAATAATTATTTTTACATTTCAAAAAGTAGTGCATACACTTCAAGTCTTCAACCCACATTCAAAATAATATAGTTTAACAAAAATATAATATTCATCTAGAAATAAGTTCTTTACACTCCAAAAGAAGTGTATACACTTCAACCCAAATTCAAAATAACAAAGTTTCACAAAAATAAAATAACATAGTTCAACAAAAATATAATATTCTTGGAACTCGTCAAATGCTAAGTATCAATATTGAAAGAATTTGAGCAAACAGTAGACTAATCCTGACTATGGCCACGATTATCATCCATAGATTCTTTGTTGATGTCCAAATTCATAACATCTTCCACAAGCTCATCCAATTTCATTTGTGTAAGTTCTATGCAAAAGAAAAAAGTATTAGTAGTTTTAAGGTCTGTAAAGTTTCAATTTCCAATTATATCCCTCGTAAATTTTTATAATTACTTACTTTTCTTTTTAAATTTAAAATACATGTTGGATATAAAAGGTATTTGACAAATCTAAAATAAAATAAATATTTATTTGTTATATGAGTTAAACGGGTTGTGTTAAGTGGGTCATTTCAAGTTGACACAAATAAATTAGTGTGTCAAACGTGTCTATTGCGAGTTATGCGGGTTGACCCATTTATGACCCGTTTTTTATCGTGTCGTTTTCGGGTCGACCCGTTTATGACTCAAACCCATTAAGGCCTAACCCTAACCCGAAAAAACCCGTGTCGGGTTCGTGTTGTGTTCGCGGGTTGGGTCGAACATTGACATCCCTAGAATTAATTCTAAGCACTGAGCACAAACTATTTTATTGAGCAAAACCGACTTAAAAAAATAAAAATAAAAATAAAATAAACCCCAAGAATTTGATTGAAAATTGAAACTGCGTGAAGGTGGCATTGTAATACCGCTAGCAGAAATTAAGAAAATGGCCCAACCAAGAATTAGGGTTTTTTCAAGTTGTTATCATGCAGGAGGATATCAATTATTGAACTACAAAATCAAGCTGGTAATGACCTTAAACTGAAGAAAAATGTGAAGTGCAGATTGTAATAAGTCAAAGAACTTTACAAGAAATAAAATATTGTAAGATAATGTGTTCCACTGACCCATCAAGAAAATTGACTGTGTTATAATTTTGGGTAGCTGAAGAAGTTAAATATGTACATATATAAGATCTCTTTCATTTATAGCTTGTATGTTTGTGTACGTCTTGAATTCTAGGGAGATAAGTATGGTGGATGAATCATGGCCTTGCGGTTTAGATCTTAAGTAACAAGTTAATAATCGTCAAGAACTTGATGTAGCAGAGGATCGAACTCAGTCAGGATGATTTGGTTGGAATAATCACTTGGCTATTTGTTTGAAGATTGAAACTAGGTAGGTAAGTTTATGGAATTTTTAACTGTCAATTGGTGTAGGTTAGTACGTAGCAATAATAATCACTTTAAAAAACAATACAAAATGTAATGAAGTATCATCTCCATTCCTGTGTGTATCTAAGTCATCGTGAGTCATTAAAATAAAAATTAAGAAAAGAAAAAAAAGAAGAAGATAGTATGAGTGCAAAAGAGTAGGTATTCAGATAAATATTCTGCGGGTCATCGGAGGATTTTTTTTTTTTTCTTTTTTTCTTTTTTTTTTTTTTTTTTGTTGGAGTGTGTGAAAGCTAAGAAAGTGATACAAGTTCAGTTATTATATGTAGCCGGCTACATAAATTATTGGGGTTTGTATTGTTGCAATCAAAACAATCTCAATATATTCATGCAAAAAATCAAAAGAAAAAACTAAAAAACCACGTCATTATATATTTCTTAGTCAACTAAGTTGAAGCAATTTGTTTAATAAATGAAAATATCTAATGCCAATCTTTTTCTTTTCATAATAAATTTCATGATGATTAGTCCACTAGGAGTGGTAAAGAAAAAATAATAATTTTATGAGTATCATTTTTATCCATCAATAAAATAAAAAAATAAATAAAAAAGTGATTTTATGTGTGTCAATTTTATCCATCGCTCACTATCAATCACCTTAACAATTATGAAATTTGTTGTAAAAAAATTTGTACCTATAAGATGTTAGGTTGTTTTGTTGCAACTGAAACCATGTCCATATTCAAAGGATTTTATTTTATTTTATATTTTTAGGAGCTGAGTTTGAAATTTGTGATTATTAAATTAAACTGTGAATACTGAATGCTTATTCATTTGCCAACCCCATGTGGACCTTCCTTGGTTACTCCTTTCATATATAAATATATATTCGATATTTTTAATAATGAGAATGACTAGTTGACTACTCTCTTTTTAATTTTTAATTTTCCAGTAAGTAATGAAAACGACTAATCGGTTGCACTTATCTCGAAAACTCTATCACATGCTAATCAGTCAATTAACATGTGGAGACATCGCTAATTAGTCCAATTAGTGATTTTTTTTTTAAGATCCTAACTTACTCTAACCTTTATTCCAAATTGAGAGTTTCTAAATGATGAGAGGATTAGCTTGTTTTGTAATCCTACTTCAGACAAAAACATAATAAGTAACATAATTTGCCTAGTTGTGTGATTCTTTTATTACAGTGCCCGCAATTAACGGTTGGTCTTTTTTCTTTTTCTTTTTCATAAAGTCTTTCAACTATACTGTAATCATAACTCATAATAAGGTAATAGTGCTCTAGAGTCTAGAGGCAGCAATCAAAAAGGTGCAGAACCACAAATTCTAGCTAATTTAAGGGTTGTTGCTTTTCATTTTTGGCAAAAATTGAAATTACACCGTTTAAATCTAGTCAATTGTCATTTTACTCCTTTAAATTTGATTTTTGTCATTTTAATTCATTAGGTTCTTATATGTTATTACCGTTAGTCCAAGTCCAAGTCCAACTAAATGCTCAAAATATGTGTTAAAAACACAAAAGCTGTTTAGACCTCAAATTAAAAAGATTACGGTTAGATAGTTTTTATTCTAACTTATCTAAGTGCGAAAACAAGAGTAAATGAAGCACAATCAACCGATAATACTCTAGTGCATAAACATAAATAACAAACAATAAAAGTAAAGCACAAGAGTAAGGGAAGAAAGATACAAACACAAGATAACACGACAATATGTTATCGAAGAAGAAACTGAAGAACTCGGCGAAAAACCTCTCTGCCACCCTCCAAGCAGTAAATCGATCCACTAAATAATAAGTTGAGATACACGAATAGCAAGAGACCCTCCAAGGCTAATCTACCCGATGTACCTAAGCCTTTTAAGTTCCTACTCCAACAAGACTTTTTAGAACCATGTCTTGTCTAGCTTTCCGAATCCCGCAATATGCCCGATTGCATCCACCAAGCCTCACTGGCTTCTTTTGGTAAATCCCCAAAACTTCCCAAGCTCCAAAACACTCTCTACACTCTAAATATATGTGGGTTGTGTTTGGGTACAAATCTCCTCTCAAGGTATAAAAATGGGAGAGGAAAGGAAAAGAGGCTACAATGATTTCTTACTAAGAATGAATAGCTCTCTCTCAAAAAGATAGGTGTGTGTGTTGTAGAAAACCTATTTAGGGTTTTTCTCTCTAAATAGCCTCCTTGCACTTTGTGGGTAATAAAGGTATATATAGCATGGGTGAAGGGTAAGAAAGTCACTCCTAAAAATCTTCCAGACAGAATGTCTCGCGACTACCTCACAGGAAGGCTTTACCCACGAGATACTCGCGAAATAATTCTTTTAGATAAAAAAATTTGAAAATCGAAAATAAAATTACCAAATGGTACAAAGATTTTTTACGAGACAATTGCAATAATCCCAAACCCAAATCTTACAAAATATTGTCCAATTCCGCAAAAAAATTCCAATAATCCAATCCCAGATTATCCCAGAACATCTTCTCAAAAAGAGGAAAAAAAATAATAATAAAAATATCCCAAAACTTTTCAAATTCGTAACTCACCAAAATGCAATTGGTGCCCATATCCCCATTATTAGACTCGACCTCAAGGTGGATTAAGCCAACAATTTGGAAAATGCTATTTTCATGGGAAACAAATAGACTCGCAAGAAAGGAAAAAAAAAAAAAAAAAAAAAAAAAAAAAAAAAAAAAAAAAAAAAAAAAAAAAAGGTGAACAAGCAAACCAAACATATCCCAAACTCTACACAAAACAAATCACTTTTAAACTCTTCCCCGTCACCACCCAAAACAGATGTGTCTAGTTTTTAAAATCAATTCCAACTCATTTTTTCAGTTTAAAATCAAATCCCAACTTGTCTAATACCTCTTCAAAGCTCAACCTGACCTTTTGAAGCAAGTTCGAAAACTAATTTACTTTCAAAGTAAAGCACCGAGAACCTTCAAAGAACCCTTAGGTTGAGACATGGATAATTTCAGATATATTAGACTCACTCTACCTACATGATCTCAAAGTAGATCCTCTCTTCATTTCCCTCTACATTGACAAGCCGCTCATGGTAGTGGGTGATGGTCTTGCCAAAAATTTCTCTCTCTCTCTCTCACATGCGTGCAAGACTCATAAGGGCTATATTTTTAATTTTTTAATATAACTAAATTTTTGGTATAGAAAATTGGGAAAAAAAAAAACCCCAAAATTATGTTGTTTTAGAGGGGGTTTAACTACAAATTTTATGGATGGATAAGCAATAATAATAGATGAGAATTTAATGGACTAAAATACAAAAAACAAAACAAACAAACTTAAAAGACTAAAAATAATAATTGACCAAATTTGAAGAATATAATTAGAACTTTGCCTACTTTTTTTATTATTTACAACTAGACATAATATAGTAGACTTAAAAGGTGAACAAGCAAACCAAACATATCCCAAACTCTACACAAAACAAATCACTTTTAAACTCTTCCCTGTCACCACCCGAAATGGATGTGTCTAGTTTTTAAAATCAATTCCAACTCATTTTTTCAGTTTAAAATCAAATCCCAACTTGTCTAATACCTCTTCAAAGCTCAACTTGACCTTTTGAAGCAAGTTTTAAAACTAATTTACTTTCAAAGTAAAGCACCGAGAACCTTCAAAGAACCCTTAGGTTGAGACATGGATAATTTCAGATATATTTGACTCACTCTACCTACATGATCTCAAAGTAGATCCTCTCTTCATCCCCCTCTACATTGACAAGCCGCTCATGGTGGTGGGTGATGGTCTTGCCAAAAATTTCTCTCTCTCTCTCTCACATGCGTGCAAGACTCATGAGGGCTATATTTTTAATTTTTTAATATAACTAAATTTTTGGTATAGAAAATTGGGGGAAAAAAAAACCCCAAAATTATGTTGTTTTAGAGGGGGTTTAACTACAAATTTTATGGATGGATAAGCAATAATAATAGATGAGAATTTAATGGACTAAAATACAAAAAACAAAACAAACAAACTTAAAAGACTAAAAATAATAATTGACCAAATTTGAAGAATATAATTAGAACTTTGCCTACTTCTTTTTTTATTATTTACAACTAGACATAATATAGTAGGCTACGAAATCCAAGGTAGTTATCTACCTAGCAAATTCCTATCTACTCCCATAGGTTAGCGAATATTCTTCTTACCTAATGCCTGTGCACCTCTAGGTTGGGAGTCCTACCATTAATTTGCATAGAATTGGGAGACATTTAAGGGTGTAGTAGAATTGGAGACCTTCATAAAATAGAATATTTAAAAAAAAATTAAAAAGCTCAATTTTATCCTACAATTATGTTTGATATTTTTATTTTTTTATATTTTTTTTTACACATAAGCGTTAAAGAAACCTAGGACAATTTTTTAACTAAATAATAAATTCAGTGAACACTAGTAACTAGCAATGGGGATGTAAAAAAATATTTAGGGATAATTACACATAACCCACTTGTGGTTTGGGCGAAAATCACTTTGCCTACCCGTGGTTTGAAAAATATCACTTAACCCACCTAAGGTATGTTTCCGTCTCTCTCCGTAACCCACCTCGGTCTTTGTCGTTACAAAAACACCTTTTAACCCCAAAACAGAACATAACGAGAATCAAAACACCCAATACTCAAAAACTTTTCAAGAGAGAGACCCGAGGTGCAATCAGCTTGTTCTTCGTGGTTTTGAGCGTCTGGAGGAGGAGAAAGCACTTGTTTTGCATCATCGAAGCTAGGCAAGGTATGTGTGACTGCTGTTCATCTGCATTTGGGTTCTTCCACCCACGTTTTTTATCGCGACCCACCCACGTAGTTAGGTTTTGCAGTTCATCTGCACATTTAAATTTTTTTTGTATGTTAAATGTGCATTTTGCTATTTATATGTAAAATCGCTTAGGATGTAACTAATATATTGCTATGGTTGTTTATATAATGCATATACTTGAAAGAATCAAGTTTATTTGTCAATGATTGTAGTGTGGTCCCTATGAATTTGTTGGGAATCTGGTTTTGCATGTGCTTTATGTGGTCCTTTGTTCATGTGTTGTTGTCTTGTTGTCAATTTGTTGGCTTGTTGTCTCTTTTAGCTTCTTGTCATTTTCTGCACGTCAGTGTGTAAACAAACTACTTATTTGAATTGCAAATGGTTGACTTCACATTTGACATTGAAATTCATGTTGGGAGATGTTTTGTGGAGGAGCCAACCATTAAATATGTGGGTGGGTCTGTACGTTTACTGACAGAGATTGACCCTGACAAGTTAAGTTTCTTTGAAATTCGGGATTTATGCCATCTAGTTGGTGCTCCTAAAGAACATAGTAGATATAAGTATTTACTTCATGAAGGTGATCTACAGTATGATTTAAGAGACATAGAAACAGATGCAGATGTCCTAAACATGACTACCCTTCATAAGGCATGGCCAGTTGAAAAAATCATAATCTATACTGACATAGATGTGGAGCCACTGGCAGTTGAGTATCCTGATGGAGGGGGAGTGGTAGATGGTGGTGTAGGTGGTGATGGAGGGGGAGTGGCAGGTGGTGTAGGTGGTGATGCAGTAAGGGATGAAATAGATTTGGATAGTGATTATGATGAAGATGATGAGAATGATGAAGAAGAAGATGTTGAGGATGTTGAGATTGGTGCAAGAGATGAAGAACAGAATGTTGAAGGAGATGATGATGATGATTGGCTAAATGAAGGCCTAGAGGGGGATGACTTTGGTGATAATATATTTGCTGCTCAAAACTCAACTCCACAAGGTTTTGCTCCCAATACAGCCCCAGAATCAAGCAATGCACCCCACACAGCCCCAGGATCAAGCAATGCATTCCATGCAGACCCTGAGTGGGCTGAGCCAGCCCTTGAGGATGACCTAGTAAGCATGGATGGGTCTGATGATGAGCAAGTAGCTGAGCAAGTAGAGTTTAATGCTAAGAGTGACATGAGAAATGTTGTACTGAAGAAGGAGATGAAGTTTCCTAATGCAAAGGTGTTCAGAGCTGCTTTGAGGGAGTATGCAGTCAAAAAACCTATTGACATCAAATTCAAGCTTAATGAGAGGACCAAGATATCAGTTCACTGCAAGGATGGGTGTGGGTGGAGATGTTATGCATCTCAAATAAGTGGAGAGCTAACATTTCAAATTAAGACCTTGACTGATGACTGTACTTGCCCCAAGTCTTTTAAAAATAGCCAAGCAACAAAGAGGTTCCTTGAGGATTTTAGCAAAAATCCAAATTGGGAGGTGAGTGGTGTACACAACCATGTGATGCAAAATTTATCTGTTGACCTAAGTGTAAACAAAGTGTATAGGTCAAAGAGAAAGGCAAAGGATTTGATCAATGGAGATGAGCAACTACAATATGGTGTCCTTAGGGACTATGCACAAATGATAACCACTGTAGACAAAGGGAGTAGGGTTATACTGCAAACAGAAATGGCTGATGAGACTTCCCAGCCAAAATTTAAGAGGATGTATGTTAGGTTCAATACTCAGAAGGTAGGATTTTTAGGTGGATGCAAACCATTTATAGGTTTAGATGGTTGTCACATAAAGTACAGATTTGGTGGGCAAATCTTATCTGCCACTGCCAAGGATGCAAATGACAACATTTTTCCAATAGCTATGGCTGTTGTGAAACAAGAAACCAGAGAGTCTTGGATATGGTTTTTGGAAATTTTTGCTGATGATATAGGGAGGCTAGAGGAGCTTCAGTTGGTCTTCATTTCTGATATGCAAAAGGTATGCAAGTTTTGTTTTGTTCAATTACACTTAAATAGTTTACTTTGTTTGCTGAACTAACTTGTTTTGTTTGTTTGCTTGCTTATTTGCAGAGGCTTATACCTGCAATAGAGACACTATTCCCTACTGTGGAGCATAGATACTATGTGAAACACATCTATAACAATTTCAAAGTTGATCACAAGGGATTAGAGCTGAAGGATACAATATGGAGGTGTGCTGCTGCCACAACAGTGAGGAAGTTTGAGAGATGCATGCAGTACATAAAGGATTTGGATGAAAAGGCATACGAGTATCTTGCAAACATTGCACCTACACAGTGGACAAGGTCACACTTCACTATTAGGGCCTTAACAGATTGTTTGGTAAATAATTTGAGTGAGTCTTTTAATGCAATGATATTGAAGTCTAGGGACAAGCCCATCTTGGCAATGTTTGAGTGGATTAGGGTTAGACTTATGACTAGGCTTTACACAAAAAGGGAAGGGATACAGAATTATGCTGGAAAGTTGTGTCCAAGCATATAAGATAGGTTGGAGAAATTGAAAGTTGAAAGTAAGCCATTTAGTGCTACCCCAGCTGGAAAATTCCTTTATGACGTAGACAGTCAGTATGAGAGGCATGTAGTTGATTTGGTGAAGAAGAAATGTAGCTGTAGATCTTGAGATTTAAATGGCATTCCCTACAAAGATACCATAACAGCCATTTATACAAACATTGAGACACCAGAAGAGTATACCCACCCATGTTACTTTAAAGAAACTTACATGGAGATATACAAGGAGGTACTACCTCCCATGCCTGGCCAGTCAGAATGGGCTGAAATTGGACAGCCTACTCCCCTAGCACCTCACATATACAAACCACTAGGCAGACCACCCAAGCAAAGAAAGAGGGCCTCTAATGAGTCTAGGAACCCTTTCAAAGCAAGTAGGCTGAACAGACCTGTAAGATATGGGAAATGCAAAAAGGAAGGGCATAACTGAAGAGAGTGCAAGGCTGGCATCACTGGGGAGACACCATGGCAGAGGAGACAAAGACTTCAAAGAGAAAAGGTTGTAAGTAATTAGGATTTAAATGAAAAAAAAAAAAAAAAAAAAAAAAAAAAAAAAAAAAAAAAAACTTGTTTTTAAACTTACAATAAACACTGTATTGAAATTGGGTTTTATTGCAGGCAAAGGGAGGGGTGCCTGCACCTAGATCTACACCTCAACCTGCACCCCAACCACCATTCCAGCAGCCTACCCAGACCTACAACATGATGTCTGCCACTCAGCCTTTATCCTCACGGCAAGGAAATCAACCTAGGCCATCTGACAGGAGAGCAAGATGGTTCTCTTCTTCACAGCCAGCGTTTCACACACCTAGGGAGACCTGGGATACCTTACCAAGTTCTTCACAGGTAACTTGGTTGAGTAACCTCTTTCCTGGATGGTTGTGTAGACTGGGATATTTTTTAACAAGTAGATCTATTTTTTATTTTGTAGCCTTCACATGCAAATAGGAGCATTGGTGGTGTGAGGACTAGAGGACAGCTTGCTGCACAAAGGCCACCAAAAATGAATTCAGTGGGTGGAAAGAGGAAAGAGTAAAGGCAAGAAATGAATGAAGCTAGTGGGTACGCATGCCAGCATTGGGAGTAAAGCTAGTGAGAACATGTGGGCCTTTTTGTTTTTTTGTGAAGACCACTGTTGGCTCTTTGTAATTATCAATTAGTGTAAAAAACAATCACCTTGTTTTCAGCAATTATATGTATATGTATATATGTATATATATGTAGCTGGCCTTGGAATGTGCTTTTTTGTAATTAAGGTACAATACACTCCAGGTTGTTATATGGAAGTTGTGGTATTACAGTTTGTATGGAACAATATTTGTCCAAACTAGATTATATGAAAGTTTATTTATTGCTACTACAGATTGTGTCCAAGAAGATTTTTTTCAATATAGATTGTATGGAAGTTGTTATTGTGAAATGGTTGTTATGGTATGCGCAGGTAACAGTATGGAACATTATTTGTCCAAACCAAATTATATGGAAGTTTATTTATTGCTACTACATATTGTGTCAAAGTATATTTTTTCAATATAGTGTATGGAAGTTTTTATTGTGGAATGGTTGTTATGGTATGCACAGGTCATTGATAATTGACCAATAGTTCTTTCATTATATGCCCACAGACTAGTGACATGACCAATATTTCTTCCATTGAATGGTTGTTATGGTATGCACAAACTACTCAATAATTGACCAATTCTTCATTAATTGACACATCAAAACATTACATTAGTAGGCTAGTGCTATTACAATGCAAATTCATTAACACCATTGCCATAACTATCTCTACTAACCAATTAACTACATCAGGGCAACAATTTAGGTCTCTTTACTCCAAAGAACTCACTTGAGCCAAAACACAACAACATAACAATAACAAAAAAGATCCATGACAAAATGCATGTAGACTTCCACATTCTCTGCTTCTCTTCAGCAAACATGGATTTTCCTTAGCTTTTGCACAGACAGCTCGAGCCTTTCTCTCCCTCTCCTTGGCTTTGGCTTCCTCTTCAACAGCCTTTTCTGCCATTTTCCTAGCTTCTTCTGCCGTTTCCAGAGCTGTCCTTTCCCTCTCATTGGCAAGTTGGAGAGCACTCTGAAGCCTAGACATCTTCTCTAGAGCCAAAGGTGCAGTTTCATTCCCACGAGGACAGGTTGGGTTATCAACCCAAACAAAGAAAGGACACTTAGGACCAACCTTATAATGGCTACAACCTAAGAACCTCCTCCCAAAATTGTACAAACTCAAACTTGTTCTCAAAACACACGTCTGCTCATTGCACATATGTCCACATGAATCTAAGAAATTACCACTTGATGAAGACATATCAACATAACACGATTCCTAGGAAGTACAAATTTAGACTTTCACACAGTAAGTTCGCACTTGAACAAAATCTGAAACCCTAAATCAAGAACAGACACAAAAACGTGGGTGGAAGAACCTAAATGCAGATGAACAGCAGTCACACATACCTTGCCTAGCTTCGATGATGCAAAACAAGTGTTTTCTCCCCCTCCAGATGCTCCAAACCACGAAGAACAAGCTAATCGCACCTCGGGTCTCTCTCTTGAAAAGTTTTTGAGTTTTCGGTGTTTTGATTCTCGTTATGTTTTGTTTTGGGGTTAAAAGGTGTTTTTGTAATGGCAGAGACCGAGGTGGGTTACGGAGAGAGATGGAAACATACCTCAGGTGGGTTAAGTGATACTTTTCAAACCACGAGTAGGCAAAGTGATTTTCGCCCAAACCATAGGTGGGTTATGTGTAATTATCCCAAATATTTATTTTACATCCTTAAACATTATTTTATCTATTTTACCAACTCATCTAACAACATACCCAATATCTCAGTTTTTATTTTTTCATACAATCTGGTAAAATAATATAAATTATTCTATCAACTCATTCTCTCTCCTCTCTCCCATCTCTCTCTTTCATCTTTTTTGTACTTTCATGTACTTTTATATTTACTTTTATGTTTATCAACCATGAATGGTTGGGTGTATATGTACAACCTTACTGGTCATGATTGCTAAAAGATTTTAACAACGCACCCCTGGATGAAGCTCAGTCACCCCCCAATGCTAATGCTTAGTCATTCCATCTCTCTTTACCTAAAAAAGAATGAAAGAAAGTAGATAAAGCTAATCTAGAGTATAAGCATCGAGCATTTTAAAAAGAATATAACTCTTAAGAGCATTCACATTAAAGCTCTCAAAAGCTAAAAATGCTATGTTTTAGCATCTCATTCTAAAAAAGCACACTATAACAAAGGTGTTAGTATTAAAATTTTTAGCATCTGAGCTATAGTGGAATGCTATGTATGACAATCCACTGTAGCTTAAATCTTATAAATATAATAATTTTTTAATACTACTTTAATTAAAATATCTTTTCTCTCTCACTATTCCTCTTTTCTTTTCACTGAACTCTCTCTCACTATCTTTTCTTCTCTCTCACACTATCTTTAATTAATGAAGTGGTAAAAAATATAAAACTTTTGATATTAGGTGTATTGTAAAGTGAGTTGTTAAAATAAATAAAGTAGGTTTTTGAGATGCTAAATGCTAAATTTTTTGAAATCTTTGACGAGAATGCTCGATGATGGTAGTAATTATTAAAGTGACTTTTTTGTAAGTAAATATTACTAGTGGCAGAGTCTCACTGCAATTTTTTCATGTCACACTATTCTATAATCTATATCAGACTATATATGGTAATAATATGTAAGTTTATTTTCCAATTACTCTTTATGTTTTTCCCAAACTTTTTTAATCTCCTGCTCACTAAATTTTTTAAGTGACTTTTTTTTGTTTAGAAAAAAATATATATGATTTATCATTTTAATTCACATTCAAAATAATGTTTTTCTCCCTATAATAATAATAATAATAATAATAATAATAATAATAATAATAATAATAATAATAATAATAATAATGTTTTTCTTTTTTGTTTTTGTTCTTGTTTTTTGTGTATGTGTATAGAGACACATGGAGGTATTGATTGAATTACAATGCTCTTGACAAAATAATGTTAAACTATATTCATGATTTGTTAAATCTAACTAATATTACCAAGAATTATTATGGTTTATAATTAATTATTTTTGTAATTTAACTTTTAGAAATTAGATATTCCCCTCTATTGATCTTGGCTAGCTTCATTATGTTCATGAATTCTTTGTTTGTCTAAGCTAAGAATTATACTATCACATACCCTTGATATGAGGGTTACTCCACAAAAACAAGTTCTTATAGGATAAGAGGCAAATGCCGGAGTTTAAGTCCCCAAAAGAGAGTTTCACACATACACTTAGATCAGACTAGAGTATGTTTTCTATCTCTAATAAAAAAAAATAATAATAATAAAAAGCTAAGAACTATTATACATTAATTTACACAAAAGATGTTGAAAATAATACAACTTTGAATTTTATAGCTGAAACTTTGATTTTCAAAGAGCATCCTAAGAATCTCCAGTGAAGAGTTTTTTTTTTTTTTTTTTTTTTTTTCCATATAATTTGTTAGTCTATTTTAAAAGAAAAATTGTTGAGAACTTAGTTCATATTTAATACTTTTTTTTTTTTTTTGAGAATCAATTCATATTTAATATTTGATTATTTAAGTTTTCTAAAATAGCATAAGCTATAAAGTTTTAATTTCCGATTTATAGGTGTGAGCGTGTGACTACCATTGTTGATGTGGACATTAGGGCTCTTGAGGGATGGTCTATCAATGTGTATAAATCTGAATTTATTAACATAACATATAGGGATAGGATACCACTTCATCCAAAAGCTTAAATTTATGATTTTGAACTCAATTATGTCAATCACTTACTCTTTTTATTATTATACAATATGGGATTTTACTCACACATAAGTTTACTCAACAATAGTCCTTCCTTCTCCAAAAAAAAAAAAAAAAAAAAGGTCCTTCTACGAATATCTTTATTTTGTTTTATTATGACAGTTTGGGTATGTATTATGCGTCCTCCTAATTTTGTTTTAGCTATTTAATTTATAAATATTCTTTATTTGATTATAAAAGAAAAAATATATAAATATTTCAAGATTTTTCTTTTTTATTTTTTTTCCATTAATAATTTAAGATGAGAAGATCATTTAAATCTTGAATATCTTTATTAAAAATAACAAAAATATCCAATTAAACTACAAAATTCTTGACAGAAGACGTTCAACGCATCCCACCAACAAGATGCTCGAGTATGGGTTCATTCTTCATGACTTTATCTGTCTAGTCCATCTTGGTTGGCAATGGCACATCAAATTCTAACGTCCTTTGGCAAAGGTCACGAATACAAAGAATGAACAATAAGGTTGGTATTTTTCTTTTCATTTTTATGGAATTGCTAGGTTGGTATTTATTGACCCAGTTGTTCATGAATGACAATATTCAATGCACTGCATTCTAGAATTGTGGGAAAATGAGTCACAGACGCAGTTGTCTTTCTATAACGCTTTCTGACCTTGTGTTTCTTATTAGTTAAGGCTTTCGAGGGTATGTATAAAATGTGGAGTACAGAGTTATGATTCAAGCAAGACCAAAATGATTGAGCTAAAAAAAGAAAAGATACACAAAAAAAAAAAAAAAAAAAAAAGACCAACATGGAAAATACAGTTTATCAGGGTTATCATTTGTCACCATTTTTGCTTTAACTTACTATAAACTTATAAAGTGATTGTCCATATGAATTTTTACGATTTTTTCTCTAATTCTCACATTTGATTACTCAAAGTTTTGATAAAAGTTGCGACATAAATATGTCCCTAAACTTTCTTTTAAGAATTCTCATGTGTAATTATTTTTATTTTTAATTTTTTGATGTAAAAATCGAAATTTTATTCAGACAATAGTAAAAACAGTACATCATGAGACACTAGGTGCTCAACAATATAAAGAGTTTCCTTTGTCCAAGTGATAGATTCAAGAATGTCTCTAGCATGTTGGCCTAGAGCATGATCTTGTGTAATTATTTGGTACACCATTTCCTTCTCTCTTCTTCTTTCTTTTTTTTTTTTTTCTTTTTTTTTTTTTTTTTTTTTTTTTTTTTTTTTTTTTTGGCTAAGAAACATATCCTCCTATTTAGATTTTAGAGGGCCTTTATCTAGTTTATTTTAGTTTCATAGAAAATAATTAACGATTTTTCTACATTTTATTCCTTTCGATTTTGAAAGGTTGAATTGAAATTTTATTTTATGTTTTTCCATGGGTTACTGTTGTATGAGCATAGATAACAGCGGCGGCTCCAGGATTTTTTTCTAAGAGGGTCAATAGCATTGTAATTTTTGTATGCTAAAAGTGGTGTAATTTTTTGCTACTGAAGAAGAAAAGTGCAAGGAAAAACAATTTCATTCCACAGCCGATGGCAACGTAAGCTAGAGTTGGAGGGAAGGTTTATTTATTTATTTATTTTTTAAAAGCGAAGTAGCAATTTTAAAAATAGAGCTACTGATACAACACTTTCATAACAAATTAATCTTGGTGGCAAGTTGTTAAAAATATGAAAAAAAATGACATCTTTTGTGGGATTTAGATAAAAATCAATTAAAACTTGCCATTTAACTTTTATTTTAAAATTATTGTGAAAATAATATTGTGAAAGTAGAATCAAGATGATCATATTCAAGTTTATTTCAATTGGGATTAAACAAAATTTAAGATTATGGTGTTCAAAATTTTAGTTTAGGAGTCAAAACAAATAAAAAATAAAAAATTTTATATATAGTTTTTGTTTTTTTGGCTAGGCTAGGGGGTTCATTTGAACCCCCTGGGCTGGCTGTATAGCCGCCACTGATAGATAAGGTTTTGTTTTCCTTTTGTAATCTGATCACCAAATTGAATTATATACCTCGCTGATGCTATTTGACATTTGAGTAAAAGAAAAACAATCATGATAGGGATTTCCTGATTGTCCTATAATTGGTTTTTTTTTTTTTGGCTGAATATTGTCCTGTAATTGGTTTGTGACTTTGTGGGATTGCGCTGTATATAGAAACTTGAAATTGGTAACAAACATTCTTTTAAAAAAAATGATAACAAGAAATCCAAAAAATAGAACAAAACTTAGTTATAGTATTAGTTTATTCAAATTAGGTTCAAACACATTGTTCTATTGACTAATAAAACATTAACAATGTTTTCTTTTATAAGAAAAATTAAATTCAATACAGTTATGTTAAATTGGTCATTCCATCTACTACTCTTGTTATCCTTAATTAAAAGTTTTTGTCACGCGATTGCGGAAGCTCTAATACCATTTATTGTGCAGTAACACTCAAGATTTAAACAAATAATAATAAATACAAATAAATCAACAAGCACACACATAAAGAACGTAAGAATTTAATTATGTGATTTGGCAAATAGCCTACCAGAGAGAGAGAGAGAGAGAGAGCACTATACTCAATAAGGATTACAATGCTCATTGCTCAACCTCTCTTACATAGCTCTCATTTTCAACCTTAAAAGAAATATCAAATTACTCTTCTTTCAAGAGTCTATTCATCTTTTCATACGGAATGAGAGGACCCTTGGGCCAAGGTCACCAAGTCCTTTACTGCATTATTTATATATAATATTTTAAATTCTATCTAATGAATATTAATTACTTCCTTATCAAAGAATAAAGGTTCCTTCTATGCATACCAAAAAATAAAAATAAAAATTTCCAGGAAAGTAATCAAGCCAACTTTCTTTCTGCACCAAGAAAAGCCAAAGAGGTAATCAAAGTCCAAATAGAAATTTAAGAAAATTTCCAACAAATATCTAGCTTGATTCAAATTTCATTGAACAATATTTCTTCTTAGTCGCAACAGCTCCACTTTAATCCAAGCAAGCTTTCTTTGAGCATGATGATCATCTTTTGCACAACCAAACTCCCTTGCCTATGTCAACCATTTGCAAACTTATACAAAATCTTCTCTTAAACACTATACTAGAATTAACTTGATTCTGATACCACTTATTAGGAAAATACTTTAGTGAGACTTCAATTGAGGGGCTAATTAACATGTACATGATGTAAAAACCTAACCCAATAAGATTGGGCCCAATTATGTCATATTAATCACTCACTTTTGTTATTGTTATCCAATGCACTACTTTTACTACTCAACTAACTGTACTACTAACACGTTAATTTTTCAACAAATCTCCCCCCTCATGTGTGAGCCTTCTACCAAGTCACTTGTGACACTTTGGTTAGTCCCCTCCCTCTTACTTAGGGTGTTACTTTACCAATTGTCATCCATGGGTCTTTTATACATCATCTATGAGAACCACATTTCAACTTCACACATTCATCCATGGGAACCTCGCACATTTATGTCCATGTGAATCTCATACACCCCATTCTTTTTTATTTGGCACCATTGGTAACACTACTTTGTTGGCCTTTTTCCAAGATCATCTCTTTGTAGATTTTTATGGGCTTGTCTTATGCATTGCATACTAGTATGGGTTCCAAAGACACACACCTTATCCCCCACTCCAACCACAAATAGGACCCTAAAAACCGTGTCATCGTGTTGCACACCATCACGAACTCTAATACCACATGTTGTGCAAATAGCACCCCTAAAATTCAAATCCATAATAATAAAGACAATAAATAAATAAATAAATAACAAGAACTATACACATAAAGAATATAAGAATTAATGTGGTTTGACAATATGCCTTCATTCAAGGGCAACGAGAGAAAGAAAGCTTCACTATAAGAGGGAGAGCAGAACTATGGTTGGGGTCAACCTTAGGCCATGGCCTAAGTAAGAATAAAAAATTATAATATAGAACTAAACATTATTTAAATGAGTTAAATATAAAAAAGCTCATATAAATTTATTACCTTATCCATTATGTATTCTTGGTTATATTCCTTCCTATTTAGTATATTTACACTTTAATCACCATTTTAGTGTACCAAAACTGATTCTTACCATTCAAATTGGGATTTCTTAGTTTGGCGTTATGTAAAAGACACCATTGCATTCTAACCTTTTTTTTTTTTTTTTTAAAAAAAACAATTGAAAAATTCATAATTTCATTCTAACTTCTATCATTTCACGTATACAAACAAAAACTGAGAAAAGCAAACAGAACCAAATTTTATTGAGGCCTGACCCAAAATTTTGTTTGGGCTCAAAAAGTTGTACCCATGGCTATGAGTGACCCATCCCATTTTTACAAGCCACAGCATTTATGACGTGTTTCTTCCCTATTCTCCAATCTTGTGAATCCCAAAACTCAGCCTCTTCCATCGCGCCACGGGGCGGAACGACCTCCTTAAAACGTGTCGCATTGCTCGAACTCCACCAGGTCTCTCTGCCACTCATATTAATCAAAATCCTCACTCCATTGATTCTATCAAACTCAACTCCCTCTAGTACTCTGCTTCAACCAGCTTCGAACAAATTAACAGTCTTCCTCAAAGTGCAGACTTTGTACTTCGTAAGTGATAAAAAATGTTCTCTGGATCTATATATTGCTATTATAGGTCATGCCCATGATTTGTTTATATATATATATATATATATATATATATATATATTAAGTACATACCCACCATTGTTATTTATGGTTTGTGTTCTGCTTCTATTTGATGGTTATTTCCATTGAATTTGTTGGAATATGAAGGGGTTCATACTTCTATGTTATATGAATATGTGACAACTTTTTTGGGTTTGAATTCTTTTGGCTAATTAGTGAATTTGATAGAAGATCAAAAGTTGGGCTTAAGTTCAAAGATTTTCTTTTTGTTCGTATTTGGTTCTTATTGCAATTTTTGGGTAGAGAAAAATTCCATGTGTTTGGAGTAAGTGTTACACCCTTAAATGCTGGAAATGTTGAGATGAGGAGTCTTTCACTATGCAATATAGGGCTTTGGGCTGTTCAATTGGTTGATTTACGGTGCAATTATGAAGGATACAATTTGGTCCCATCATGCCCATCTCCAAAGAAAGAATAAAGAGCATTATGGAAGGAATCTTGTGCCAGGTTGTATTGAAACAGATTCTTCCAATACAATAATGCTAAATTTAGCCCCCCAAAAGGGGAGCTTATTCAAAATGTAAGGGAAGTTGTATGAACTTCTAATTGTTGTGAAATAAGATTTGCACTTCTTTTCGAGAATTGTTCTATCACTGAATAGCTTTATTTGCATTCCGTTTGTTTCAGTGGAAATTTTTTTCCCAAGGAAAATAGAAAACATTTTTCGGAAATGCTATGAGTAATGTAGTATGAAATATGAATGATAGGAGTAATTAAGTCAAAGTGTATTTTTGTGCTTCTTATAAATATTTCATCTATGTATTAGGGTGAATTGATTTTTACCCTACACACTTTTCATTTTAGTCAGTTTGCATGGTATAAGGGCCCATGTAAACTCCAAACCACTGCTGACCGCCGATTAACCGTAATTTACTATCGCCGACCACCACTTACTACAATCAACAATTGCCAACCACTATTCTACCACATTTGACCACATCTAACCACCAATCGATCATCATCCCCCACCTTTGACCACTATTCCATCCATGGTTGTCTAGATTGTGATCTTGGATCGTAGGAATGTACGATCCTACCCCTTTGAATCAATTCGGATTGTATAAGGTTTGTGCATAGAATGGAGTCGTGGTAGGTTGCAAGTCAGTTCATGGGATCACATAGAATTTTATGCGATCCCACTTCAATCCTAGACAATTCCACTTGTTGCAAATTCAACAGTTCAACTTTGGTGTTGGGGCTAAGTATGGAGATGCACAAACTTCTCTTGATGGCCTACAAGAACATGATCAGCAATGCAAAGTCCTTGATTAAGCAGAAGGAAGAAGGACACAAGAACAAGGACCATGTGGTACTCATGAAGGACTATTGATCCAAGGTTGAGTTGCAGCTCTCAGTGGTTAGCATCAGGATTTTGAGATGCTGGACTAAGCTGCTGCCCTTGTCTTTGACAAGTGATATTGAGTTGAAGGCGCGTTGTCTGAAATGAAGGGAGGTTTTGGTATTACTAATCTGGTTGTTTGAAGAAATTTCTAGAATGATAAAAGTAAGGATTTAGGTGGTCAAGCATTGATCATTATGCAGAAGTCCTGGATATTAATAAATTCTGAATGCTGTCTTCTTTTAACCTGGTTGCACAAGGATTTGGGCGTTTCAAGCCGTAATGAGTCTTAATGAGTCTCAAATTAGGTGTTTCAAGTTTTTCGAAATCTAAGTATGTTTGAAATTACTGTTCAGCTAAGAAGTATGGAACAATCTGGTTTTGGAATCCAACTAATGGTTCCTTGTTAAACCATTTGATACCTGTCTATGGCCTATCATATTAGAAGGTGGATCTCCTTTTGATATGTGTTGCACTAGTTGAAGAATATAGACTTATTACTGATAGTCTGACATTGTGCTGCCTCATGAGGCTTTTCGGTTTAAAGAAAATAATCTCTTATTCCATGAATAAAATGTCAATCACTTCATTGACTTTGTCTTTGGAACTAATACAGTAATACACAACCGTAGGTTTGCTTTTGAATACCTACATTTAGAGGTACCCTCTCTATCAAAGGCATGGGGTTCTATAACTCAATGGAATTATTTTCTTGTTACTAGTATTAACTCAGAATTTGTATAGTTGCTGCATTGAATGACGGTCCTGACAGTTATTTTCTTGTCTCATCATTTTCAGGAGGAACTCTTCAAGATGGAGATAGGTACTGCAAGGTAAGCATCCTTGACATTCATTTTTGCTTATTTCAATTCTATAGTAGTAGTTACTTGATACTATGACTTTATTTGTGCAGTTCTTTCACCATTTTTTTTTACTAGTCTTTTTGTTTTGTTTCGTTTAGTCTTTGTTAATCGAAGTGTTTATGTATTGTTCCGTTTCTTCATTTAAATCATTGATCTTAATTGCTCAGAAACTTCACCTTGTGACTATCACTTTCTTTATGATATGCATAGGTGTTGCCTTGACAAACAAGTGTCCTGGTTCTCGAGGAATTTAAGAACATTAGGTTGGGAAAATATTGACAAACTTCCATATAATGTGGCTGCTTGGAAGTTAAGGACGGGCTACCCAAGGTTGATGTATTTGCATCAATCTTCTATGGGAAAGCATCCCATGGCCCATGTGTTCTGGAGAAGATATTCCATGCCTGTTAGTTTGGAGGAATCATCGTCACTAAAGTCGAAGAATTATTCTAGTAATGCTGATGCAACTGAGTCGCCAGAGAATCTTCTTGCTCAACCACTAAGCAGGGATGAGGTAAAATTACATTTTCTATCTCTATAATTCCTTATTTATGATGAATAAGAAACGTAAATTCTTTCCTCATTTCCTCCATTCTCATGAATTTGGATATTGAGGGAATCTATCCACACTTTCCTTAATCCTTATCTATGCTTTTACTTTCTCTTTTTATGGGAAATGCAAGAGGCCTTTTTTTTTTGTTTCCTACCGTCTTTGTTCTTTTCATTACCTGCTATCTGGAAGTAGGAACTCATGGTTTGAGAAATTGTAGCACCCCATTTATTTCTAAAAAATCCTAGCTTATCTTGATCTCACGCAAATTGCTTGTTAGAAAATCTAGCAACATCACAAGCTCCTGTTTGACACTAGTGCAAATTGGAGATGGAAAATAAATGAAAGATTTTTTTTATAAATTTTTTATTTATGATGCAAATTGTATTCTTTATTACGTAGGTGTTATAGGTTTTATAATTTTAAATTTATTACCTATGAAAAATACTTTTTAGGTTTTTTGAAATGTAGATTCTTATTCTTTAGGTGGACCTGTTGTTTACTTCTGGAAGGCAGTTAGTTTTCTCTCTCTTTTAATAAAAATTAGCTGTTACTTATTAATAAAATATTTAACAAGTTAGATTAGCTTATCTACTCATCGAATTTAAACTAGGAACTTATGCAGAAGCTAATGTTTGCTACACAGTTCATGACACCACATTCATTTATTGGTTATTACCCCTCTATTGTTATCAGTGCTGTGTCTTCCAGAGTGGGCAGTAGCCTAGTTTTAGCTCCTTGAGCTTGAAATTATTGAACTGTAAGCTGGCATTTCCTTCAGGGTTCCAATGAACTATAATTTGAAGGAGAACTGAAGAATATATGGATCTCACATCAGAATTGACCCACACAAGCTAAAAATTGTTGTGCAGTAAACCCTGTCAGCTTAACTTTTACACTTAGGGTTTTTTTTTTGATAAACCACTTTGACACTTAGTTATTATGTTAACATTGGTATTGTGACAAACATACTTAATGCTTCTTTTAAATCTTTAGAGCTAACATATTTGACGTATTTGGTAATATTATATCAGTTAAAGTCACTGCTGGCTGATTCTGAAAGAACGAGGCTCATTAGAAAACTAAGTGAAGCCAATCAACAAAACCGCTTTCTCAAACGACAGGTTTGTACATATTTATGCAGAACACATTGCATATTGTTGCTAGCTTTGTCGATATATTAACTACTTTTGGTTTGATCATGATCTTAGTAAAAACAATTGAACAATGGACTTCATGTTATTGATAAAAACCCAAAATGGGAAAACACCATATAGTATTATTTTTGTTTGTCTACTTGGTCTCTCTCTTTTTGAAGAGGGGGGGGGGGGGGGGGGGGGGTTTGGTTTGATGAGGAATGTTGCAGAAATAAATTGAAAGAATAATGAACATGACTACACAAAAAAATTACAAGTTTTGTGGCTTTTGGCCTTTGTTCTTTGGTGAACATGATAAAAGAATAAACTATCGACTAATAAAAAAAAAAGAATAACAAAATAATCGAGAGTGTCTCTATGATATGGCTATGTTAATAATCCTAACCCCAATTTGCTGAACCCTAAATCAACTCAATATCCATTGCACTCAAAAAAAAAAAAAAAACTCAATATCCATTATTTTTTAAAAATATTTATAATATTGTATTTAGGCTTTATGGTGGTTGAAAATTTTAAGGGATGTATTGTGGCTTGATTACAACTTTCCTTGCTGGTGTAATCTATTATGACTATTTAAAAGAGGACACAACAAGAGTTTGGGTAGTGCAATTTGAATAAGATTTTTAATTTTTAATTAGAGATTGCTTTACAGCTTGTTTGAGGATCAATAGTCAACCCCAAAATTTTGGGACCAAGGCTTTATTGTTGTTGTGTCCGCTCTACTGCTTGGTGGTGATTCCAAGTATCTTGGGGTGGTGAAGCCTAGAGTCCTGTGATCCATTCCCTGTTTATCCTGTTATTTCTAATTACCACCCTACCCCTTCTGCATCATAGGAACTTTAAGCTAAATGCAAAATTATATATTGCAAATATTTGCCTCTAACATCTCCAATTTGGAGGGGTGCACTTAATCAAATGCTTAGGGCAGCAGAACTTATTTAATTGTTAATAGAAAGGCCTTTAGACTGACATCTTTTGTTCATCTCTGATCTCTGCAGTTACATGTAAAGGAGGATGCATTAGTTAATTTCAAAGGCGAACTTGCTGTCTTGGAACTTGAAGTTCAGGTTGTGTATTAAATAATGCTTTTGATCTATGATGTCTATCATTAATGAATTTCATATGACCAAACCAAATATTAAGAAGATCAACAGTCTTAATTCCATTTTCGGCTTTTTCAATCAGGAGTATATTTTCTTTGTCCACCACCCACACACACACATACAAACTTCATGATACAAGTACTGCTTAAATTATAACTCTCTTGACTTTAGGAGGACCAAAAACTCTGTGTTGATTCTTATTCACTACTAGAATAAAAATTCTTATGTCAATCACATTTGAATTAAAAAAGTGAGTGCTCAATTGTGAGAGCCTTCTTGCTCTATTTTACGCAAAGATTGTTTTGTCCGACGCAAATCAAATATTGATGTTACAGAAGTTAGATATTTGTTGGGTGAGGAAAATGATATGGAATTGCGTACTAGTGGGCCTCTCCACCCAATAACTTATGCTTTTCGGTTGGATGCTCTAACATGATATTTAAAGCTTGGTTTAATTTTTGTGTTCATGACCTCCTAGTGTGTGTGATGTGGACCCCAAATTAGACTTATAAATGCTGATTGATTTTATTGGACCTGATTAATCATGATTGAGCTATTGGATGAATTTGATTCTATTTGATTGTTATTTCAATATCTTATTTAATCTCGTTATGGTTTTGTTTTGTTTTGTTTTTTGTTTTTTGTTTTGTTTTTTTTTTTTTTTTCATGTTGGATGTGATTTGGAGAGCCTATTAATTTATTAAACGGTCCCCAGAGTCACTATTGTAGAAAATGGATGATGGATTAACGATATTTGCAGTGGAAGTTTTCTTCAAGTGCTTGGTGTTGATTTGTTGATTCCAAGCAAACCCAACTGATTCAAGGGTTCCATTGCTTGGAGCTAATTCCTGGGTTCCCATGCTTGGTGCTAATTCCTTACAACTCTAGATGACAATTTCTAAATTCTATTTTTCTGTTTCACTGCTTAGTGCTTATTCCAAGAAACCTTAGGTGATGATTCTAAGGTTCTATTTCTTTGTGATGTTCTCTTTTTTTTTAACCCTTGAGAGCTGATTGTCCTACATCAAAGTGCTAGGCCTTTTTGCATCCATGTGCTTAGTGGCCTGGTGCCCCTCTATGTTTGTTGTTTTACTTCTGTTTCTGTTTTGACTCGCATGCGGAAAAGGGAATTAGAGAAGTCCCCATTTTTGTTATGTATTGTGTATGATAAGCATTTATTCTTGACTACTTATTGGTTCTCCTGATCCATAAGCTTAAGCTTTTGGCTCAAATACAATCACAATTAAAAACCGTGGAAGTTTAGGATCAATTTGTCTTAAATCTTTAACCACTGGCACCGCTAAGTTTGCCACCATTGTACAAATGGCCAGTGACCTGAATCCTCGACTTGCTCTTTTATGATCCCCACTAGACTGCTGCAGCTGTTGCTACTCTCTTGGGCCAATGCCACCTAAGCTACCACTGTCATGATAAATAATGGTGGTCCTTGGGCCTAGAAAAATTACCTTTTGTAGTGATAACTATCAGGTTTTTACTTGCTGCATAAGGTGTCACTGCTGTGATCCAAAGTGGTCTGGTGAAGAAATGGAACAGATGAACATTATATCTGGCTAAAATACCATCTAATAGTTTGCAATCATGCCTGTATTTTAATTATATGTAATATACTGGTCTAGAAGGTCTGTTGGGGGCATGTAATGGAAAAATAATTCTATAAATGCTGTGAATCATGGGAGGAAATTGTTGATTAGTGGAGCAGTCCAGACATTTAATTCTATGATTATATCATTATATTATGCATCAGTGAATTTTTTTCTTTTGGTAAGGACCTACTATGGGTCAGCACAAGGAAGAAAATTATCCTTACAACCAAGTATACATTCTACTTTAGCTAAGTTGACTTCTTATGAAGCTACCTATCATGAGAGAATCCCAGTTCTTCCGGTGTGTAATACTAGGTTGGTGCCTGACCTGGTAACCAAAGTGACTACCTAATCAGAGACATGACCTCCCTAATGGTTTCAAGAGCATCTTCTGTGATCATCATATATCTCGTTAGCTAATAAAGATCAAATGGTGCCAGATGGCATTTTCTGGCTAATTGTGGTGGCTAAACTAATATTGTCTAATACTGCTAATGGTGGCTCAGAGGACTAGACTGTTTCAGAATTGATGGTCTTACAACTCAGGCAATAACAAGATCTTAAATCATTATGCTATATTTAAAAGCTTCTGTGAAGTTTAGGCTGTTTAGCATTTTGAAAATTTATAGATACCCTGTTCCATTGTGGGTACGCATTAGTTTTCTGAATGTTTAAATGGCAGTTTGCTTAGCTTATGGAGACTGCTTCCATCTTTAATTGATCTGATTAGTAAATAACTAAATATAGTCCGAGTCTTGACCTTAGTCTTTATCATATAACTGCAGTCTGAAGGTGAACTGTACATATAGTTTGTTTAAACTTCTATCTGATGCATTGTCACACAAAAAAAAAAAAAAAAAAAAAAAAAAATCCATTTTTGTATTCTACACTCTGGAGAATTCTAGTCAGCCTCACGTTTGAGCTTTTCTTTTCATACATACTATGACAAATCAACATCTAAACTTTTGATAATGCAATTCTATTATTTGTGTTACGAGGACAGGCTTTGGTCACACTCGCAGAAGAAATAGCAAAATCTGTCACTCCAGTAGGTTCAAGAAAGATCAATGGCAAATACATTCAATCTCATCTTCTTTCCCGATTAGAAGGTATTACCATGAACCTGTCCTTGCTCCAGATTGACAGACTTCTTCACTTTTAACCAAGTACAATTTACTTTGTGCTTTCTTATATGATGGATGTGATGTGCTTGTGTGTGCGTGTAGATACATAATAGAAATATGTGAATAGAAATATTCCTATTCTGGTGGGTATGCACTTCCTCACATCAACAGTCTTCTCGTGAACAAAGATTTACTATTTGAGTATCTGGGGAGGGAAAACAAAGTGAACTTTGATAAGAGATTTCTGTATGAAAAGATTTGTGTTGCTTATGTGATATACAAACTCTTGAAATTTAAAAATATAGTTTTTTTTTTTCCTTGTTCTAACAAAGATTCGGTTGCCATTGTGTCTGTATAAAGCTGTACATGAAAAGCTGAATGAACAGATAAAAGATGTGGATGCTGCACGATCCAAAGAGGTTCCCTTGTTCTGGATTGGCATGGTGGAGGTAAGCAAGCTGTTCTTATTCCTTGTAGTTTTCTTTCGTAATGAAAATGGAGTCTCAATTGTATTGGGTTATCTTATCCTATTGATATTAATATGGACCACTTCAATTCAAGGCAAAGGTTGAGCTATAGTCTTGAACTCAAAAAAGATAAATGAGTGTCGGCCTAAAGTGATGGACTTCTCCCCATTTGTTAGCTTAAATGGCACCTCTTGCTCCTATAAGAATGGGGTTAAGAGTGTGTTCATGAGTTCAAGACTTTGGGATGTGCGTGCGTGTGTGTGTGAGTGTGTAATAATACCATTAAAAATTAAAACCATAAAATGATCACTGAATTTTGTTCAAGTTTCGAGGGACCTATACAAGGATAGTGAAAAGCAAAGAAATAGGAACTAAAGCAAGATAAGAAAAGGAAAACAAAGCTTTTTATTAGCCTCTCTCCATGCTTGCTGGGTTCCCCCGACCTCTGCTTTCCTTATGCAGTTTGTTGCTCGTGAATTTGAAACAAGAATTTTCACTTTTTTTTTTTGAATTTCTTTTTATGATCCAGTGCCTCCCACGATGTAGAGTATACGTGCATCTCCTTCCTTTTTTCCCCCCTATTTATATACATTGAAACAAATAACTTACAATCTATTCATTGAAGAAAAATCCAAAACTGTCTTATTCTTTTGTGGTAGAATTATAATTATGGGAAGGTAAAACTAGCTACATTCCCTGCCTGACTATCTTCTTATTTTTGATGTAGTAAATCTGTCCTTTTCTTTATTGTGCATCAGAGTGTGCAAGTAATGGGAACCTTTGATGGATGGAGTCAAGGAGAGCACTTATCGCCAGAATACACTGGTTCTTTCACAAAGTTCTCAACAACATTAACGCTTAGGCCTGGAAGGTACCACTCGACTGGGTCACTTAGTTTCTTCTTCTTCTTCTTCTTCTTCTTCTTCTTCATAATAATAATAATTTTGTGTTGTGAAGGTATGAAATCAAGTTCTTGGTGGATGGAGAGTGGCATCTATCCCCAGAATATCCTACCGTTGGAGAGGGACTAATGGAAAATAACTTGCTAATTGTAGAATAACTGTGCATCTGTAGTTCTGGTTAAAAAATGGTTAATACAGAAAGTGAATGACCTCTTTCTTAGTTTGAGCTTCTTTCAGGTTGTTTATCATATTATCTTGCTAGTTAGTTGGATCAGCATAGGAGAGAGACATCTGGTCTCATTCTGCATGTTTGACGGCTTGAGAGTAATCCCAACTTGCTTGCCTTCTTCTTCACAGAGAGGTCTCTTTCTGCATTGGGGGATTTTGCAAAATAACACTATTTTATTTTTATTATTTTTATTTTATTATTATTATTATTATGGAAAAGAAACACTATATATCAAAATTATTTTTTGCAAAATAGCCGTTTCTTAAAATCCTGTCTTGGAGACATGACTTTGGTTCTTGACATGGTAACTTTCAAAATAAGGTTATGGGGCAATTATTACTAAATTATTTTAGGAAAATTTTTATATCACTTTTATGGAAAATTGAAAAAAAAAAAAGCTATCAAAATATTAATTATTTTTTCACTTTTCTCATAAAAACTTTTCTAAAATAGTTCATTAACAAATAATCTTAGGGCATTTTTTAACATTTCCTTTTATCAGAAGAGAAGGAAACTGAGCTGCACATTTATTTACTGGCTAGACTAGCTAAAGCCTAAATCTGTAGACACTTTTTTTACAATCCCAACTATTGTCTGGCATTGCATATGTATTTTGCTGCTTAATGAAAGTCTATTATTTTGCTCTCTCAAAAAAAAAAAAAAAAAAAGATTTTACTAATTTATTATGGTGCTGAGTTGGCAAAGCTGAGTCAGCATATTGGCCATGCTTACTACTTCCAAGACACAATGTGAAGATGCTAAATTAGGGGTAAAATTAAGTTCACACACTCAATCTGTATAGAAATTGACTTGAAGTCATGATTTTTGTATAGAATTAGCGTGTGAGAGTGAATTAGTATTCAAAATTCTCATTCCACAACTATCAAAAACAAATATATATAAAAAATGGACAAAATTTATATATAGGATCTTAGGTGTTGTATTTTAGGTTTTCCTTTTAAGATTCTGTCATGCGGCTACTAAATTTAAAAAATACATCTCCATCCACGAGAAAAAAGTCACATAATAAAATCTTAAGAGAAAAACTTAAGGAACAGCACTTAAGTACTGTATCTAAGTCTTACTCTAAAAAGATATAGTTGTGTTTTCTATGACATGAGTTTGGTGATGTAATTTGCAGGATAGCATTATTGAGGGAAAGAATATAATAAGTTGACATGCATTAGAAACAATACTGCAAACTAGCATCTCGAGTTTTAAAAGCTCGATTTCCAGCTAAATATCGAGTCTCAAAAACTCAAGTTTCACTTGCTAATCTGGGGTTTTTTTGCACATAGATCTCGAGTTTGTAAAAAGTAAATCCGAGTCCACAGAACTCAATTTTTATAGTGAAATAGATCAAATCAAATCTAGAATAGAGAATAGAGGAACAGATCAGGAAGGAAGGAAGGAAGGAAGGAAGGAAGAAAAAGAAGAAGAAGAAGAGGAGGAGGAGGAGAGGAAGAAGAACAGAAGACCAAATCGGGCAGGAAGAAGAAGAATCAGATCTGGAAGGAAGAAAATAATCGAGGAAGAAGAAGAAGAAACAAACTTGTTTGTGGAATGTGGAGAATGGGAACTTGAGTTATAAATACTCAATTTTCATGTGGATTTTTTTCCACATCAGAATTATATGCAATTCGAGTCTTAGAAACTTGAATTCAATCTCTAAACTCGAGTTTTAGAATCTCGAGATGCTAGTTTGCTATATAGTTTTGCAAACATGACAACTAATTAAAATATTTCAAAAATAATGTTAAATGCAAAAAAAATTCTGACCTTGGTAGTTAGGATGAGAAATTATCTTTTTATATATTTATTAAAAGAAGAAGGATGAAAATGGGAAATTATTTTGTACTTTTCATCTCAATGTTATTTTCTTTTCACTTTTCTTCCCAATTTGGAAGGGGAAAAATGGTGGGACTAGTTGGAAAATAGGAATTCAAATCCTCTAGATTTCTTAGGATACTTTACCAAATAGATTTCTTTAAATTCTAACTATTTATTAATGATTTAATGGTCTAGATTTTGCCATGTCAGCATTCTATTATCAATATTATTAATTGTTTTGTCTGCAACATTAATTTATTATTTTAAGAATATTATTAGTGGAATGCTGACATGACAAAATTTAGATCATTAAATCATTAAAGAGTGGTTAGGATTTAAGGAAATCTATTGGTAGAGTACCTTAGAAAATCTAGAGAATCTAAATCCGGAAAATAGTGAGATACCCATAGAATAATATAAAAGTTATTTTTTATTATTATTTTTTTTAATGTGTGAAAGGAATACGTATCATTTCGGGTATCATTTTGGATTAATTGGTTGAGAATTTCTTCAGCCTCTAATATATGGAGTGATAAGGACCAGTGGACCACCCCCACCAAATCTTTTGTAGGCCAACGGCGTTGGGTCATATCATATCATATGTGCTTTGTGATGGTAAATTGCAAGATTTTTTTTTTTTTTTGCTAGGTAATTGGTTATTACGGGGGCTGGGACCCTTGAGTTAAAATTTTCATGGTAAACCGGTGCCTCTTGGGCTACAAGGCCTGGTGATAAATTGCAAGATATTGCGCCAATATCCTTGCGATGGTAAATGGCAAGATATGGCGCCAATATCCTTGCGATCGTCATCAGTGGCCGACATTGATCTTTTATTTATTGGCCACCCTTTATCTTTGTTGCAGATGGCTTTACTTTTCTTTCTTTCTTTCTTTCTTTCTTTATAATAGAGCTTTACTTGATTCTCAATAATAATAAAACTCTTTGTTTTTTAAGTCATGTTTGTTTTGACATTAGTAAAGTATCAATTAAAATTTATTATTTTCTTATATTTGGTAGTAACTTTAAAATAAGTTGGTAAATTATTTTTTTAATTTTCTTTATTTAGTTTGACATAAAACAAAATTATTTTCTACAATGTATTTTCTAAAAAGAGCAATGTTAAAGATACAAACTTTTTTACAAAATATTTTACAAACTGTTGATGTGGTGAGTGGTTATTGGTAAATGAAAAAGTTATATTAATGGTGGGTTTAAATGAAAACCAATAAGAAGTAGGCCACATCATCAGTTTGTAAAAATGTTATAAAATAGTTTGTGGTGATAATATTACTTTTCTAAAAAATTATTTAATTTTTTTATATTTATATTTAGTAGAGACCTTAAAATAAGTTGAAAAATTATCTTATGACTTTTCTTATTTAGATTTAGGTGTAATATAGTTGTTTTCCTTCTTTAGTTTTGCATAAATTAAAGTTTTTTTTCATAAAATTTTAGCAAAAAATAACTAAATCTTTTCACAAGAAAAATTGAAGGTAAAGTTAACAAAAACATGGAATACGGGTGAGTTTGGTTTAGCTTTTTAAAATTGGGCTTTTTGAAAAAGTGGGGTTTTCAAAAAGTACGGTATGAAACTAAGTTTTTTTAAAAAGCTGAGTGTTTGGCTAGTACTTATAAAAGTGGAGGTTTAAGTTATAAATTACCCAAAAGGACAAGATATATATATATATATATATATATATAAAGAAGGAAAAAGTTTAGCTACAAAATGGGTTGTAGCTTAAGACTACAAACTCACTCAATAAAATAAATACTACAACATATTTTGAAAATCTAATCGTTGAATTGCATGTTCTTTATGCCCTTAATACACATATTAAATTTTGTGTCAATCAGATATCATTTACTATATGATCTATAAACTTATATTTTGTGCATAATTTTAAATTACAAAAACTTGCAATTTAAAAAATTTATTGATGACATAGCTATTGATCTTTAATTTTCTTGAAATTTTGCAAGCATGGAGGATATAAGAAGAAGATGTAATCCAATGGTGGATTTGTCAAAATTCACCTCCAACAAAAAGATATTAAGTAAGTTTGTAGCCTAAAGCTACAACTAATTTTGTAGCTAAACTTTGTCCTATAAAGAATTCTTTGTTTTAATTATCTCTCTTAATGCAAATTATGGACATAACATTTTTACAAAAATTTCACAATAAAGTCTATATGACAAGTTGTTAATGGTAGATAACAAAAATAATAATGTCACTAGCAGGTCCAAATGAGAACTAATAACAACTTACTATGTAAAATTTATTGTGAGATTGTTATGAAAATATTGTGTCAATAACACTATTTTTTTTCTAAAGAAAATAGCACTGATTTAAAAAGTCCAGAGATATTCTTTAATATCTGATTAATTAACAACGAATTACCATTTTTTAATTACCCTATAATTCTAACAAATCATATGAAATTGAAAGTTTATGGATAATAATAATCATTCTAAAGTATGACGAGATTAGCTAGTGGCTTACAACATGATGCTGGTGTTTGAAAACCATATTTTACTAAGTAAGGTTCAATCCAGGCCACATGTTTATGAGGCACAATAATCAATCTTATATTTTTACTAAAATAAGTGTGAGGTTATTGGTGTATTTTAATACATATATATATATATATATATATATATGTATATATATATTTAACACTGTCTTCAACAGTAATATTGATGAAATGTACATTAACTTTTACAAAAGGCTCCGAAGAGCTGCCCACTGCCAAAGTCCTCTTCCTTCACAATTTCAAAACGCGGCTTTTAGCTAAAACTGCTTTTAAAATCTAACTAAACGCTCATATAATTTTTTGGGGTTTCAAAAAGCGCTTTTTGCCTTCTGAGAGTGCAAACAAACGGGTACTAACTAACGTCACCCACTCTCAACTTCCCACTTCCAACCCAGCCTACAACGCCGTCATCCAAATGGTCTGTGTTACCTGCAGCTTCGATAACGCAAAAGAACTGTTCGATGAAATGCCCAGCTCAACCGTGTAACGCACATCTCGAAGACATTTGTTCTTCCTTCCACAAGTGAGAAGTGGTTTGACTTGGCTTCTGGGCTTTGAATAAGAATAACGAGGTCTGACTGACTGTTTGTTTGCGACTTGTAAGTTGTCTTTGCAAGCGTTTACCACAAATACACCATATAATGAGTTGAATTCCTTCGATTATTTTACCAACCAAACCAAAACCATGGCATTAGCAACATTATTCTGGCTCTTCTTATCCTTTTCTTTATGGTACTGCAATGCATTAGCATTAGCAACAAGAACTCATGGATCACCGACCACTCCATTTCTCTTCCCAGAAACCAAATCAACAGTGGTTCCAAATCCTGCTCGCTTCTTCTCATCTCATCTCCTCTCATCTCCACTTCCCACCAACTCATTTTTCCAAAACTTTGTCGTATCAAATGGTGGTGACCCTGAATACATTCACCCATATCTCATCAAATCTAATTCCTCCTCTATTTCTTTTTCCTACCCATTTCTCTTATCAAACTCCTCCATCGCTCAACAAATTTTTGTTCCTGACCTCACCATCACTTCCTTGAACAAAACTACCCCATCAGCTATTCTCAACAAAAGGCATAGAATCTCATCTTTTAGTGATCTCAGTGTCACTCTGGACCTTCCTTCTAATAATCTACGGTTCTACCTTGTCCGGGGAAGCCCTTTCTTGACATGTAAAGCCATTACTCGCAGCACATATCTTTCCATTTCAACTATCCATGATGTTCTCTCATTTTCTTCTGATGCTTCCCTCACCAAACACATTATCAAGCTTAACAACAGCCAGACTTGGCTCTTGTATACTTCAGCACCTATACGTTTCACACATAGCATATCTCAAATTACTTCCCGGGAATTTTCTGGGGTTATTAGGATTGCTATCTTGCCTAATTCGGAACCAAAATATGAGGCGGTGCTCGATAAGTATAGCTTGTGTTATCCGATCTCAGGCCAAGCAAACTTGAGTAAGCCCTTTCGTTTGGAATACAAATGGGAGAAGAAGGGAAGAGGAAAGCTGTTGCTGCTTGCACACCCTCTCCATTGCCAACTATTGTCGGGGAACATTGTGTTAGAGGGTTTCAAGTACAAAAGCATTGACGGTGATCTCGTGGGAGTTATAGGAGATTCATGGGTATTGAAGTTGGAACCAATTCCAGTGACTTGGCATTCCATTGCTGGTATTAGGAAGGAACACTTTCCTGAAATTGTTTCTGCACTTCGCAAAGATGTTTATGCGTTAACAACAATATCAACACCATCGTCATATTTCTATGGCAAAGAAGTTGCAAGAGCTGCGAGATTGGCATTGATTGCAGAAGAAGTTGGTTATCCTAAGGCGATTCCAGTGGTGGCAAAGTTTTTGAAAAATGCAGTTCAACCATGGTTAGATGGAAACTATGGCGGGAATGGCTTCTTGTATGAAAGGAAATGGGGTGGTCTTGTCACCAAACTAGGATCCACAAATTCCACTGAGGATTTTGGGTTCGGAATATACCATGATCATCATTTTCATTTGGGCTACTTTGTTTATGCAATTGCAGTACTTGCAAAGATTGACCCGGCATGGGGGATGCAATATAAGCCACAAGCTTATTCTCTAATGGCTGATTACATGAATGTAGGCCTAGGATCATATTCGTATTCCTATTATCCTCAGGTTAGATGCTTTGATCCGTGGAAGTTACACTCTTGGGCTGCAGGGCTCCAAAATTATACAGATGGGCGAAATCAAGAAAGCACAAGTGAAGCAGTGAATGCATATTATTCAGCTGCACTGTTGGGATTAGCCTATAAAGACAACCATCTTAAGTGCATTGGGTCAACGCTTGCTGCATTGGAAATTCTCTCTGCTCAAACATGGTGGCATTTGAGAGAGGGAGACGATATGTATGGGAAAGAATTCAGCAGGAAGAATAGGTTGGTGGGCATTTTGTGGGCTAACATGAGGGACACCAAACTTTGGTTTGCTCCGGCAGAGTGGACGGCGTGTAGGCTAGGAATTCAGGTTCTTCCTATCACACCAATCACAGAGATATTGTTTTCTAATGCAGAGTTTGCGCAAGATGTTGTTAATTGGGCATTGCCTTCTTTGAGCTTGAGTGGAGTTTCAGGACGCTGGAAGGATTTTGTTTATGCTTTGGAAGGAACCTACAACTATACTAGCGCCATAGCCAAGACAAGGAAGTTGACAGAACATGATGATGGGAGCACTCTTGCCAATCTTTTCTGGTGGATTTACAGTCAAGAGAGGTGACAAATCTGTGATTGGGTAAGAAAAGCTCCTAAGAACCTCATTCTTATTATGCTCATCCAGCTTCCTACACTAATGTTATCATTAGTTATCAGCTTTTCATTGAGTTAATGTTATGGTTTAATTTGGTTGCCTATGTATTCAAATGGACAAAAATTAAATCTAAATCTGTTCAAGTCATGATTTGACCTGATTACAATACTTAGAATGTGCTACATTGATTATGCTAGCCAATTAGCTTGATTAATGATTTCAGATGCTTGGTTTAATCAAATCGTTTATGCATGAAAAGATATATTTGTTCCCGGAAAAAAATAAATAAATAAAGAAAGAAAGATAGAAGAGAAAACTGCAGATTGTTGATGTCTGGAAAACTCGTGAAATCACTAGCTTGATTTATTAATTTGGTCATTCATAGTTTTATTCAATCCATTCTTTTAATCAAATTACTATATCTCCACAACTACCAGACACCCTCTATGACTTTATCTTGGTCAAAACCAAGATTTTAGAACTCGTTAATTTTCGAAAGTTCAGTTTATTCTTTCATTTTGAAAACCTTTCCGGAGAAATTTTTGTTTTTTCAAATTCAAAGAAAATTAGATGTATCTAATTGCATGCGGTTTGGAAATTTCATACAATGTTCTTGATCGGAGAAGTTGTAGTATTGTAAAGGAGTAAAGACAAAGTACTTGTGATGAAATTCTAAACACTTGAAAGTTTTTAAATAAAATAAATTATAAAACTCTTCATCAGTCATCTTTTGAAATAAAATATTTTAGCGAATATAAAAGATTTTGGATTCGACTTCCCACAATCCTTTAAAAAACATGATAGACATATAGAGAAATGGTCTCTCAAATTATTGCAGTTGAATACTTGAATTAGGCTAACGTAGATCTAGATTCTAGAGTTGAACTTACCAAATTTACTTATTTGTTTATTTCTTTTAAAACAAAGAATCTAGATTTGCTAAGATTGACTGATTGGATACGTGATTCACGTTGATAACAATGTTGTTTTACGAAGCATTGACTCTGCATTTTATATTCTTATGGCTGCACTGATTTGACTTTATATATCATATTTGGCTACTTTCTTACCTACGATGAAATAAGATCCTTCTTATGGACTTTTTCCAAAAGCCAATATGGAGAGGGTTAGAGTCATATTGTTTGGTATTAGCCAATCAGATTCAAAACAAGATTCATTTTGAATTTTAGTTTTAAGTGTTCAAAAGTGAATTGAAGGTCCATATTGAAGACACAAGAAAATTGCTCAAGAAAATGTTAAGTATGTCGATACCTCCTCGACCTATTAAGAATTTGTTCATCTCAATACCTACTCGACATCTCTTGACAAATCACACTACATGAAAATTAAATAGAAAATTCTATTGACTGATGAATTGGCCTGTATTGAGATTTGTGCACTAGGGTTCCCATATGTAGATAAGGACATTTATAGTCGTCATTAGTATGAGAGAAGAGACATACATATTGAGAAGTTACTGCAATTTTATGTGCTTAGAGTTTTGTACAGAACTACTGCTGTGAAGAACTTTGCACCAACTACTATAACAATCTCGGATTGCTATGGAGAAGTTAGTAATGTGAATTGGTAGATTCGTACATCTTGAAGTTAGTCACGTTGATTGGTAGATCCAAGCAACTGAAGAAGTTTGCTAAGAACAAAATTCCAACTGGGTTAGAGGTGGAGTTGAGCTGAGTAGGTTCTAGTGAACACAAGTACTTTGGGATCAACTAATATTCTTTATGATGATGCCGAAAAAATCACCAGTGAGCTACACAGTCTTTGTACACTCGAAACAATCCCTGCATAATCAAAAAGAGAAAACCTTAGGAGAGTATCGGTGTGGTACTGGCCAAAGACCCTCCGAATGTTAAGTCAGAAAATCTTTCTACAACTCTAGAGTGCCAGAGCTGGAGTGAATTATGCGTACCTGTTTTCTGGGGGTCCTTGGGTTTTTATAGTAGTGTAGAATCGAACTCTCATACTTGCGTAACAAGTCTTTTCCTTATAAGGAAGATCTTTATAAATGCGTGTATATTCTAGAATCCTTCTCGTGTTAGAATTCTATTCATATTGTGACTCTATGGACTAGGGTTTATTGTGAGATACAAGTTGTTTCCATTTAGGGTTTCTTGGAGACCACATAATGATCAGTTAAGCGCCACGTGGCCCTTTGATCCGTCCACCCTATATTTGTCAACACAGGATTCGTCCAATATGAGAAGATCTGTCCAGCACCGTCAAGTCCCACTATGCAGATCCGTCAACTCTAACTTTCACCCTCTTCACTTTATACTTAAAACCTCAATCTTATTAGCAGATTCTTTAGGAGTGGTGGCCTATATATCATCCGTTAAGGTTTTTCCTGCGAATGTTTTTCCCATTGTAACCAAATAACAGTGTTTCTTGCACTAGTTGATGTTGTGATTGTGCCTTAATTAAATATTGCATATAATTAAAAAATAATGAATCAACCTGAATAATTTGTTGTTAATTTAACTTGGATGAATTTAGACTCAATAGAAAGTCTTCTAGCACAAAATCACTATTAAAATTCCCTACATTCCACTCTTCATCATTGTTCAAATTTATGCAATTGGAATGTTGTCCGAGTCTTTATTTGTATTCCAATTTAGATCCATCAGCCCAAGAGGAAGGCCTCTAGTGTGTCGTTTCGTTTGTCTCACAGAAAATGGTTCTCTTTCTTTAAAATTGATCAATCCTCTCTTTCAACGACTACCGGTACACCTCTTAGGTATGCCACAGTAAGAGACAATAAGCGGAATGTAGAGAATATTCATAAAATGAATATTCCTGCAATATTTTATACGGACTTGCAAAATACATTCAAGTCAACAGGGCCAAGAATTTGGTATGCAGTGAGCTATTTTGGAAGATTGATGAAACTAAATCCTTCAAGCTTTCTACCAAATGAAAGCCTAAGAAAGATTGATTATATAGGCAAAGGGTGGGATCTGTGATGTCCATGTCTTGATTTTATGAATTTGAGAGCTTTTGAATTGTGTGGCTTTCCCCGTGCGTGAAAGACAAAGGTAAGAAAAAAGAATGAATGCATGCTTTGTGGGCTTTTTATGCATAGGCTTGGGCCATTCTTTTCAAAAATCCGCAGGCCTCGAGTGCTTATTAACGAATGAATACATGCTTTTTTTTTTTTTTTTTCCTGGAAAACTCAAGTCATTGGACCCTTTTCAAAGATCGTTGGTGTTAGATTTGGGTCTAGCATCGGTTCAACTTTGCTTTTAATTAAAATGGCATGATTTGGAGTACTTTACATTACACTATCTTATGATCCCATTAGAGAATAGGAGATAAAAGAAAATTTATAGTGTTATGCGATAAGCAAATTGATAAAATACCTAGATTTTAACTCTCTAGCTTTCCCTCCTTGAAAATGAAAAAGAAAATTGAAGATTAAGAGATAGGATCTTTAAGATAAGGAAAAATCTTAGTGCGCATCTGGAAATGCTCATAGCATGCAAAAACCAATGTAGAAAGTCACCCTTACTTAGAAGAGAGTTTAGTTTCTCTTAGGGGTGTCCAACTCAACCGATGGCCTGACCCACCAGGTAAATCCAACCAGATCCCGGCTGATCGCCGACAAGCCCGACTACTCCGACGGTCGACAGCAGGTTTTCTTCTCTAGAATCCAATCTGGGCGGTTCGGTCTCGGATCTTCTCCCCAAAATTCGAAGAAACCCGAATCGACTGAGCTATATAACATTTTTGGGCGAGATTCTTTAGATCCGGCGAGATTTCAGCTAGATCTATGAAATCTCCACCGGATTTGGCGAGATCTCGTTGTTTATGCTCAGATCCAGCTATAATCTAATGGGTTTTGCTAAAATAAGGCTCAGATCCATTGAAAATATGATGGGTTTTGCTCAAATCCGGCGAAACTCCGATGGTTTTTGCTTAAATCCGGGGAAACTCTGATATTATTTGCTAAAATCCGACAACGACTTGGTGTATTTTTTCTCAGATCTCATGAGTTTTGCAAAAAACAGGTGACGATTTTATATTTTTTTTGCTTAGATCTAGTTATTTTTGCACAAATCCGGTGAAGATCCAGTGAAAATATAGATCGCCGTCAAAATGAAATCTTCGGCAGCATCATCGTTGGCTTCGACCGATCTGACCTGACCTGTTGGTTTTTACGGTCGACGGCAAGTTTTCTTTTCGGAAACCTGATGTCATCAGGTCGATTCCAAGTTGGGCTCAAAATTGACCTGGACCGACCCGTGAACACCCATAATTTCTCTTATTTGTGTTTGATTGGGGGTGGAAAAGTGGAGGGTTGAAAAACTTTTTTATTTAGTTGAGAAAAAAAATTGGAAGATAGAAAATAGAGTTTGTATAAATTTATTTATATGCCCTTATTTAAAAATAATAATAAAAAAAATAAAGAAGCAATCACCCAAGTTTATTAAAAGAGAAAAATTATGCCTGGTAAAAAAAAAAAAAAAAAAGCTTAGTTAAACCAAAAAAATTTGAAGAAAGAAGAACTTGAAAGGAGGAGTAGTTCAAAAAAAAATTAATAAATAAAAAGAAGAGGAGGATTGTTGTATCATGTCTAGGAAAAATGAAAACAAAAATGAAAGAAGCAAACAAAACGTAAGAGGAGGGATAGTTTAGTTATTTGACTTCAACTACTCTTCTCCTCTCTATTTTCTTCCTAATTGGGGAGATAGTATTTTGGTGAGTTCAGAGAGAAAACACCTAGACCCTACTAATTTTCCCTCTTAAGATCTACCCAACCAAGCATACTCTTAAGGTCTGTTTGGTTGGGTGGATTTTAGGAAGGATTGTAAAGAGATGAGAGAAAATGGTATTTTGGTGTGTTTGGTTTGAGAAGAAAATGGGAAGGAAAGTTGGTGGGTCTGGGAGTTTTCTCCCCAGTCCCACCAAAATGTAATCTCCCAATTTGGGGGGAAACTCGAGAGAAAAGAGTCACACCTAGAGATACCAAATTACCTTATGCTAGTGTGCATTGTGCAACATTCACTTTCATTTTGTTGTTGTTGTTGATGCTACAACAAGATCATACATAGTTGATGATTTAAACCTTCAAGGGTGGTTCTAAAGTCACAAACTGGAGAGTTTGTGTTGCTAAACCTTTGAGTGGGATTTCAAAGTCACAAACGTGGGAGTTTGTGTTCAGCAAATTCAAGATAGAAAAGTCCATAGAGTCGAAGCTACACGTGATTGTGTTAGTAAGTTCTACAAGAGGTAACTTTAGATTTAGGGTTTAAATCTATTGTAAACTTTCATTCTATCATAGTGGATTTGTTTACCTTGAGGATAGTTAGATTAAATCCTCTCCAGGTTTTTACCTTGAAACGGTTGGTTCATTGGTTTTCTTAGGTCATCATATTGCTGTCATCTTTACTTTTCCGCATTAAGTAATATGATTGCATTAATTTAGTCTAGATCTCATAATTAACCTAAGTAATTACTTTGCTAATTCATTAGGTTAAACTAATCTGATTTATAGGGGTCTAAATAGAACAAACAATCATTGTTGTCCATAAAACAGTCCTCATTTTGTTAATTCATGGTCATACTATGCAAAAATAGGTTGTGATAGTCATTTAAAACAATGTTTGGTTATATGTATAATTATATTCTACTGAAATGACATCTTTATCCGATGTTTGTAATGTTGTGTTTAGAGTTAAAGTTAAATATATATATATATATATATATATATATATGTGTGTGTGTGTGTGTGTGTGTGCGCGCGCGCGCGCACGCGCGCCTGTGGGAAAATTCTTAGGTACTTCCGGAGTATAGTAAAATGGTAATCCCTCCTTCACATTTCATGGTGGACCCTACTATGAATTTAATGATTGAATCTCATCATAAATGTGAGAGAAAAGAATATCATTTTTCATGCTCTTTTTTGCTCCTTTTATTATGGTGACGGTTGGATTTTTTTTTGTGTAGTTTTTTTTTTTCGTATGTCCTGCTAGTGGAGGAAGACCTCCTAAGGATAAGAGAAATAGGGCGAAAGAGAGAGTAATAACTCAGAAATGGACAAACTTTTCTCATGTAGAAGTATAGCTATGAAAGTTTTGGAGTTGTATATAGATTTTAGAATTGAATGATATCGTTTTTTTTTTTTTTTTTTTTGGCTAATCCTATAATGAATATCGTTTAAAGTGGTGTTACAAGTTACAACTATTATCTCATGAAGAAATCAAAAATAAAAAAAATGTTAAAGTTTAAACAGAGAAACATGTACAAATTTAAATAGATGCAATTGGTATACGTTTTTTTTTTTTTTTCAAACCTTATCTATTGATATGAACTTATCCTTAATACTCCCCCTGCCCCTCAAAGTCTCAAACTGGGAAGGGGTGAGACTGTGAGTGCCAATTGCCAAATACCCAGTTTGATCCACAGGAGTAGAAAACTCTTCACGGTAAGGGGATTGATAAAAATATCAGGCACTTGGTTGGAGGAAGACAGTGTAATAAGAGCACCATCAGCAGTTTTCTTTCGCAAGTAATTCTATGGGCATTTAAAAATGCATAATTTTGTGCTACAAATTACCATGTGACGAGTTGTGATTGTTGGATATATAATGGTGGGTCATATGAGGATTTACTTTCATTATTCATAAGTCACCATGTGGCGAATTGTGGTACAAAATTATGCATTTTTATAAGTCCTCAGCATTACTCTTTTCTCTAGAAAATGATTTGTCAATTTCTATGTTCTTTGTCTGACCATGAAACACAATATTGCTTGTAAGGTGTAAAGCAGAGACATCTATCGCATTGAAGTGGGAGGATGACTGAGGAAAACACCGATATCCAGAAGAATAAAGGAAATCCATGTAAGCTCCGCGACAGTTGAGGCAAAAGCATGATATTCTGCCTCAGCACTAGAATGAGCAGCAATTGGTTGCTTCTTAGCACACCAAGAAATGCAGTTAGCACCAAAAGCTAGTGGTAGAATGTCTTGTGACAGGACAACCTCCCCAATCTACATAAGAAAAGGCATAGAGCTCAAGTGTAGAATGAGCAAGCAGACATACAACAATCAATGGTTCCTTCGAGATAATGAAGAATCCTTTTAGCCAACCGAAAGTGATGAACATATGGGTTGTGCATAAATTGAAAAACAAAATTCACGGAGAAAGAAATGTCTGGACCAATGGCTGTCAAATATTGTAAGCCACCAACAAGATTTTGCGTGAATGTCAAATATTGTAAGCCACCAACAAGATATTGGGTGAGTGTCAAATTTTCGGTAAAGTTGTGGATCGAAGAAAGGCTCGGCCACATGTGTGAGATTAGGGGGCTTGGCAACCATTGGTGTGGAAATAGGCGCGCGACCAACCATTTGAGCACGATGAAGGAGATCACAAGCATACATTTGCTGATTGAGAAACAATCCACCAGAACATGATTGAACTTCTTCTCCGTTTGTTTTTGAAGTAAAATATTTTCAAACCTAAAATATTTTTAAGTATTTGGTGTGTGATGTGTAAAAATTTTCAAACAAACAACCAAAATCAGTGCTCAGCTACCAGAGTCATTAGTGCTGGTGGTCCGTTGACTGGACATTGGAATCGGCAGCCGAAATAGTGGCTCCAGCAATCAAATCGCCAGTGACTATCGAACGGTGTCACTGGTGATCAAATTATCAGCATTGATTGCCGAAACGGTAGCTCTAGCACCGAACCACCAACGAATGTTGCCGGAACGGCATCTCCAATGATGGGACCACCAACACCGGTCATCAGAACGGTGGCTCCAGCCACCAGATCGCCTACGACTCCAGCTGGAATGATAGCACCAGTCACTAGAGCGATAGCTCCAGCTATCAGATCGACGACCTAGCCATCAAATGGGGGGAGAGAGACATTGTGTATTTTTGGAAAATGTTTTACCAAATTTTTAAAGGTAATAAAGTTTTACAATCACTTGAAATGGGATAACATTTTCCGGAAAGTATTTTACTTCAAAGCAAACAAAGCATTCAACTCAGTAATATAAACCCCCGATGTCTTTCTTTGCAAATTGCTAGTGAAAGATGTTGATAAAAGAGTGCGAAGCAGAGTTGTCAACCACAAGGATGATATCGTCAACATAGAGCAGTAGTAAAATGGTTCCACAGGAATTGGGAACTATGAGATACAAAATAATGAAGGATCAATAGTACTACAGAAAAATCCTGCTGGAATAAGAAAAGAGTCAAACTGATTGAACCAAGCACGAGGGGCTTGGCGTAGCCCATATAAAGCTTGCTTGAGTTTGCACACATGAGTAGGTTTGTTTATATCTTGAAAACAAAGTGGTTGTTCCATTGAAACTGTTTCAAGGAGATAGCCATGGAAAAATCAAAATTAAAAAATGTAAACTGATATACAGATACAAATTTAAACAGAAGAAGACTATATAGTTTTTTATATCGTCCTAATCTATGGATATGGACTTTATCTATAAAATTGATAAGTTAAGTACATATACCTAATGTTTCTCAAATCCAAAGACTTATTTTTCATCTCTTCGATAAAATAACTTTTGAAGTTCACTGATTTTTATATTTCATTGATTATAACGTACAAGTGACAAAGTTAGGATTTAACTTTAACTAGCCATGAACCCGCGCATTGCGGGTGATAATTATTTTTATAGTGGATTTATTAAAATATTTTTCTTACAATTTAAACTAATTTAATAATGAGTAATGTATTTTGTAATCATATTTTTAATTATTATAGCACAAATGTAATATAGGAACAATCATGTATGTGTTTGGATAGCACTTCTTCTTGCTGAAAGTAGAGTTGCGTTTTCTGTTTTTTTTTTTTTTTTTTGGCTGGCTTTTTTGACTTTGGGGGACAAAAGTTACTGTGCATGAACAGTGTGGCACTGTTCATACATTAAAAAATATTAAAAATGGGACCCACGGTACTATTCACACATTTAAAAATTATTTTGCTACAGTGTTTTCAACAACAATCAGTTTTCAGCAATTTTCAGCAACAATAAGCTCTATCCAAACGGACCCCATAAATCATAAATATAAATTTTGTAGTACCAAAATGAAAATAATACAATTTTTCTCAAAAATTCAAAAGGCAAGTTAACGAAAATATTTATTTTTTAATAAAAGTTATTGTGGGACCCGAAGATTTGGCAATCCCGGCCCACTCCATATCGGGCCCAAGGCCTATGCCGAGGACAAACAGTATCCGAGGATGAGCGGGGAATGCCCAAATTGTCAAGGAGCATTGCCGAGGACGACCATGTCCTCGGCCGGCCGATATTGAAGAAGGGAAGGTCGGCGCCCCACCAAAAGCACCCTCCCAGGGCATGCCAAAGAAAAAGACAAGTACCCAGGGTCGGTCGGGGGAATATGGTGAAGGAGTAATCCGTAGGGAAGCTGTCATCCCCATATTAAAAGCACGCAACTGACACTCTGGCCGCATTAATGAAGAATTGACCGTTGAACAGTGATGCTTTGGTTACTTCAACTAACAGGAGGTCTGGAAAGGCGGTTGATGGAACAAGCCCTCAGACACTGGCTCAAATGATCAACAAGTGGAAGGCAGAGATCAGCTGAACAAGACTTTATAATAGAATGAACCCCCAGAGAAGAGGGGGTTCGGTGACAATCCCTATTTTCGTTAGCAATCAGGGAAGAGTTCCTCGGACTGGGCCGAGGACGAACTTCTCCTTAGAAAACTTAGCTAAATCTCATTTGATGATCTTGTAAACCCGCATTAACCGCTGTATCATTCACTAATGCCTAGTCCTTCTACCCACTCTCTACAAATTTATTGTATAGGATTAACTGGGCTTGGGTCCACTCATCCCCAAGAGGGAAGTGCCCAAACCCAGTCCCTACAATTGGCGCCGTCTGTGGAAAGGACTTGAGGATTAGCGAGTGCGACGGTTGGTGTAGAAGGATCAATAGCAGCACCCCTTCCAAGTTCAAAAAAAAAAAAAAACACAAACAACGGCAACGTACTCATTCAGAAGGCAATCATCATAAAGAAATGAAAGATTCAAGAAGTAAAGTAAACGAAATGTGGCTACTTCTTTATTAAGTAAAGAAAAGTTACATTGTGCAACAAATGCTTAGGCAGGCTTGTTCTAAAGCTAACTACGAAGGTAAATACTTAGGCAGGCTTATTCTGAAGCTAAAAAAAAAAAGAAAAAAAGAAAAGAAAAAAGGGCCTAGGTGGGCTTGTTTTAAAGCTAAGCTAAGCATGGAGGGAGAGGCGGAGACAGGCCTGTTCTAAGACCGTCCACGGCTCACGAGCCAGCATGGGCGGTACTGGTGATGAGAAAGAAGAGGAAGTCGTGGTGCCTGATGGTCCCACCTCAAGGTTTTCCCTTGATTCTCTCCCAGTCCCACGACGATCGGGCGCTGGCGAATCACTACTAGCTTGGAAGGCCGGTAGATCCGTGCGCGGAGGAGAGATGTTATGTTCCTTTCGGATTTCCCTCCTAACTGCAAGGGGGGTCCTCTCTCTTGCTAGGTTAAAAAGAAGGAAGGTCTTTGGCCTCTGCTTATTTCGCCTTAATTGTGTCGTCCAGGATCGAGGTGGCATTCTCAGCTCCTGAAGGGGGCTTGGCTTCCTTGTCCCTGCTCTTTTCCAGGGCCATTCCATCTCCTCAAGCACAAGTTACTATTTTGGCAAGGCTCTTGAAAATGCCCAGAAAATGGAGAGCCTTGAGTCCCTATTGAATCCAAGTATTTGTGAAACTTGAGAAAAAGATTATCCCAAAATGCCTTATATAGAAGGAAAAAGCTAGTGAAAACCAGCCCGGGCAGAATCCTAAGGAAGAATTACTAGAGGCATTAACTCCGCCTAATTTCCAAAGAGCTTACCAGCCGCTAGATCCTCGTAAATCCGCAAGGATATTAATGAGGATGCGTCTCGCGCACCAAAGCGTCAAGTGCGTTACTCGAACAACCCAAAAGACACCTCATAATTGGAAGTGGCACGCCAGATAGGAGCTATTACCGTAAGTAGGGGTGGAGGACGAGCTCACCCATGTCCGGATCAGCGCTGGGCCAAGGAGCCAGACCGAAGAAGGGTCCCCCCTTGGCGGAGCAAGCTTAAGGCCGTTATCACTCTAAGGGCAGGCTCCCCAATGTTGAGGATGAGTCCCCTCACTCCAAGAAGTAAAGAAAACTCTAAATGTTAGACAGAACCAAGGCCTTGCATGGTCCTCGGACTCAAGCCTATGGGGAAACTAACTACTTCAAGAATCAAGTGCTAGACAGAACCAAAGTCTTGCATGGTCCGCGGACTCAAACCTATGGGGAAACTAGTTACTTCAGAAGACAAGTGTTAGATAGAACCAAGGCCTTGCATGGTCCTCGGACTCAAGCCTATGGGGAAACTAACTACTTCAAGAATCAAGTGCTAGACAGAACCAAGGTCTTGCATGGTCTTCGGACTCAAACCTATGGGGAAACTAGTCACTCAAAGAAGGATCAAGTTCAAGACAGAACCAACATTTAACATGGTCCTCGTACTCAAACCTATGGGGAAACTAGTCACTCAAAGAAGAATTAAGTGCAAGACAGAACCAAGGCCTTGCATGGTCCTCGGACTCAAACTTATGGGGAAACTAGTTACTTCAAAAGACAAATGTTGGACAGAACCAAGGTCTTGCATGGTCCTTGGACTCAAACCTATGGGGAAACTAGTTACTTCGGAAGACAAGTGTTAGAAAGAACCAAGGCCTTGCATGGTCCTCGAACTCAAGCCTATGGGTAAACTAAATACTTCAAGAATCAAGTGCTAGACAGATCCAAGGTCTTGCATGGTCCTCGGACTCAAACCTATAGGGAAACTAGTCACTCAAAGAAGGATTACGTGCTAGACAGAACCAAGGTCTTGCATGGTCCTCGAACTCAAACCTATGGGGAAACTAGTCACTCAAAGAGGGATCAAGTGCTAGACAGAACCAAGGTCTTGCATGGTCCTCGGACTCAAATCTATGGGGAAACTAGTTACTTCAGAAGACAAGTGTTAGATAGAACTAAGGTCTTGCATGGTCCTCGGACTTAAGCTTATGGGGAAACTAACTACTTCAAGAATCAAGTGCTAGACAGAACCAAGGTCTTGCATGGTCCTCGGACTCAAACCTATGGGGAAACTAGTTACTTCAGAAGACAAGTGTTAGATAGAACTAAGGCCTTGCATGGTCCTCGAACTCAAGCCTATGGAGAAACTAACTACTTCAAGAATCAAGTGCTAGACAGAACCAAGGTCTTGCATGGTCCTCGGACTCAAACCTATGGGGAAACTAGTCACTCAAGGAAAGATTAAGTGCTAGACAGAACTAAGGTCTTGCATGATCCTCGGACTCAAACTTATGGGGAAACTAGTCACTCAAAGAAGGATTAAGTGCTAGATAGAACCAAGGCCTTGCATGGTCCTTGAACTCAAACCTATGAGGAAACTAGTTACTTCAAAAGACAAATGTTAGACAGAACCAAGGTCTTACATAGTCCTTGGACTCAAACCTATGGGGAAACTAATTACTTCAGAAGACAAGTGTTAGACAGAACCAAGGCCTTGCATGGTCCTCGAACTCAAGCCTATGGGTAAGCTAACTACTTCAAGAATCAAGTGCTAGACAGAACCAAGGTCTTGCATGGTCCTCGAACTCAAACCTTTGGGGAAACTAGTCACTCAAAGAGGGATCAAGTGCTAGACAGAACCAAGGTCTTGCATGGTCCTTGGACCCAAACCTATGGGGAAACTAGTTACTTCAGAAGACAAGTGTTAGATAGAACCAAGGCCTTACATGGTCCTCGGATTCAAGCCTCTGGGGAAACTAACTACTTCAAGAATCAAGTGCTAGACAGAACCAAGGTCTTGCATGGTCCTCGGACTCAAACCTATGGGGAAACTAGTCACTCAAAGAAGGATCAAGTGCTAGATAGAACCAAGGTCTTACATGGTCCTCGGACTTAAACCTATGGGGAAACTAGTCACTCAAAGAAGGATTAAGTGATAGACAGAACCAAGGCCTTGCATGGTCCTCGGACTCAAACTTATGGGGAAACTAGTTACTTCAAAAGACAAATGTTAGATAGAACTAAGGTCTTGCATTGTCCTTAGACTCAAACCTATGGGGAAACTAGTTACTTCAGAAGACAAGTATTAGACAGAACCAAGGCCTTGCATGGTCCTCGAACTCAAGCCTATGGGTAAACTAAATACTTCAAGAATCAAGTGCTAGACAGAACCAAGGTCTTGCATGGTCCTCGAACTCAAACCTATGGGGAAACTAGTCACTCAAAGAGGGATCAAGTGCTAGACAGAACCAAGGTCTTGCATCGTCCTCGGACTCAAACCTATGGGGAAACTAGTTACTTCAGAAGACAAGTGTTAGATAGAACCAAGGCCTTGCATGGTCCTCGGACTCAAGCTTATGGGGAAACTAACTACTTCAAGAATCAAGTGCTAGACAGAACCAAGGTCTTGCATGGTCCTCGGACTCAAACCTATGGGGAAACTAGTTACTTCAGAAGACAAGTGTTAGATAGAACTAAGGCCTTGCATGGTCCTCGGACTCAAGCCTATGGAGAAACTAACTACTTCAAGAATCAAGTGCTAGGCAGAACCAAGGTCTTGCATGGTCCTCGGACTCAAACCTATGGGGAAACTAGTCACTCAAAAAAAGATCAAGTGCTAGACAAAACCAAAGTCTTGCATGGTTCTCGGACTCAAACCTATGGGAAAACTAGTCACTCAAAAAAGGATTAAGTGCTAGACAGAACCAAGGCCTTGCATGATCCTCGGACTCAAACCTATGGGAAAACTAGTTACTTCAAAAGACAAATGTTAGACAGAACCAAGGTTTTGCATGGTCCTTGGACTCAAACCTATGGAGAAACTAGTTACTTCAGAAGACAAGTGTTAGACAAAACTAAGGCCTTGCATGGTCCTCGAACTCAAGCCTATGGGTAAGCTAACTACTTCAAGAATCAAGTACTAGACAGAACTAAGGTCTTGCATGGTCCTCGAACTCAAACCTCTAGGGAAACTAGTCACTCAAAGAGGGACAAGTGCTAGACAGAACCAAGGTCTTGCATGGTCCTTGAACTCAAACCTATGGGGAAACTAGTCACTCAAAGAGGGATCAAGTGCTAGACAGAACCAAGGTCTTGCATGGTCCTCGGAATCAAACCTATGGGGAAACTAGTCACTCAAAGAAGGATCAAGTGTTAGATAGAACCAAGGCCTGCCTTAAAACCCAACTTCCTTGCTTGATTTACGACCGGTTCCACATAATTTTCCACATCCGCAAACCCCTCCTGGGACCACTTCTCTTTGGCAGCGTCCAGTGCCGCTCTCTGGTCGGCGAACTCCTCGGCTTGGGAAATTGTCAGACTTATCGCCTCAACTAACTTCACGTCCGTTTTGTCCTTCTTCGCCAAGAGCTCCGCACACTTGCTCTCCACCTGGGCCCTAGCCTTCTCCGCGGCAGCAGCCTTCTTCTTGGAAGCTTTAGCGGCTTTTGTCTTTTCCTTTGCTTTCTTAGTCGCCGCCTCCCTGGCTCCCTTCTCCCGGTCCGCGTCCTCAGAGACCTCCTTCATGCGCCTGTCAATAACGTGGGCCAGCTGAGCAGCCTAATAAAGCCTCGGAGGTCAATACAGCAAAAACAAAAAAAAAAAAAAAAAAAAAAAAAAAAAAAGAGAAGCAAGACGGCAGTCATAGCTGAAAGGTGAAACGCATTTGTACATGTGCATGTATGGACAGCAATAAAAGTGACAGATAAAAATGCGCAAAGAATTACCGCGAGAGTAAACCACTGCAACCTTTTCCCCATGGATTCCTCTGTCCCTTGCTCGTATTCGTGCATGTCCTCAGGTAGGAGAAGTCCTTATGCTAAGCTCTAAGCGACGAGCCACCCTTCGCCCTTCTCCCATACTTGCAGACTGGCGCTCTCGGGGAGCGGCTTGCCGTCCATGAAAAACTTCGATCGCCATGGCTGTGTCGCTTGAGAAGAGGACGGAGGCCCGACCCGACCTGAGTCTACGGCTCTTAGATAACAATGCCCTTTGACGGCTGAGGGGGGGCTTGGGTTATGGGCGCTACTGGAACAGGAGGTGTTTGCTCGGTAACACGCTGCCTCTTCCGGGTTCGTCCGGTCGGGGGGGAGGGAGGTGGAGGAGGTGTCTGGCCTTGGCCATGCAGAGGTTGCTGTTGCGCGGTCTGTCTCGTGCCGGGGATGAAGTGATTAATGCTGAATGTCTTACGGGTCACCATGTCCTCACTATGCTCAGATTCTACGTCTGAAAGGTTGGTAATGTCAACGGCTGCTCGCTCGGTCGTTATCACAAGATCCTCGGGCTCTACTTGTTCTTCGGGCGGCTCGGGCTCTTCTTGGGCCGGGGCTGCCTCCTCAACCGGCACGTGAGCATGTTCACGCAAGCGTCGAGACACGCGCTCCGCCGATTCGTCCCGTATTGGTGCAAGCTCGTTCGAACGAGTGTAACGCAGACCTTGCTCCCGAGCCTCTCCTGTTGTTAAGCTTGGTGGCAAAAGGTTGCATGTCGAACGTCGATGTAGGAGAGGAGGGGACTGTCTACCAATAGCGCTTGCTTGAACGGCTGCCAAGTGGAGTACACCAGTTCGACCCCGAGAATTAGATGGGACGCCCGAAGCTGTCTGTCCCAATGAACAAATATCTCGGACCTAAGGACGAAATTCAGATCCCTAACGTGGACCGCCCTAACGTCCGGGATAAACACTTTGCCGTCTGAGAAAGAAAACAAGGGAGATAATGTCAACTAAGTGGCATGAAAATGGGAATAAAAGTGATAGTAATTACGAAAGGATGATAAACGTATGAGTATGTGCAAGTAGAGTATCATATCAGAGTTCAGGGGAGCGGAAGTTAATACGAACCCACTTCGCTACGTGAAAGGGGACAATGGACATCCCTGGCAAACTAGTTGCCGCGCACCCGAACGAACTCCCCGGCAGAGTTCCTATTGGAGTTGGGTAGGCATGATATCAGCCGCACCCGTTTATCTCTAACCTTTAAATAATAGTTAGTATTCTTATTCCCACACAAGCTGTACATGTGGTTTATGTCATGATGGTTTAGGTGTAAACCGAATGTTTGGTTCAGCCTGCTGACACAATTAACTACCCAGTAAAAATTTGGGAGGAGTTGGTCGGGGCACAACCCATAATATCTAAATGTGTCTATTAAGAGCGAGTCTACAGGAAACCTAATTTCGCCCTCCAGGATGGACATTAAGGGGAAGAAGGCAGTTTGACCCCCTCTGTAGAAGTCGAGTTTGTTCTCATGGCAGTATGCCAACTCCACATCACCGGGAATGTCAAATTTCTGCTTAAAGGTAGCCAAAGACGCTGCGGTGTTCAACAGGTAAGCATACCCCATTTCTAAACCCTAAAGCAAGAAAGGAAAGATGCTGAAGTAAAAGCAAGGATCAGGAAACTTACTCGGGGATCTAAGGAAGGAAAGAGGACTCTGGGCATGCGAAGTGAACACAAGGACGAGTGCTCGGCAGAGAGAAATTTTGGAGGAAATGACTAACAAAAATTGTGAAATAGATTGGTATGAACTATTTATAGGAGCCAAGGATGGAGAGGAGGCGTCTAATCAATTATAAATGGGGCTCAGTTAACAAGGGGATTGAGCGGACTCCAACGCCGCCTGACACATGTCTCTTCGGTTCACAAACCATCAAATAACGATGACGGCTGGAACGGCTGTTCTGAAACGGCACGACTTTTGATGGCGCATTAATAAACTCTTGGGAACGCCTTAACTCCCGCCTTTGGACCTTCTCAAGAGGACTTTCCCCACAGCTCCTTAATTCTTCCTGTTGGCCGGGCATGAATCAAGGGGGGGCTATTGTACGGTCCCTTGATGCCCAGGCCCATCTGGGCCTCATTGTCTAACCCAGCGGTACGGCCCACGGTCTAGCCCAGTGGTACAACCTACAGCCCCGACCTTCACCCTTCTGCCGTCCGAGATGCAAATCTAGGCCCACATTGGATATAAACCCTAGCCTCGGCACCCAACTCTTGCTCGGTACCCTATCAGACATTAATGTGGGATATCACCGAACAAGTCATAATTGGCTTGCCCGGCAAGGCCAGGATGTCTTGGCCGGGCAAGGTTGACAGAGGTAGGAACCAAGTTCCGATGCCACTCTTACCTAACTTTCCACTTATGATCGATGACATTAGACCCCTATTTGCACTAACCATGACTGTAATCATGGCCTCTCCACCAACTTTAGAGCTATAAATATGAAAGGAGGTGGAAAGAAAAGGGGGTCGGAAAAAGAAGAACGAGAGAGAACAGAGAGTAAAGGGAGAAGTATGGTCTTATGGGGGGGGGGGGGGGAGAGGTTGCTAGAAGGATAGAGAAAAGTGATCTCATTGGGTTCTGGCGCTAAGAGCGACCCAAGGTAGGAAATCCAAACCCACTACACAAGTAAGTTGTGAGAACAAGTGAGGCCCAGCCCGTTAGTCTCATTTTTGTTGCGCACAGATTACATTCATTTCCTTCTATATTATTCCCAAATAAGATTACTTACATTTTATTCTTTTTCATTCTTTTATTTTAAAACATCCAAACAAGATTACTTAATTCCATTCCATTCCTTTCTTTTCCATTCTTTTCCATTGTTGATATACATTCCATTCTATTCTCTTATGATTATTTCATTGCATTCCCTTATAGACTCCCAAACAAAGCCTATGAAAAAGTGTTTTGAGGAGAGAGAAAAAATTAATTAAAAATAAAGTAAGAACTGCTACAATAACTTCTAAATTTAAGATGTTATTGTAGTTAGGTTGTAAAAATGGTTAAGAATACCCACTCGGGTGTTGGTTGGATTTTGGTAATTGTGGGTGTAAAGTAACATATTTAGAGTTTGAGTTTTAATTCGGTAAGGATGTGATGTAAAACATATGTCTTACACCATTCAATAAGAGATTGTCGCATCAATTTTTTACTCAAAATTCATTATATCATACTACACATAATAACATCTCAATAAATTTATAGTTAAGTTGGATTTTCAAATGGGTATTAGAATTGATTAAGTGATGTTCTGTCTATTCCTTAATATGTAATTTGATAATGTGGTGTGTTGGGATTGGAGGAGTAAAACTTGGGGTTTACACCATATCCTTATCGAATTTAATTTCTTAGAGTTTCACCTACACTAATACTAATGCACTACTTATACTAATACATATTTGAGTAATTCTACGGTACCCCCCCCCCCCCCTTTTGGGGGGGGGGGGGGGGGGAGATACAGTACCCACTAGTAGGTAACTTGCTACGCCAGATTATATTTTTCTCATATTTGATGGTTCCATCCTCACATTGTGCAGTTCTAACATAACATGTGACAGTTCCTTTCTCACATTTGGTGGTTCCCTTACTTTTTTCTCACATTTGACAGTTCCATTCTCACATTGTGCAGTTCCAATATCACATGTGACAGTTCTTTCATCACATTTGGTGGTTCTCTTACTTTTTTTCTCACACTTGACGGTTTCATCCTCACATTGTGCAGTTCCAACATCATATGTGATAGTTCTTTTCTCACATTTGGTGGTTCTCTTATTTTTTTCTCACATTTGACGGTTTCATCCTCACATTGTGCAGTTCCAACATCATATGTGACAGTTTTTTTCTCACATTTGGTGGTTCATTTACCTTTTTTTCTCACATTTGACTGTTTTAACCTCATATTGTGCGGTTCCAATATTACATATAACAGTTCTTTTGTCATATTGGGTGGTTCCCTTACTTTTTTCTCACACTTAACGGTTCCATCCTCACATTGTGTAGTTCCAACATCACATGTGACAGTTCTTTTCTCACATTTGGTGGTTCCCTTACTTTTTTTCTCACATATATCGGTTTCATCCTCACATTGTGCAGTTTCAATATCACATGTGATAATTCTTTTATCACATTTGGGGGTTCCTTTACTTTTTTTTACACACTTAACGGTTTCATCCTCACATTTTGCAATTTCAACATCACATATGACAGTTCTTTTCTCACATTTGGTGATTCCCTTACTTTTTTCTCATATTTGATAGTTTTATCCTCACATTGTGTAGTTCCAACATCACATGTGACAGTTCTTTTCTCATATTTGGTGGTTCCCTTACTTTTTTTTCTCACATTTGGCTGTTTCATCATCACATTGTGCGGTTCCAACGTTACATATGACAGTTCTTTTGTCACATTGGGTGGTTCCCTTACTTTTTCTCACACTTGATGATTCCATCGTCACATTGTGCAGTTCCAACATCACATGTGATAGTTTTTTTCTCACATTTGTCGGTTCCATCCTCACATTGTGCGGTTCTAACATCACATGTGATAATTCTTTTGTCACATTTGGGGGTTCCCTTACTTTTTTTTACATACTTAACGGTTTCATCCTCACATTTTGCAATTTCAACATCACATATGACAGTTCTTTTCTCACATTTGGTGGTTCCCTTACTTTTTTCTCACATTTGACAGTTCTATCCTCACATTGTGCAGTTCCAACATCACATGTGACAGTTCTTTTCTCACATTTGGTGGTTTCTTTACTTTTTTCTCACATTTGACGGTTCCATTCTCACATTGTGTAGTTCCAACATCACATGTGACAGTTCTTTTCTCACATTTGGTGGTTCCCTTACTTTTTTTCTCGCATTTGACAGTTCCATCCTCACATTGTACGGTTCCAACATCACATGTGATAGTTCTTTTGTCACATTTGGGGGTTCCCATACTTTTTTTTACGCACTTGACGATTTCATCCTTACATTTTGCTGTTTCAATATCACATATGATAGTTCTTCTCTCACATTTGGTGGTTCTCTTACTTTTCTCTCACGTTTGACAGTTCTATCCTCACATTGTGCTGTTCCAATATCACATGTGATAGTTCTTTTCTCACATTTGGTGGTTCCCTTACTTTTTTTCTCACATTTGACGATTCTATCCTCATATTGTGCAATTCCAACATCACATTTGACAGTTCTTTTCTCACATTTGGTGGTTCTCTTATTTTTTTCTCACATTTGACAGTTCCATCCTCACATTGTGCAGCTCCAATATCACATGTGACAGTTCTTTTCTCACATTTGGCGGTTCATTTACTTTTTTTCTCATATTTGACGGTTCTATCCTCACATTGTGCAGTTCCAACATTACATTTGACAGTTCTTTTCTCACATTTGATGGTTCCCTTACTTTTTTCTTATATTTGATGGTTCCATTGTCACACTAAGTAGTACCAACATCGCATTTGACTCTATTTTTGTCACATTCAGTGGTATCCTATTTTTTTATTCTCAAATTTGACCGTTCCATTATTACATTGGTCAGTACCAACATTATTTCTAACCGTACTTTTGTCACATTCGGTGGTATCCTATTTTTTTCCTTACAATTGACAGTTCAATTGTCACAGTAAGCACTACCAATATAGCACCTTACCATAATTTTACATTTAGGCTTATCACTGAGGTCACTTTTTAATTTAATAATAATTGCTCATCACAATTGTAATTTTTTTTAAGTTATTAAAAAATTTAGATCTAAAATCAAAAACCAAAAAAAAAAAACAAAAACAAAAACAAAAAGTATCCCATGAATTTAGCCCAACCACAATAATTACTCTTGTTCACAAAAAAAAAAAAAAAAAAAAAAAAAAAAAATCAGCTGGAATCATCTTGGTTTCTTTCACAAATATTTGAATATACCAATTAACTTCCTACGTATCTCCCTTGGTAGCTTCCATCACATTCAGGGGCATACCTCCCTATAAAATAACATAGTTGAGGTCATTTTCTTGATGTTTATATTTTTATTATTTATATATGATAGTGAACCAAAATTAGACTACCTCCAATTCGTCCATAGTGTTGTTCAAGACTAGAAAGGTCATCCAAGTGCAAGAAGGTCGTCCAGCATGGAGTCACCTGGACGATTGCCAAACACTTAGAAATTTTCAGAGTAAATCTATATTCAAAAGTTTATGATTCGAACCACGTCCTACTATTCTGAAGTAGGAACAAAATTCTTATTCATCGCTCTAACTTCCCACTAAGTTCTTAACTTCTTATGGCAATTGTAGAAATTAAGTCTGAACCTTCTAACTTCCATCAACGTTGAGGAAGTTACTAAACAAGTAACCATAGCTTCCATCCACGTTCAGGTCAAGAAAATATCAACTCATATCTTTAGTTAGCTCTGGCCTATGATTCAAAAGAAATCATAGGGCTCTAATTTCTCTTCTAGCCCAATATGTACTCTCGATACATTTTAGGTAGGGAGAGAGCAGTTGAATCTTGGATGTTTCTATTGAAATTTTGAAATACCAACATGTCATTGAGCTATACATATTATACATATTAGTTGAAATAAAACATCTGCTTCATTTTTGCTTTGTATCCCATTGATATTAGGATCGCCATGTTTTCCTTAAGCTTGTAAAAGCTATGCAGGAAAAAGAATGCATGACAAACTTGTCCCACTCAAACAAGCAATTTTATGAGTGCGTATTTGATGCATTGCATTACAAAAAAACTGTCACATAACTTTTGATTTTCTTTTTTTTTAATAAAAAAATGCCATGCTCAAACGTATACTTGTTCTTCACCGTGTTGCATATGTCAAGAAAGCATTACTATTCAACAAATCAGACAAAAGATGATAAAGAAAGATCTGTATAGGTCCACCCTGTAAAATATTTATTGTCGTTATGATTGAGATGAATGAAGAATTCAGAACCTATGCTACCGACACTGGGATTAACCATCACATAATACAAACATTGAAACCATTGCATAAACCATCTGATTAAAAATGTTATTAAAAACAAAATATTCATAGAATTCATCTCGATAAGTTACACAAAACTGGAGAAACAAATAATTTATTTCTATATATACACTTCTAAGATATAAGTCACACCAATGTGCATTTTATGCCCTTCAATAAAAAAAAACAGACCCTTCCAATAATTTAACTCACATCACTCAGATTTGAAGACTCTGGCTTTTACAAAGAAGAGAAACGGATAAAAATAGAACAAACGTATTGCTGGAAATGCGAGCATGCTTCTTGATGCGGACTCCTTGCATTACCGTGCAGCGAGTCCTGACTCAACAATACAACCGGGGCCAATGGCAACATCGGGCCCAATCAAACATCCCTCGCCAATTTTGGCAGTCTTATCCACTATAACATTTCCCACAATGTGGGGGCCATTGGCTAACTTTGATGGAGAATTCTTTCTCAGCCCTGTAATGTAATCCCTAGGTTGTCCAATGTCCATCCAAAACCCTGGTAGCACCATAGCATAGAGCTTGTTCTCTGCTGCAATTTTTGGGAAGACCTCTTTCTCAATTGAGGTGGGCCTCAGTTTAATTCAATCAAGAACTGAGGGGTTCAACAAGTAAATTCCAGCATTTATTTTGTTACCAACAAATAATTTTGGCTTCTCTACAAATTTCTCAACTTTTCCAGTAGATTGTTCCATAACCACCACACCATAAGAAGAAATTATTTGTTATCACCTTTCCCCGCATGTTTCACAATGTCTTCAAGTAAGATATATTTAGAGTGTTACCTTGGTCACCATTATTGAAGCTTCTTCTCCATGGGACTTGTGAAATGCAATCATTTCCTTAAGAGGATATTCACTAATAACATCACTGTTGAGAACAAAAAATGGCTCACCAGAATCATCTAGTAGTTTGTCCCTAGCAAGAGCAAGAGGACCAGCAGTGGCAAGTGGCTCAGTCTCTTGTGAGCATGTGATCTTGATCCCAAGCTTTGTTTCAAAATCCTTTAAGAAGTTCAACATTACTTGCAGAACTTAAGCAACATTAATGTCTACAGCATTAAATCATCACTATACCATGGTAGTAAGAAGAAAGGCCATATTCCTTACCTCTGGTTGGTAATTGATAGCCAAAACCACTTCACACTCCAATAGCCTTAAGAGCCTCTATCTGATGAAAAATTCAAAAGATATGTCAACTTATATTTATCACACAAACAAACAAGGGATAGTTGGAAAATTTTAGAAGCCGACTTGGACAAGTGATTGGGCTTCTCAAGATAGCATCAATAGTTCTAATTTTCACACGACATACTTAAGCAGAAGAGAAAGGTCTCTGATAGCAATGGTTCTGTAATTTTGCACTACTTCACTCGGCAATTGGTGGAACTGCTTTACAGGAGTCATAACATACCCTTCCTTTACGTTTAGGAAATACATGTTCCTTCCTTTTATTTTGTCCTTTTTGGTTTCAGCCTACCTTTTTGTACACTTGTAACAGAAAACATGTTGGTTGAAGATGTTTTAATTTTGAAAGTTATGATTTTATACATTCATTAAAGGTGTTCTATATAAAGAACCCATTGGGTAGAACTAGGATGAAGTGAAAAAAGATGCCATTACACAGCCAAATAATAATATATGTCGCTAAGATGAACCATGCAATTTATTAAGCCTTCAAGTTTTGCTCCAGACTAAAGATGATGTGATGTAATTTTTTGATTAAGCAAGTGTTGCAAGTAGTTGGATTTTTAATTCAGAGAGGGGGATTGAGCCAATCATGATGGTTAGTCATTTATTCGGTATCATCTTGATTCAGAGTACGTCACCTCATCTAGGAAAAACCAAAGCTAAAATAAACTCTCAATGAGAAATAATGTTAACCTGATTTTTCAGTCACTGGACTAAAAAAGAAAAAAGAAAAATAGTTAGCTAATCCTAATTTGAAAGTAATCATTGGGCTGAACCTGAAACTATTTGTGCAGCGTCTGTTGTTGCTATTCAGAATTGGAGATGACCTTACCCTGTACTCTTTAATTGTTGTTGAGGTAAAGGTGTCAGAGTTGCTATATCTTTGTCGAACAAACAAGTGGGTTTTGGTTTTTGTCTCTTGCTACATTCTCTTTCTCTAGGTGCAGTGTTGCTCTAAAACTTCTGTGGTAATGTACAAATGCTTTAGGAGCTGGGGGACCAACTATTTGTTACTCAAGTTGAGAGATTACTTTGTTACTGACTAATTCCCAGTTGAATCCTTGCATTTGGCACCAACTGGCTCTATGTAGAGCCACACTGCTAGAAAGTAGAAAGTAGAAACTAATGCTAAAAGAGGGACACAATTTTGATACAGGAGATGATCTAATTAGGAAGGCTGTTTTTATTACAACTTTAATTTATGGTGAACATCATCCAGATAAAATATCTGCTCCTGAAACTCTGAGCAAACTCACCAGGCTTCTTTCAAATTCTAAATTTTAGAAAAACCAACTCTAAAATTGGAAACCAACTCTATAATATAGCATAAACCAACACTACAATTGGTGTTCTTACTGCCAAGGTGGTTGAAAAAAAATAATAATATCCTAAGTCCAAAGGTTCATAGTATCGTGTCCTCCCCAGACTCCCAACCAAATCTAATCTTATCCCAACTTATGGATAAGGGTTCCCACGTCTCACTCAAGTTTCACATCTCACATCCCAAACTCAAAAGTGTAAAGATTTTTTTTTTTCTTTTTTTTGAGAAACCAGTCTGTGAGACAGACCGATGCTTTTATTAAAACATAAGAAAACTAATCAAACAGAGCAAGGAGGCTAATGTCCCTAGGGAAGTCTTCAACCCAAACCTGACGTTCTAATTCTAGCCCAACCCGAGATTTCTTTGCCAAAGCATCAGCAACCTTATTACAATTTCGTTTCATATGGCAGTAGTGATCCAGGCAATCAATGGTGGACTGTCAAGCCCTTTGGTGTAAAGATTAATTTGTCAAATATATAAGAACCCAAACTCAAAAAAAACAATAATATCATAAACCCGCAAAGTTTAGAGAAATAATATAAACCCATATCAACGTTAATCATATGTAAAGAGAGAACCTGAAGATTGTGGGTGGTGCCGCCAATTTAGAATGGAAGAGAAGAAGCGCCGCCGAGTTGGATTGGATATGAGTGCGCCGCTAATTTGAATATGGATTGGAAGAGAATAAGCTAGAGAGCGGCGCCAACGAGTTGGATTGGATGAGAAGAAGTGTAACACCCCAAACCCATACCAAGGATTTAGATGCAAAACCTGTCTTATTTATACTAAGCACTAATATAATGGAACAGAGTGTCATTAAAAATCCACAATAAACTTCAAATAATCAAAATCTTTTCCTATGAAATCCATACAAAATAAAAATTTTAACAATAAAGTCTCCAAATACAATCTCAAAGAGTTCCACAGATCACAAACTCATTATCCTAAGAAAATATCCTAACATAGTCCATCAACTAACATAGCTCCAAAATAAGTCTTCAATCTATGTCTCCAATGATCTACCACCAAAAGATACTCCACTGCTCTAATCTGAAATGGTGGAGAGAGGGGGGTGAGCTAGAAGCCCAATAAGAGACTACATAACATGAGGATGTCTTTCAAAACAAAACATTAGTATCATTGACAAAATATATTCTTTACAAAACATTTATAAGTAGTTTTAACAGTACTATAATATATTCTATAAAACTGTCAAGAATAAAACATTTAACTATAACGTCGTAATCATTAAATAAAATAATAACCACTTTTGTTAGCCTAAATACACTAAATAGGTAGAAACAATATATTATAGAAATAAACAAATTTTCCACTTATAAAGGTCAATAACAATTAAACAGTAATTCGATATGGAAAACATTAAACATTAATCAGACAAAGACATAAGCTGCTAAACACTCGGTGGGTGATTCCCATAGGGAACAATAACACTAACCTCAAAGAGGCAACACTGGCTCCAAAGAGCAAACGATAACACTACACCACACCACAATAACACTACATCGACCGAAGGCTAACACTCAACCCTGTGTTAGCAAAGGTTGCAGACTGTCTAGCTGACCGTTTAAAAACATTCTTACTTTATTACGATATTGCCAATTTTAGTCATATATCATATAACAAATACTTTCTCAAAAATATAGTTTTGAGTCATTCTTTAACATATACAGTTTCAAAATAACACTTAAGAAATAATAAAATTCAAGTAGGTGTACAAAAAATTCAAGTATGTGTACAAAGCATTGATAATGGTATAAGTTTTTTGGAAACTTCAGTTTTGCAATTATATATATAAATATACACGTCTTGAGAGATGTTATGTTCAAAAGTCCACTTACCTCTAGTTGTTAAACCAAGCTTCACCTCAACTGTTTGAAACAATATCAACTAGAACCTAAATAAGCACAAGACGATTCAATAAGAATAGATACACTAGGGTAACAACAAAATATAAATTTCACTCTTAAAATTCGTATCTCACTACTTATTTTGAAACTAAAGCTAATCTAGTACTCAATTGATTTATCAAGTACTCCAAAATCAATACCTAGTAAACAATTCTAATGAGCCGAATATGTAGATCTCCATATTATTTAATTCTCCCAGTATGACTTGGCTTCCAAATAATTTTATGCTTAAAGATCAATATTATCCCAAATTACATATAAATATAGCATCCACAAAAGATCTCTGCCCGTATTGCAATTTATTTCATGTATTGACTATTAGAATTTAATTCAATACTTGTATCAACCTTTGTTAGACCAAAGGCTTGCAAATCCAACAGGTAATCAATATGATACAGCCCTCAGTACAAGCCAAACGTGTTTATAGAAACCCAAGTAACATTCAACGTACAATACAATTGAATTAAATCAATGGGACATGGACCCATTATGATAATCCCTAACAATCATCCACCTTAGCCGATTGACTATATTACCTATCATGCTATAATAGACTGAATGATCAAGTTCAACGTGTAAATGATTACCTCTACAGTTTCGTCCTCGTGAAGCTTAGCGATTAGGGAAATAGTAAGTCGCTGCTCTCAAAATAAATACAAGAAAATCCCTTTCACGTGACTAACTTAAAAAGATCCACTATGTGTACCTCTAAATATCACTCCAATTCAGTCTAAGAATATCAATCCCACTCCAATTAGTACTCTTGAATAACACTCCTACTAGGGCTAGACTTTAAGACCCACTAAAACTTAAATAATCTTCCAAAACTTTAATTCCCACTAAAACTCAGGACAAAATGGGCTTTTGCCCTTTTTAGGCAAATTAATTAGCCTTATATCCCTTTTCTCAAACTAAATAGGGAAATGCCCCTCTTTTGAAAATCGAGTTTCTCAAAATCGATTTAGGTCCTATAGCAGCGTTTTTAAGGAGCCTATAGTAACGTTTTTAGGACCTATAGTGGCGTTTTGTAACTCGATTTATATGAAATTGAGTTATAGGTAAAAAAAATTAAAAAAATTGCCTATAACTCGATTTAATGGAAGTCGAGTTAAAAAACGTCACTATAGGTCTTGAAAACGTCACTATAGGTCCTTAAAAAAGCCGCTATAGGGCTCCAGATTTTTTTTTTTTTTTTTTATAACTCGATTTTGAGAAAATCGAGTTTTAAAAGAAGAGTATTTCTCTATTTAGTTTGGGAAGGGGGGCATTTTCCTATTTAATTTGCCCAAAAAGGGCAGAAGCCCATTTTGTCCCTAAAACTCATATTAAGGTTGTTTAGATAGGTTAAAACTCTAAAGAATTCCAATAACACTTAAACTCCGAATCCAAATAGGAAATCTCTTATCCTTTTCCTCATCTAATAAGGAGACTAAAAGCTAAAAAATGAATAATCCACAAAAATAACTCTCACGTTACATCTTCTTTTATTTATTTTCTTTGTAGTAACCATAATATAAAATAATATCACCTTCAGAATAAATTAAATAATTCACCAATTCCACTCTAAAAGCAATTAAATTCAATTAAAGTGAGGCGGGTGTTACAAGAAGCGCCTCCGATTTGAGGTTATGTGTACGCCGCAGATGTGGTATCAACTGTCTGATTTGAGGGTTTTGTTTAAAGAGGCAAACAGAGCAATGAGCAAACAAAGTAGGTAGGTAGAGAAGCAAACATGAGAAAGGAGAAAAGGCTGAAAAGCGTGATGAATGTTTTAATTTTTTGTTTATATATAAAACCTGTTTAACCGATAACCAAAAAACCTTTAAAATTATATCAACGGACAAGATCAAAACCATAGTAAATTATCGGCTCAGATATAGGAGGGTACCGTACCCCCTTTTTTTGGAGGGATATGGTAGAATGACCCCATATTTAAGTACTAGAGCAAAAGTATATTATTCTAGTGCTAAGGGTACACACTTGGTTGGGGTAAAAATAAGGAGGACTAAAAATAAGAGAGAGAAAATGGTTTTTTAGGTTATTTAGTTAGGGTGAAAAATTAGAAAAATCTTGGTAGGGGTCAGGTATTTTCTCCATGGCTCACCAAAATCTTGTATTCCTAATTTGTGGTGATTTTAGGAGGAAAAAGGTAGAGGTGTCAATGTTCGACCCAACCCGCAAACACGACACGAACCCAACACGGATTTTTTCGGGTTAGGGTTAGACCTTAATGGGTTTGGGTCATAAACGAGTCGACCCGAAAGCGACACGATAAGAAACGGGTCATAAACAGGTCAACCCGCATATTGATACTTAGCATTTGGCGAGTTCCAAGAATCTTATATTTTTGTTGAATTATGTTATTTTATTTTTGTGAAACTTTGTTATTTTGAATTTTGGTTGAAGTGTATGTACTTCTTTTAGAGTGTAAAAAACTTATTTCTAGATGAATGTTATATTTTTGTTGAACTATATTATTTTGAATATGTGTTGAAGACTTGAAGTGTATGCACTGCTTTTTAGGATGTAAAAGTAATTATTTCTAGATAGATGTTATATTTAATATTATGCAAGTTGAAATAGGTTGTGTTATATTCGTGTTAACCCAACACGACTCGTTTATTAAGCGTGTCAAATGAGTTGGGTCAGGTCAATCCGCCTTATTAACAGGTCGGGTTAGGGTTGAAGGATAATGACCCGATTATTAAATGGGTCGGATTAGGGTTGAGCCATTTAGTAGAATACTCCTACCTCGACACGACACGAACCCGACACGTTAACCCGAATTGACACCCCTAGAAAAAGGGGAAGGAGATAAGTAAATGAGACTACCAAATCTGCCTCCACTGTGTCTATGTGCTTAGTTAACATTGTTCTTTTTTTTCAACGTGTGTTTTATTTTTATTTTTTGACTGACGTGTGTTTTATTGAATGAAGCAATGGTTTTTTTTTTTTTTTTGGTTCCAACATGTTTTCTTTCTTTTAATCAAATAGTGGGTTTTTTTTTTTTTTTTTTTTCCTTAAAACCAAATGGTGGCTGGCTTTCACCTCTAATTGTCATTAAAAAAAACAGTGGCTTTCACATTACAAAGTAAAATAAAAGAAATTATTTCTTATTTTATGTACTAGGAGCATGAGAATAAGTTTATACAAACTACATTTTTTATCTTCTCATTTTTTTTCTCAACTAAATAAAAGAGTTTTTCATCCTTCCACTTTTTCACTCTCTAACCAAACAATATGAGAGAAATCTAAAATCTCTTATGTCCCTCTACTTTTTTATTCTATCCCAATTTTTTATCCTCCCGACCACTTTTCCATCCCTCCAACCAAATGAACCTTAAGAGATCTGCCTTGCAATATTATAAGTTCATTAATTTTTTTTTTTTTTTATAAATTATGAAATGATTTCATATTCTTCTAGAATTTACTTTTCCATACAATTAAATTGATTAGTTTTTAGGTTTCTCGAAAATTATAATTTTTTTAATATATAAATTAGAATAGATAATCTACATGTCTCTATATATAATTATATACAATTTTTTTTACAATTGAGGTAAAATTTTTATTATATGAGATATGTTGTGTCAAGATTTTTGACTATATAATTTGGATATTAGATAATTTACACTAATGACGTGTTTAGTATTTGATATTTTCTAAATTTTATTTCATAAGGTATAATTTTTATATATTTATTGGTTATAATTTACATTATTTTCATATTTTTATAATTATAAAATATATTAATTAATTAATGTATGGTTCAACTAATGAATCATTGGTTAAACCAATAAACCAATGAACCAGTTCTTTAGTCGGGTCAACCTCATATTCGAGTTTGATAACTATGGATGGGAGTATAACATACCAAAAATCTCAACAAATATCAATTTAGGTTGTAAAATTTCAGGAAAATTACATATATATAAAATTTCTAAATTTTTTAGCCAGATTTTATATATAAATTAGGAAAGGATAAGTCGTGGTAAATTCTTTTATCTCACGTTAAATTCTCTTTAAAATTTGGCTGTTTTTTTGGAGGGTTCCGGACACTTCGGCTTCCCCTTTCACTTTCTTCCATACTTGTCAAAAAGGGACCTTTGATAAGTGAATTTTCTCGAAAGAAAAAAAAAAAAAAAAAAAAAAAAAAAAAAGATTTGCTTGTGCTAGTATCTTGATATCCGACCGATACACTAAATATATATATAAGTGAGAGATAACCATCGGTAGATTTTTTGAAATCTAAATGTGTTTCAACGGTGCAAAAAGGCTAGAAATATTTTATCTATAATTTTGAACATATGTAAGTTTGTTCTTCTTATTTTGGTTCAATGGGAAAATAATTTTAGTGGTCCACTAAAGACTAAAGTGCTGTATACAACACATCATTGCATGAGAATTAAAAGGTTTTGGACTTTAGGTGCAACTTCTACGTACGGTCCAATTCTTGCGGTGAAGATTTTTATTTTGAGAAACTTATGGTGAAGATTGAAATATATATATATATATATCTTTCTTTCTCTTTCTTTCTATTTTTGGAGCACAGATTGACTGAATCTTTACTTTCCCTTCACAAATACAAGTAAATATCGCCAAGAAAACCTCAGTATAGCTAATGAGTGATCAATCACATTACAACTTGTGTGGGCACAAATCATGTATGTAGACTGTAGTCAGTATTAATGACACTGTCTAATTTTTTTCTTTTTTGGGGGTAAAAAATGACACAGTCTAAATGCTATTCAGAAGAAACAGACAGATATTTAAATAATAATAACTTGCACAGTTGCACTGTTTCAATCTTCACCATAAGTTTCTCAAAATAAAAATCTTCATCGCAATAATTGGACCGTACGTAAACAGGCTAGGTGTTGCACCAAAAGTCCAAAACCTTGTATTTCTCATTGGCAATGGTTTGTTGTATACAGCACTTTAGTCTTTAGTGGACCACTAAAATTATTGTTCCATTGAACTAAAATAATATGAACAAGTCTACCAAACTTTCTCCTTCTTCTTTAGGTTTGAATGCTAGGGTTGATTGATTTTTTTCCTCTCCTTATAAGGATATTTCAAACATTGTGATTGTATGTGAGTTTTCATAGTTGTAGTGTCATTCAACTTACTATCACAAGCATAGGTTGTGTCACAGTAGTTACAAGCTGCCCTAGGTTTTTCCCCCTTCAATAACAGTGAAATGACCCTAAACAAGAGATCTTTTTTTAGCAGTATTACCTACTTTTGGTGATAGTGGGGGTTTGCCTTTGTCTTCATGCACATTGGTTGCCCCTTGACCCGCTTCATTGTCTTGACCCTTTGGGATTTCTCTTGTATCATTCATCTACAATATAAAATAAAACAACAAGAAACATAATAAGTCAGCAACTATAAAAAGTAAAAAAAAAAAAAAAAAAAATTTAACACCAAAATGAGTCTAGTCTACAATAAAATAAATATGGTAACAATAACACAATAAGTAAAAAAAAAGGACTCTAGTATACAGGAACAAGCCAACAATAAACACGTCAATAAGATAATAATAAACACATCAACATTAAAGCAATAATAAACAAATACCCCAACATCACAGTCAACTATTAACAAATACACCAACATCACTGTTAAGCACATGGGGTTATTGATTTTTTCAAATCTCTAACATCAATAAGAAAATAACAACTCAACATCACAGTCACAAATTCACAGCATGTCAACAACAATAAACAAAAATATACCAACAATAAATAAATAAAAAAGTAGCAACGAGCACATGAGACAAAGGCAAGCAGCTAACTTTAATGAAGAAACCAACCAGCACAAGCAACCAACATGGGTTATCGATTTTTTCAAAACCCTAACTTTATTTGCATATAAAACTTGAAAAAATAAACATCTTGATCTTATGTTGTTACTACAAAACAGAGATTCAGTATTTTAAAAACCCTAACTTTATTGATTCAGTATTAAACAAAACCCAAAATACAAAACAGAGAAAGGGTTATCGAGATTTTCAACAAGCACACGAGACAAAGTGCCCGTTTGTTTGCACTTATAGAAGGCAAAAAGCGCATTTTGAAACCCCCAGCTCAAAAAGCCCGTTTGGTTAGGTTCAAAAAGCAACTTTTTGTTAAAAGTTGCGTTTTGAGTTTGTGAAGAAAACGTGCATTTGCAAAATGGAGCTCAGAGCTATAGTTGCAAAGCGCGCAATCACATTTTCTCAAAACAAAAATATTACCATTGGTGGGTTTCTTTTTTTCCTAAATTGCCCATAGTTTTTTTTTTCTGCTCCTCTATGCTGCTGTGCTGCAGCATCTCATCATCATCATCTTCTTCTTCTTCTTTTTTTGTGCTGCTTCTTCCTCTTTTCTTCTCTATTTTTTTTATTTATTTACGTCTTACATTTCTAATCTCAAAAAAAAAAACCTTTTGAATTCGGTAGAGTTTTTGATAAATGGAACCTTTGGAGACATAGAGTAGAGAGAGGGAGCTCGAGAAAAGACATATGAGTAGAGTTTTAGACTTGTTTTTGTGTGTGTGTGTGTGTGGGGGGGGGGGGGGGGTGGCTTTGTGTGGAGGAAAGTAAAAGAAAAGGAAGATAAGAAGATGAGGACGGAGTGAACGTGTGGATGAGAAAAAAGTGAAAGAAAAAAAAAAGAGTTTTTGGGTTTGGGTAAAGCAACGTGGTAGAAAATATAGAGTAGAAACACATATTATTTTACAACTTTTTTTTCATAACTGTGATATTATAAATGATATGGTGGAGAAAAAAATATGAGTACTAGAACAACTCATTTAAAAGATAAGTGTTAATAAAATTTTATTTTACAAAGATTAATTTTAAATTAGTATTGAGAAAATATTGTAACATTTTATTATATCTCTAAACTTTTTAAGTTAGAACTATTTTTCTTTAGAAAAAAAATAGTACTATTGACAGAATATTTTTATAACAATTTCATAATAAAGTTTACATAGTAAGTTGTTATTAGTTCTCATCTAAACCTACTAGTGACATTTTTTTCCCTACCATTAACAACTTGTTATATAGACTTTATTGTGAAAATATTGTGAAAATATTGTGTCCATAACTTGCATTAAAAGAGGTAATTAAAACAAAGAATTCTCTTTATATAGACATTGTCCTTTTTAGTAATTTACCCCTCAAACTACCACTTTTATAAGTGCTAGCCAAACACTCAGTTTTTTCAAAAAGCACTTTTTAACAGTTTTTACCAGATACTCAACTTTTAAAAAAAGCACTTTTTCATACTACACTTTTTGAAAACTCCACTTTTTCAAAAATCCCAATTTCAAAAAGCTGAACCAAACTCACTCAAAGGCAAGCAGCTAACTTTAATAAAGAAACCAACTAGCACAAGCAACCAAGCACATGGGTTATCGATTTTTTCAAAACCCTAACTTTATTTGCATATAAAACTTGAAAAAATAAACATTTTGATCTTATGTTGTTACTACAAAACAGAGATTCAGTATTTTCAAAGCCCTAAAGTATTAAACAAAACCTAAAACACAAAATAGAGAGAGGGTTATCGGGATTTTCAAAAGAGAGTCACCATGAGATGAGAAGTCAATGATCAAGCCGGCGTGGGGAGGGCAGCGTGTGGAACCGGTGGCAGAGGCAGATTCGACGTGAGAGGGACTATAGAGTGGAGGTTGTCTAAATGTGAAAGTGAAAAGTGTGGGGCATGTAGGGTAGGGTTTTCTAACTTTTGTTTTTATAGTCTAATTAGTTTTAGTTTAATTAGTTTAAATAGATATTTACTTAGTTTAGTTATAGTAAGTTAATCTAATGGATTTTAAAATGCCATGTTTAAAAAGATAAAATGAAAAGCTATTAAGCTTAGCTAGGGCCAAATTTGATAACTGATCTGATCATATAAACAAAAAAAAGGCCCAAATGTTTTAAAATAAAATGATGGAGGCCCAAAGTATATATAAACCAACGGAGGCCCAAAGCTCAAATATTTACAAATTTTATATTATATATTTAATATTAAATATAATATAATAATATATTTCAATTTGGTTCAGTCGGTTCAGTGCATGAAAATCTGCCACCGAAAATCGAACCAAAATTTTCGGTTTTTAATATAATAAAACTAAAACCGAAACCGAACTGAAATTTTTGCAGCAGTTTGGTTGGTTTGAAGCGATTTTTTTTCGGCTTGTCAGTTTTTTGCACACCCCTAGACCCTTCAAAAGTTAAGTCAGTGATAGAAGAATCTCTAAGAACTCAAGAGTGCAAAAGCTAGAGAGAATTCACGTACCTCAAAAATGTTAGGGTTTGCTGTTTATATAGTAGCGGAGAGCTGACTTAAATCCCTTGATACAAGGGGAACTTCCTAATGGAGAGAAGGATCCCAAGATCTTGGGAATCTTCTTCCTATATAGGGAAGATCTGATTGTGCGGTAGGATCTTTGGTCGAGGTGTGCAAGTTATTTCCATGTATGGACATATGAGTGGGCTCCACATGAATTCCATATGGAACCCTAGGGAACTAGATCGTCAGAAAGGGGGTTGGATCGACATCGAACCCAACCCGATGATCCATGGATCAATGACTCCCTGAGGATCGGTTACAAGCACAAGGCCGACGATCAAGCGAGGATCGTTTGGTACTCTATGTCAATTGATCAAAAATTATCCTCATCAGTTTTAATTTATATTGGCAGTAAAGTTAAGGTTAGCTAAAGCCTAAAGCAATAAACAAATTCAAAGCAAAATGAATGCTCAAAAATGTGTTGAAAACACAAGAGCTGTTTAGACCCCCAAATTAAAGTTACGGCTCGATTAATTTTACACTAACTTAATACTAAATGCGGAATAATGTAAAAGTAAGCGGATAAATAAACAAGCTACTCTAATCCAAAATCAAAACAATACAGCAGTAAACTGGAATGTAAAAGAGTAGGGAAGAAAGATGCAAACACAAGATAACACGCCGATTTGTTATCGAAGAGGAAACCAAAGAACTCGACGAAAAACCTCTCCACCGCCCTCCAAGCAGAAATTGATCCACTAGACAATCAGTTGGGATACATGGGTTAGCAAGTGACCCTCCAAGCCTAATCTACCCGATGTACCTAAGCCCTCCAAGCTCCTACTCCAACAAGGCTTCTCGGAACCTTGTCTTCTCTAGTTCTCCGGATCCTACAATAAGCTCCATGTTGCATCTGCCATCCTTGGCTTCTTCCAATGCTTCCCAGCAGCACCAAAACTTCACTTGACACTCTAAAAGGGTGTGGTAAGTGTTTGGGCTATCAACCTCTCAATGGTATGGAAATGGAGAGATAGGAATTGAGGAAATTCCACAAGCAAATGTGTAGAGAATTGTGGGTATAGCAATCTCTAACTCTCAAGGTGTTTGGCTAGGATTTTCTCTCAGAAGCACACCTCAACATTTGTGGGTAATGTGGGTATATATAGCGTGGGCACAAAAAGTGTGGATCAGAATGGACAGTCTGGCAAAACAGAATGTCTCGCGGGTGTCTCGTGTGAAAACCTTACCCGCGAGATACTCGCGAAACACAGCTATGTCCATCCTGGCCTGACTCTTCTCATTCTTGCATGTGCAAGGCACATGAGTCATTTTACGAGATGCTTAGTCGTGAACTACCCGCGAAAACTCTTCAGTCTTCAATTGCTTGAGTCTTCACACTTTCTCTCTCTAACTTACAACCCTTACAATAAAATCCCATAATAAATACAGGGTACAAAAGATTGAATAAAATTACAATCAAATTTGGCATGCAATATAAGCCAACAAAACACATAGTTGTAAATAACAACTTTACAATCTCTCCATTTAGCTATTCCGTGACAAAACCCTAAAACAGACTCTAAACTTAAACGTGAGTTTGGGAACAGTGGCAAAACTGACTCACACTTAATCTAGAAGCTGTGAAACAATTGCACGTATATACATGTAACCTGAAACACTTGCACATAAACAAAACTTTCATTACGCTTATGACAAGTTAAACACAAGGTACGTACATGAACAAGTAAAGTGCGATCAAGTTTGTAAACAATATTAAACATGTAAGCATATCTTGATTATACAAAAACAGTCATTAAAAAATGACTACAATACTGAAAATAAATTGAAATTAAAACAGAGTAATAAAGCTTTAAACAAAAGCAGTAAAAACTACAAACATAAAACAGCAGTTATAAAAACTAAAAATAAGCAGAAGTAAACTGCCTGTGAACCAATAACCAATATTTCTGAGCCTAAATCTATGCTCCCCCTAACATTGTGCAAGCTCTTCCTCAACTCCCCCTCAAAATTTTCTCCCCCTTTTTAAAGAAATGGCCAAAGGGCTAAAACTAATCTGACTCTGAATCTGATCCCCACGCCATGGACAAGTCCTGGATCTGTGAAGACAATGCGATGATCTGTCCCTGGACGTATGCAAACTGGGTCGCGGTGTGTTGCACATGGGAGTCTAGCATGATGAACATCTGATCCACTCTATCTAGGAGGTGATCGAGTCTGTCTGGCCTTCATGTTGGTGTAGAAGATGATGGCTGAGCTAAAGGCTGATCTGATGGCTCTGGAACAGTAGTAAATCGCTCTATCTCTTTCTTTGTATCACCACCCTCGTCCTCAACACGATCTTGTGGTATCGTATGCACACCTGTTTTGGAGCCCTTGATGTGAGCTGTGCTCCTAGTAACTGTGTGTGCACTAATGGGATAATCCCTCTATACTACAGTGAGACCACTTGGAAGTTTCAGCTTTATCTTAGCAATCAACCCCATAATCAGTGAGGGAAAAGGCATAACGGTTCTAAAGTTTTTCTTTTCAGTGCTTTTCTTCAAAATGTGGAAGATATGTCCACAAATATCTATTTACTTGTGAGTGAATAGATCGTACAGAAACCTTGTCCTTGGAGCAGACATTGTAGTAAGGCTGGTGACTAGGTACAGGTTATGAATCATCACATATGCTAAAGCCCTTATCTCTGGTGAAAATGGTATTGTGTTCATGGATGATTTCTTTGGTGTGCCATCAAGTAGTTTTATCATCTCATCAGTAGAACCCAATCTGTCCTCATACGATACTGTAATTGGCTGTGAGGGAGGACGAACCTCCAAAAAGTCTTGGATGATCACTCTTGTAATCACAAATTCTTTGTGCCTTACCCAGCACTCGATACGATTTCCTTCGACAGCAGCATTTGAGAAGAACTCTTTGATTATCTCTGAATAAATAACCCCAACCGGGTTCAACAACTTGGTCCAAGTTCTTTCTTTGAACACCTCAGGTATGAAAGTGTGCTCAAGAAGGGTTTCTAGCTGAACCACCCTTTCCATGATAATGGTTGCCCTTTTGTAGTAGTCATTGTATTTCATATCAGCCTCAGTAGACTTGAAATGATTAGAATCAGTGCGTGCACGTTTGGAAGATGATTTCTTGGTGGCTGCATGCTTAGTGGGAGCCATCTGTGCAAAGTAATACAAACACAGAAAAGAACCAAATGTGGAAACACAAACCAGAGCACAAAACATGATTAGGAACATGTTAGTTCAAATCAAGGTAATACAAGGCTTAAAACATAGTAGAATCAACTCAAAACAGAGCACATAAACTCAAAACAACATGCTAAAATAGATAAAACAAGTGAACATAGACACAATGCATGAATTTATTTAATTGTGCATATGTGTGCATGTGCTGATGCATAAGAATGTAGCATGAGATGCATGGGAGGTGCCCAGAGGGGCCTAGGTGTGTGCCTAGTGTGTGCATGACATGGCACAGTGTGTAAAACATAATCAGTGGCACTGTGTATAAACTTATTTCTAAAGTTGTGGTGAATCGGCTGAAAAAATTCCTAGTTCAAGCTATTCTTGAATCCCAAAGTGCTTTCTTGTCGAGAAGACTAATTTCTGATAATATCCTTGTGGCATTTGAAACATTGCATTATCTTAAAAGAAAGACCCAAGGGAAGTTGGGATATATGGCACTCAAACTAGACATGAGCAAAGCTTATGCCTGAGTGGAATGGGTTTTCTTGGAAAAAATCATGCAGCATTTGGGATTTACGGAAAGGATGGTAAGTATTATTGTGTCTTGTTTAAGATCTGTCTCTTATTCTGTGCTTCTTAATGGGCAACCTGTAGGAAACATCAAACCAAGTAGGAGATTGTGACAGGGGGACCCACAATCTCCATATTTATTTCTCGTGTGTGCAATGGGACGCCAAAGTTTGATTCACAAAGCTAAAGTTGATGGACTCATTTAAGGGGTAGCAATTTGCAGAAATGGCCCAAGGATTTCACATTTATTTTTTTGCATATGATAGTGTTCTATTTTGTCAAGCAAAGGAGGATGAATGTCAAAAAATCCTTGATATCCTAGCTGTTTATGAGAGAGGGTCGGGGCAGAAAATTAATCATGACAAGACAAATATTTTTTTTAGTTCCAATACCCTTCATGAAACCCAGGTTCAGATCCAACAACTTCTGGGTGTTCCAACTATCAGACAATATGAAAAATATTTGGGTCTTCTCACTCTTGTAGGCTGAGCAAAGAAGCAAAGCTTCATTTAATTGAAGGAAAGGGTGTGGAAAAATCTCCAAGGCTGGAAGGAAAAGCTTTTATCCCAAGCCGGGAGGGAAGTCTTAATTAACTCAGTCATCCAGGCAATTCTGACGTATACGATGAGTTGTTTCAAGCTTCCAAAGGGGCTTATAAAAGAGTTGGAGGTCTTAATATGTAAGTTTTGGTGGGGATATAGTGGTGATAATAGGAAGGTTCATTGGGTGAAGTGGGAGAAATTATGTGAGGCCAAAGAAGTAGGTGGTTTAGGCTTTAAAGAAATTGAGAAGTTCAATGATGCACTACTAGCTAAGCAAGTTTGGCGTATGATTAATAATCCGAACTCCTTGTGTCATCGTGTATTCAAGGCTAGATTTTTTCCAGATTGCTCTATTTTAGAGGCTAAAGACTCAATTGTTGGGTCTTAAGCGTGGAAAAGCATCTTTAGTGCGAGAGATGTGATCCGAAAAGGGATTGTTTGGCGTATTGGAAATGGTGAATCAGTGCGAATTAAAAGGGACAAGTGGCTGCCTGCACAGTCGAGCAAGTCTGTCATCTCCCCGATCCCTCAGATGGCAACTGATTCTAAGGTCAGTGAGCTCACAGACCATGATAGTGAAGTGTGGAAAGTTGATTTGGTGCAACAGATATTTCTGCCTTATGAAGCTTCGGCAATCTTGGGCATTCCACTAAGTGAAGGGCTCCCCCCTGACTGCATCATTTGGGCTTATACACCTTCGGGTATGTTCACTATCAGTAGCGCTTATAAATTGCTTGTATCTTGCGATTCAGCTTCTAGTGCAGGTACTTCAAATCCAGAAGCTCAGAGGCATTTTTGGAAAAGCATTTGGCATCTTCGAGCTCCAAATAAAATTAAGCATTTCGTTTGGAAAACTTGCAATAATGCTTTACCAACCATGGCGAACGTCCATCGATGTCACATTGTCACAACAGCAACTTGTGAAGGCTGCAAAGAACTACTCGAGGATCCTCTGCATGCTCTCTGGCATTGCAAAGAAATTTGTCACGTTAGTAAAATTGTCACCTCATTTCTCTCCGTCAGACAATAAAACTAATGAAAGAAGATAGAGGGAAACAATGTATTTTAACCATTTTTATCCTTATAAGATTGGAAGGGATTTTAATGCGCTTTGTTTTTTAAATACTATCATAGATTTGGCTATGAAATGCCAAATAAAAACTCAAAATGATGGTGTAAATTCAATAAAACTTTTGGAGCATTCCTCAGGAAAGAAAAATTGCGTGGAGCCATGTATAAGCTAAGGTTCTTCTATGCAAAAGTTTATATGTAGAAGTTGGTCCATATTCTTATCTCAACAGCTATAGTGATCATTCCAATAGACCACAATAAATAACAAGAGTAGAGTGTAGAAAAATTATAATCACGAACGAATTCAGTACAGGAACTGTCTGTACATTGGAAACATAAAGATATCTCAACAGCTATAGTCATTCCAATAGACCACAATAAATAACAAGAGTAGAGTGTAGAAAATTATAATCACGAACGAATTCAGTACAGGAACTGTCTGTACATGGAAACATAAAGATAGACTTTAAACTGTCATAAACACCACCTCTAGTCCTTTTATTTCATAAAACTCCACACATCCAATTAATTTGGACAAAAATATGATAAGGAAAAACACTGGATCAATAATAATAAGAAAACTATATAAAGACTATTATACTAGGGGCGGTGTTTGTTTTACACAGTAGTATGTTTTATACACACGTACGTTGAAAATCAAGTTTTTTTTTTTTTTTGCCTTATATGATTATTCCTATTCTGCATTGAGAAACTCCCAAAGGTCCCTATAAAGAGATAAGTCACCCCGATAATTCTGGACATCCTCATCTAGAGTGTCTCCCACAACTTTTGCCTCCGGTACTATTTCCTCCGCCCAAAAGGTTCCTTTAGGCACTTCATTCAACCTGCCATATTGCGTACATGTGGCTCTCTCATCAAGTTCCCTGCAATTTGACAAGCTTTCCCACCAGCTAATCCTACTCTCAGATTGCATTGGTGTTTGAGATATGTCTCCGATATCTTCCTTTTTTTGAAAGCTTCCTACTATTGCAGGTTTCCCACTTAACCAAATTAAGTTTTTGGATAAGGTCCTAGGTTGTGGCTTTATTACGTTCGCTTTCACCATATCTTGGGGCTTTTCTTTCAGCTTGGTGATGTGTGAACTTCCCTTTTTGAGGTGTGTATTCCAATAGTTTTTCACATCATTAGCTGTTCTTCCCGGAAGTCTACCTGCAATAAGTGACCATCTAAACAAAAAAAAAAAAAAAAGTTCAAATAATTATTGATTAACTTGTAATCTGTTTACTAAAGAAGACCATGTTATCATGCATAAAAAATAAGGGAAAAAATTAGTGGCATATGACTTTAGGTTTTTAGCGAGGGAGGAGGTGTATTTAAACTAGAATCTCTATACTATTTTTTTTTTTTTTTTTTTTTTTGAGAATCATATTCTTCAGTATACTAAGACAATTGTAATGAATTCCTACTAATAATTACCACAATTATCAAATTTTATATTTAAACTAAAAATAAAAGAGAGTGAAAAATTATATTTTATTAAACAAGACTCCTAATGGGTTGTCTGTGAAGTGCAGCATCAAAAAACGACTAACCACCTTGTGGGGGTGAAACAAGTGTTGGACTTTGTTGGAGTGCTAGCAATTTTGCTGTTAGTGAGTGAGAGTCTAGTACGAGAGAAGATCCAATGCATATTTGATGTTTTTTAGATAGTAACAAGCTAAAGAAAAAGAGATCTCAACTCCAAGAAAATAACTAAGCATACCAAGATCCTGTCTTAAAATTGCAGACTAGGAAATTGCTTGAGTTTCAAGATACTGTCTAACTGTCTAAGTCATCTTCAATCTTCAGTGATAATCATGTCGTCAACATAGTGTCATGGTTAGTGCAAAGAATGAAAAGGATAAAATAATAGGAGCTGGTAGAATACCAAGGCAAGAAATTGTGGAGTTGAACTTAGGAAACCAAGTCCAAGAAGTCTACTTGAGGCCGTATAAGCTCGACAAAGATGATAGATCTCATGGTGTGGATGTAAAAGTTTAGGAAGAGGCTACATGTAGACCTATTTACTTAAATAACCATTGAGGAAGTCATTCTTTATATCCATTTGAAAGAATAGCCAATGTCGAAAGGTAACAACTTCGATTAGTGTGAGCACACAGAGAAGATGAGAAACAAGAGCAAATGTCTATTCATAATCCCATTTTTCTATATGAACCATTTAACTGGAATGTATAGCTAAAAAAACCCATCAAAATGAGTCTTGATTTTTTTTTATGCCTATTGACGTCCAATAGCAGATTTCCCTAGAGCTACTACATCAACCAAACAATATGTATGAGTCTTTCCAAGTGCATTGAACTCCTTTTTCATTGCTCGTGGTTATGATTAATTTGGGGAAGCTAATCTATTTATTGTGTGAACATCAATGTGTATCAACCCGCCTTCAAAAAGTTGTAGGAAGTGATGTAGAAAGGATGAGAGTTGCAACGATATCTAAAATGTGTTCTTGACTTGATCATTCTATCCTAATGTTTTAGGACATGATGATTAAGAAGGATACCAGATTGTTCGAGGCCATTAAGGGAGGCATCTTTCTTATATTAACCGTTTTAGCTATATAATGATAAATGTCAAGGAACTCATAGGACTATTAATTAAAAAAATATTCATGTATGGCGAGAGAATTTTATTTATTTATTTTATAGCAAGGGAATTCGTCAAGATCAAATGACAAAATAACATGATCCCCTATAGTAGTTTTGTTGTTCTTCGGCCTATATTTTAATATTGTTTGAGTTAACTTTTGTTGTTATTTGGAATATTTTATAGTTCAAGGGGCCAAGTTTAATTTTTTAAGGCTCAAATTCTAAATCAACCTTAAATTTATAAGTTTTTTTTTTTTTTTTTTTTTTTTTTTTTTTTTAACCTTAGGAGGTCCAAGGCCCCCTTGGACCAATACTTGGCTCTGTCCCCCATCTCTAAAATAAGAAAAAACATTACAGTTAAATGTAACAGACATCATCACCAACCAGAGAAATCCAAAATTTAAATCCCCCTCTTCTAGTGTACGTAACTTTTTTTTTAAAAGCATCACCATTAATAATTATAGTTGTTGTCCGCATGGTTATGATGACATCTTTTCACTTCCTTCTCCTCCAACAATGGACGAAATGGGTAAATAGCAATAAATATCAAACTATATAGTTAGCAGGCAATGTTTACAAACTATATTTTTTACTAGCATCTCGAGTCTAAGAGACTCGATTTAGGGTTTATAAATCGAGTTTTTGAGGGTCGATTTTTATATTTTGATCGGATCTGAGTTAGTATTTTTTCCACGTGGCGTCCACATGGAAATCGAGTCTCAGAGACTTGATTTATAAGCCCATATATAAAAAAACAGCAGCACCAACAAAAAGAAATCAGTGCAAGAAGGAAAAAAAAAAAACCGAAGAAGAAGGAAAGAAGCCAAAAGAGAAAAAAAAAAAAAAAAAAAAAAAAAAAAAAAAAAAAAAAAAAAAAAAAACAGCCCCAGGCCGGGCCGTGCGACCCAAGTTGCGCATGCCGCATGCAACCTTCTGTTTCTGGGTTTTTTTTTTAATTTTTTTTTTCTTTGATGAACACATATATGGGTATTTGAGTTTGATCTTTTTCTGGATTCTTTCTCTCTCTGTGATCTGATTGTATTTTTTTTTTTTTTTTTTTGGTATTTCGGCTTGTACATGAGAGACTTGGAGACTTGAAATTTTTTTGGTTTGTAAATCGAGTCAAGACTCGATTTCCACGTGGTAACGTGGAAAAAGCTGCCACATCAAACCATGGAAATCAGCTCTTTAAGACTCGATTTATAGGCCAAAATCGACTCTCTTAGACTCGAGATGCTAATAAATAATATAATTTAGGAACTGGAACTACTAACTAGATAATTAGAAAAAAAAAAAAAAATTAGTTACCTATTTTTCCCAGAGCTCTAAAGAAAACTTCAAAGACAGAGCGAGAGAGCTTGGAATTAGTTGTCCTAGTTTTCACCCAAATTTTAAATTAATAAATCTTTGGTTCTTTAATGGTTTTCGTATCTTCAGTAAGCTACAGTAGTCTTAACTAATGACATTATGTGTTTGGAGTTATTATTATTTTATAGCGAGACTTGCCTGTTACCTAGCAGCTTATGGAGCCTGAGCATAAGATCAACTTCGTCTGCGGCGAAGTTTCCTCTCTTGATATTTGGCTTCAGGTAATTCAACCACCTCAGTCTGCAGCTTTTCCTACATCTATTTAAGCCTGCAAGATGCATGAAACATATTTATTGAAAAAATAAGAAGCTCCGCCAATATTGCATTATTTAATTAAAACATAGCTTAGTTTTTCTTTAAATTACTCAAGAAGAAATCTTTTATAATCATGATTCTCGCAACAACTCTGAAATAGCATATTGTGAGTTGCTGCTTTTATTATTTTTATATAGACCACCATAATAAACCACGTCAAGATTGTAACAAAAGACAGAAGAGACATAAGCAAAAAGAACTTGGTTTACCAAAGAAAAAAGAGAAATCAATCTCACTCACTCTAGATTCTAGAATAATACCTGCACTGACAGGAACCAAGTGCCATTTTCCTTCACCGTACTTCTGAATGCACTGCTTAAGTAGAATATCTTCCTCCTCAGTCCATGCACCTTTTCTCACACCAAAAGAGCCCTCCATGTTAAACGTTTCCTCCCAACTGGAGGTATAGAAGGCACGTTTGTTGGCACTCTTCTTTTAGTAAAAAGCGTAATTAAGTTCACGTGGGTTACACTTTTCTTTTTCTCGTATACGCTTTACTCTGGTCAGTTATGTACCCCTTTATAGCTATACGGGAGACAGCACAGTTAGTGGGGTTCCTACATTTAAAATTTTTATTGAGGTTGACGTGCGTCCCCGATATGCACAACTTTCATATGTGTTCCAGGCTTCGCCACGAGGTGAGCCGTGGGGCTGGTTGTGATGCGGCATGCGATGCGGTTGGAAACTCAGGTTGAACATTATATAAATAATTTCTTCCTAATGGTTGGTTTTTATTTCTTATTTATATCTTCATAATTTAAGGTTACTATTAATTCTATACCTCAACTATTAAAATTTGTTATTTATGGTGTACTCTCAAATATGGAATCCGTTTAATTTTTATACTCTTAAAACTTGCTGTAAGCCTGAAATTGTTATTTTAACTTCTTTTTTTTAAGTACATATTCTTGTTTATTAATCTATCAACTGTTTTATTGAGAAGAAAAATCTATCAACTTAATATTTAGAGACGTATTATTTATAGAACAAAATTTAGTTATAAAATTTATTGTAGTATAAGACTATAACTTTATTCAATATTTTTTTATTGGAAGTAAATTTTGACAAATCCACCATTGGATGACATTTTATTCTTATATCCTTCATACTTGAAAATTTTCTAAAAAATTAAAGATTAATAGTTATGTCATCAATAAATTATTAAAATTGCAAGTTTTTGTAGTTTAAAATTATACATAAAATATAATCTTATAAATCATATAGTAAATAATATCCAATTGACACAAAATTTGACGTGTATATTAAAAGCGTAAAGAACATGTAATCTAAAGGTTAAATTTTCAAAATATGTAGTAATATAATTGATATTGAGTAAAGTTGTAGTTTTAGACTACAACCAAATTTGTAACTAAATTTTATCCTTATATATATATATATATATATATATATATATATATATATATAATTTAATAGTTAAGAGATATCTGAGATTTGAACTGTAAATGCCTAGGTTAAAAATGTCAAAAAAAAAAAAAATTTTCTTGCCATTTAGAGCGTTGCTGTAGGAGGAATGATATGTCTACAACATTTTTACAACAAATCCTAAGTGGCAAGTTGTTACTGGTTGTTATTGTTGGGGCAAAAAAGTAATCTTAGTGTTAGTTTCAAATTTGAACCAATAACAACTAACCACCTGTGATTTGTTGTAAAAATATTGTAAAATTGTTGTAGACGTAGCATCTCTCTTGCTATAGACATGGAATAACACATCCACCCTCTTCAACATGTGAAATTATTGGTAACATTTAATGTAAGTGTTAACTTACGGCATTGGAAAATGACTAGCATTATCTAAGGACATTCTAGCCTTTTGCCCATTTTGGGCAAAATAATTAGCGTCGTGCCCCTGTTTCGAAACTATATAGGGGCGTGCCCCTGTTTGCATACTCGATCACCGCAAAGCCGAGTTACTTAAAGTACTCGATCGTAGAAGGGCCGAGTTCAGTGCAGGTTCTTGCCACGTTGCTCGTCCACCGTGGATTTTGGGCAATAAAATATTCCCGCCTCACTGTTTATAACTCGCTGATGAGTAAACCGAGTTATTAATATTACTTGTTTCTAGTATAATCGAGTTGCTCTTTTACGTTCTCAGCCAGGTATACGAAGCTGAACCCGATGATTGGGAAACCGAGTTATGAATTGAACTCGCCTTTGTTGTACTCGAGTTGTCCTGCTATTTACACCTCACCTACATAAATCAGCTTCTCATGCAATTCTCCTCATAATTTTTAGATCAGCGTTCTCCTCATTATCAAAATTTTCTATCATCTCAGGTGAGAAACTCATTTTATTCTTTGAAATACATAGAGAGTTATATTCAGTGGGTAAAAATAGTTGTAGATATTACATAAATGGGATCACCCAATTTCAAATATATATTTTTCATTTAAGAGGTTGTATTACTTGTGCTTTGGTATTTTCTTGAATAAGTGTTATGTGAGTAGATTAGGGTTATATTAGTTGTTTGGTGCTACAAGGAATGAACAATAATCTATAGAAACGGTGATGAGTGTAAGATGTGTTATATTGGGTCTTTGTTGGTGCAAATTTCATTGGCAAAAAATAAAATTCATTAGATTTGCTAAAACTAATGAACAGTTAATCTTTAGAGTTGCAAAAGTTGCAAAAGTTGAACGTACATACACATCATTGCTAATGTTTAGATGTTAAGTAATATTTAGATGTTAATTAAAGGTAGATGTTAATGGGACTTCGGTATGCGTAGATGTTTTGCAAGGGCAAGTATTCACGTGTAGATGATGCTTTTAGAAAATCTCATTTTCCTGAAATCATGTCTCAATTTTTCCCCAATTTCAATTCAATATGCTTTTCTCTATTAATAATGTTCTATGCAATTTATGCAGACAAATTCTCTGTCATCGACCAGGGCAACAAAAATATATATAAATCTTGAGATCACTAAGGTTATTGAAATAATTGACAAATGCATATTTCTAAAATTTATAATAACAAAAAGGTCTAATAAATAGCATATACTATCTCACAAAATGCCATTATCTTAATATTTTATTTAAAAAAAAATTCAATGATAAGAATGGTAAAAAACATGATCCCATACAAGAAATACCAAAAATACATGCAAATCAATTTTCATAGGATGATTTATCTTTAAATAATATGAAGACAATAGTAAAGATAAAATGCATTGAATGAAATCCTACGAAACAGGTTTGTTAATCATTTCAAATTATAATCATCATGTACATAAAAAAATATTAATACATCATATTATTTACATTAAAAAAATACATATTAATTTCAAAGTTTATTGCAAGATGTGAACTGTTAGGGTATTGCAACAGTAAGTCACAATGATACAACAATGAGTTGGTATTACATTTTGTGCGTACTTTGTGAAAGGAATGTCAAACCACAAGTAGGATCATTTTGGTCAGCAAAATGTGAAACAAAAACAAATCTTTCTATCCCAAAGTTGGAGGCACTCACATCAACTACATATTCTCCATATATATATATACACATATATATATATATATATACACACAATTGCAAACTACTTCAGATACAAGATTCAAACTGAATTTTTTGATGCACTAAGAAAATAAATTTTGTGATACTTGATCGAGATGCCAAGAAAATCCGAAATAAATATACAAAAAAGAAATTGAGGTACAACTTATTTAAATTATTGTAAAACTATTTATATTGGAGAAGGAATCCCACGTGATTTAAAAAAAAAAAGAAATAGGAAAAAATGGATTTTCCTATTTCATTTGAATAAATTCAATCTAAAGGATAGTTTTGAAAATTACATAGTTGCTAAGATTTGTGATACACCTTCAAATGACAAAAATGTATAGAAGGAAAAAAAAATATACACATTCCAATATGCTATATTAATTATTTTTGTTGCACTATTCCAAAATTAATGACAAAGTCCAAACTTCGTAAGATCCAATCAAGAATCTCCCCATGCCAATTCATTAGCGATTAACACAAATGATGGAACAAAAGGAAAAAGTGATGGAAGCTAAAAAATTGAACAAATATGGACGGACTAAACTTCAAACGTTGAAGATGGAGAAACTGATGATGATAACAAGCGTCACCATACTGCAATAACAAAGCACTGAAGAAACAAACAAACAAAAAAAAAAAAAAGATTTCGTAATGAAGCTTTTTATTACATCACATAATAAATATCAATAATATAGAATGAATTAACATACTTTTATCAATTTTTATTATACAATATTACTCCAAAGTTGTTTCAATTATTGCTCATTACTTGAACAAAATAATTATAATAGATATATGTGTGCAATTTATAATTGTTACTTTTTATAATGAACTCAATACTAACAAAGTTTTATAATAAATATGCTATAATCTATGTATAATATTTTCTAAAAACAAATTTACAGAAAACATTATAACATTATCCGTGCATCGCACGGGCAACTTACTAGTTATATGTAAGGGTAAGTATTCACGTGAATACTTATCCGTATTCACGTGAATACATATAATATGACTCGACAGTCTATTGTTTAGTGAGGTGTCGAAGAGCACATGCAAAATTGCGAACATGACTTGGCTATACAGTGGCACCTGTTGGTGCATGTGGTTTGCTGAGGCAGTTGTTTCATATGGCTATAGCATGTGGTACAGTAGCGGGTTGGTGATGTGTATTGCAAAGGAGGTTGTCTATTTATTCACGTGAAGACTATTCAGAATCCCTATGCTTCATCTGACATGACTTGATGGGATAGTCTGAGCTGTGGTAAATGTATCATAAATTTTTCAGGGATGCTCTGCGTCCTTGAAAACGATGCATCACAAAGGGATGCATATCTGTGTATTGACGTGCGTGTAGGTGATATGACTGGACAGGGTTCATGTGAAGACTATTCAGCATTCTTGTGCTTCATCTGGCATGACTTGACGAAGCAGTGCCGAGCTGTGTTAAATGTATCATTAACTTTTCCAGGAGGCTCTGCATCCTTAAAAACAGTGCATTGCAAACGAATGCAATCTGTGTATTGAACTTATACATGTGGGTGATATGGCTGGAAACAATTCAACACTGCGACACTGTTGAGTAGCACATGCAGCACTGCAAACATCAGTGTTTATGGGTACTTCTGTGCAGGGTTCAACAGTGCTGAGCTATCCACCGTAGCTACATTCACTGCTCCCTATGGTGGTATTTGGCAAGTGGGATTGAAGAAAGCTAATAACAACATGTGGATTTGTAATGGTTGGAAGGATTTCGTTGAATACCATTCTATCCGATATGGTTATTTTTTAGTGTTCAGATACGAAGGAAATTCAAGCTTCCATGTTCTTATATTTAATAAGACTGCCACTGAGATTCAATATCCACCCAGCAAGAACTGTAAATTGGAAGATCATTAGGTAGAAATAATAGACTTAGATGAAGATGATACAAACATATCCCAAACATGATTTGCCCACAACACATGAATCAAAGAAAATTTTGTTACGAAACAAGTTTCGTGTACATAAAGACGAAGAGAGAATGAGTGGTTAGTCTAGTTTGGATGAGTTTGTATGTATGAAGTAGTGCAGTAGCAGAACTAAGATACACGGATACGGGTATATGATACAGCAACTCACGGTGTCATATATTTGAATTATTCGTATTAATAATCATATGCCGTATGTATTGAATCTATTAAAATTTCATACAAGTAATGTGCAATAAATCTAAGTTGGGTAATGAGTGTTATGTGGGTAACATTTCAAATTACAAAGACAAAATATTGGAAACATTAGCATATCTAAGGTTTTTCCTACACTACAAAGCAGAGGACATTGTCCAACCAAAGCAAAAGAATCATACGTAGCAACAAAGAATAGTAGGGAAAAAATGAGCAAGTGATTTCATATACACTTAGGCAATTCATTGAACACATTGCAACATACTAACATAGCAATTTAAAACATTAGCAGTTTCATGTCATGGATGGTGGAGTATTATTTTGAACAAATGTGAGTGTCTACACCTTGATGGTGATGGTCCCAGTTGGTCTGTGTGGGTTCGATGAGTTTGTATGTATTGAATGTATGCGTAAATATTCATATAAAATTTTCATATGTAGCAACAAAGAACAGCAGGGGAAAAATGAGATCCTGATTTCATATAACCTTAGCCAAAACTAATGAACAGTTATTCTTTAGATTTGCAAAAGTTTAACGTACATAATCATCTGTTGTCAAACATTAACAACAACGTCTAATGTTCATAGGTAGAAATTTTTGGAAATCATCATTGCTTGAATTTGAGAAGTCTGAAATATCTCTGTCATCATCTAATGCAGTAATTTCATTAATAGACTTCATGGCTCGCTCTTGCGCCTTCCCCTTTAGATGCTTCCTAGCTTTTTGGATTGCGTGAAAACGATCTAGTCGCCTTTGCATTTGATTGTTCTCTTGTTGAAGACGAGCAAGTATATTGGCAGGTTCATCTCTAGGTAACTCGGCTGAGCGTGCCTTAGGAACTCGTAATCCATGCCATCGACAATACACCTCCAACTCACACCTCTTCTCGTATAGGGTTGACCATGGTGGTTCTGATACGGTAAACTCTACTGCGGTGCTATCTGTACTTAGTTTTGTAGGTTTGCCGACCATGATGTGCCCGACGCTTCCAAGACTCTCGTACGTGTATATTGGCATATTAACGAAATCTCTTTTCTTTCCAACCCATTTTCCTCCATAGTGGTCTGTGTATGTCTGTAGTTGTTGATCTGCTGGAACTTGTGAAGATGCACATGCTGAAGTAGATCCAAACTTGTTTCGCATTTTACGATTTGATGTTGAGGCATTGCGACTCATAGCTTACTCAATCTACGAAGTTAGTGGATAGAAAGAAGATAATTATTGTGGTGCATTTATAACCTCATTTCGTGGTCCACGCATTACTATGTCAGTTATTAGGGCTTGGCATGTCAATACAGGTTGGAAAAACACTATATGAACAGGATTTTAACTATTTCCAATGTCTTGTGTTTAGATTAATGTGGGGACCACACAAATTTAAATATGAAATATAATAAATTTTCCTCCATCCGTGTAAATTTAACCGGGATTCTAAATTTTTCTCACGTATTTTTAGGTTCGCCTCCCCTTCTACAACAATCAAAACCCAAAGTCCTTCCTCTCCTACACAATTTTCAGTAACATGTTCCCAGTTACCGCACCGATTTAGGCACCTTAACATACAGATCCCGTCTTCATTTTCGTGTATAACCATTTGTTCATCAAATTCTTGTATAATCATTTCGGAATTCGTAAATGCATTAATATTACGTATTGTTATTTAATATGATACTGTGAGCCTAGTACAAATCATTTTATTATAAATAGTAACTGAAATGTTATAACACTATTTAAAGTTAAAAAAAAAAAAAATATCATACTGACATTTTGGTTGAAATATTTTTGAAAGTAGGCAAAGATTTGGCAACACTCTTGGGGAACATTAAGTTAAGGTATAAAAAACTATTTCCTCAATTTGTATCTACTTATTTATTTCCCTCTATATAAATTATTTAGTCTATTAATTTATTTTTTTCGTTTTTCTTAATTAGTTGTAAACGCTTCAACAAGTTAACAAAAAGCAAACTAATTCTCCAACAAATTCAACTGACCCCATTTGTCAATCACCTAGCTCTACTACACGACAAAGAAAAAACCCTAAATTTTTAGTACTATGAAGCAGGAAATCCCAATGCGGTACTGATAGTGGGAAGTTGGAAATACTTTCTGAATGAAGAAGTTGTTGAAGGAAAAAATATAATTGAAAAACGAGTCCATGTGATAATTTTATTGTAGCTTATATACATGGAATCATGCTACTTTGCCAGTCAAATCGTGGATGCATTGATAACCTTTTGGAAGAATTGGCTTTGAAATTGATAACCTTTTTAACTGATGAACATGGGATGTAGTGGCTTCGAAATTGACGAAATATGCTTCGACACGTAGCTGCATGAATAGCCCTGTATCAAATTCCAAACTTTCAAGCATGCCACAAAATTGTAATGGGACATTGGAACAGATATCAACCTTATCCTTACAGTTATGCAAAATTTGTGGTTACGTGCAAAAGATGCTCAATCGACCTTGAAATGTTTAAGTTGGTGAACAGGCTTCTTTAACTATATTTTATTTTATTTGTTTTCCCTCATTGTAGCATCACTTAAATAATAAGATGCAATCTTCTGATTTTTTATTAATTGTTTGTTAAGCTTTGCAAAAGTGTTACAATTATGATTTCCTTAATGGTTTGCCAAAAGGAACGATTATCAACTGTGTAAAATTGAAAGTGTAATGATTTGTTATCCTTGTGATTATCAAAAATTTGTACTTACATCTCATTGAATATAAAAGCCATAGTAAAATCCTTTTTAAGATTTCAGCTAAACTCTCATTTCAACCCATAAAATTTGAATCATTTGCATTTTCTAATAAATTTTGGTAAATGATAAATTAGAACCATCATTTCTAACTAAAAATCTCTACATTTATACATCTAATCTAGCAAACAATAGTACTAAACAATTAAGCAAACTGTTTCTTGTCCAAAGCATATTTCACGTCACTGTGATGACAATACATTTGACTCATGTGGAAGCACACATCTATATATTAGTAAATGCTGAAACGTAGCGTTTACTGCTGCTGCTGTCACGTTGCGCAACATCAGCTGCGACGTCATTTTCTTTTAAAAAAAATAATGTTTTCTTCAATTTTAAATAATGTTTTCTTTTTATTTACTTCCGCTATCACCCTATAATAAATTTGTATAATTAATTTAGTCCACATCTTATTTATTTAGTTCCACTATGAAGCCCAACCCAAAGCCTTTTAAGTTCAGCTTAAAGGAAAAAGAAATTAAAAATACGAAACGTGCAAGCCAGTTTGGAGGAAAGGGAAAAAAAAAAATTCAAGGAAAAAGAAAACAGGGAATGTAAAGGGAGGAAAAAAAAAAACCCGTTCAAGCCTTCAATTGAGAAAACAGGGAATTTTCATTCAGCTTAAAGGAAAAAGAAATTAAAAATATGAACTGTGCAAGCTGGTTTGGAAGAAAGAAAAATAAAATCCATCGCGTTCAGGGGTTTGCGTGACCAAAAAGAAAGGTGAGTAGAGAGAGAGGTTGAAGATTGTAACATAGAGGGAACTTAAAGGGAGGAAGAAAAAAAACGTTGAAGCTTTCAAGTGAGACAACAGGGAGTTTTCAGTTCAGCTTAACGGAAAAAGAAATTAAAAATATCAAACGTGCAAGCCAGTTTCGAAGAAAGTAAAACAAGAAAAATGAAGGGGAGGCATTCAGGGTTTTGCGTGACCAAATGAAAAGGTGAGCAGAGAGAGAGGTTGAAGATTGTAACGTAAAGGGAAGCTTAAAGGGAGGAACAAAACTATGTTGAAGCCTTCAGGTGAGTCAGTTGAGAGTTTGAAAGCTACCCACCTTCATGCTCTACCGTTTCGCAGTAACGGTCGCCACTTATTTTGTTTCTCCCTTTATTCCTTTCCACATTGTTTATAAATATTGACAAAAGCTCCCTGCTTTAGCAGAGGTATGTCTATACAAAACTTTTATGCTCTGTTTATAAAAATATGAGACCTTTTTTTTTCCCTTTGTTTGTGTTTGTGTTTATAAGATGAGCATCATTGGCATGCCATTGATGTCTTTGTGAGATTGCCTGAATGTCGTTTCAATAGTGCTATAATTTTACAGCAACAAAAACTATTTTATTTTACCTTGGGTTATTTGGAAATTTCTCGGGTCTCACTTCTTTAATGTGTTGTGGCTTATTGGAAGAATGTAAGACTCTGAAGTAGTGGAGTATAAAGTGCTGGTGGCACATCTCAAATCACCTTCCAACGTATTTCGACATGTAAGATTCCGTTTCTTGGATTGATCAAATTGTACTTGTCATTAATATGTCCATTGTATACTACATCATTTAGATTGATGTCCACTTCCAACAATTGATATTAGAATCAAAGCAAATTGTTTTTGGTGTTTCAATTTTTGTGGTCAGCTTTCTGCGTAATTGTGCATAATTTTACCGCATAATCCTTGGCAGCCAAAAAAACTTGTTTATTTTATAATCATTGTGGAAATATGAATACCCATAAACTTACATTAGCTTTAGAGCGGAGGGAAAAAAAATTCCAGAGTTACAGAATCAGACTCACTTGAATATCTGTAGTAAAATTAAGCAATCGAATTTGTTACGAAAAAAAAAAAGTCACACACACGTACAAATTGAATATGAGAAAATTTAATATTTGTGAATGACAGTTTGGGAGAAAATTCTAATCCACAAATATGATGTTGAACATAGTTGACTTTGTGGCCAATTATTTTAAAACTCTATCATAACAATTGGCATCTACTTATTGAGCAAAAAAAAAAAAAACATAACAAATATATAGGAAAAAAATTCCATTTGCATCAATTATATGCTCATATTTTGAAGTTCTTTTGGAATTTCAAAATTCAATGCAACATTAGGCTTGGAGTTAAGAAAACAATAAGCAAGAAGTGTGGTTCGTAAGTGATTGGAGGGAGAGGAAGCTCAGTTAAAAATACTCATTCAAATCATTTTATAGATTGCAAGGAAACCAAGTAGGCTACTCAACATTGGTTTGTAAGTTTTGAATTACCCTTACCCTTACAATTTCAGTCTCATTTAATGAGCAACTTCATGATTATGAACACTAAGTTTTCTATGTGGTGGCACTAATTGAACTTTCCCCTAAAAAATGACAATGTTGGTTGGATATCCAAGTTGTTTAGAGAGTTTGGTGGTGGCATTCGAAAATTAATTGATGTGGATTCCTATTATTTCCCATACTTGCTGGGTGTTTATCACGTTTGACTGGATTGTACTGCTTGGACCATGTCTCAACAGATATTTACTTTTATGATAATGTATTTGCAAAAACATTAAAGTAATTTTCTACATGTAAAAATATGTCACACACCATTTTCATGCTATGGTAGGTACCTTTTTTTGGAACGAATTACGGTTTATTGTTAAGAGTTAATTGTATAGCCGCTTAAAGTAACTATATGTTGGTTTTATTAACTTGTGTTGGGTTGTAGCTAAATTTGTTGATTTCGTTGAAGTTGGTTTGGTTAATGTGTGGGGAAGTTCTCGGTAGGGATAAGCCACAAAATTGTGTGACAATCATGTAGTGCAAAATCAGGCAATATTGTAGCAGCTGTAGAAAATTTCCCAATAGGTAGATGTTTATACCTGTAAACTTTCTTTCGAACCATTGTTTCTTGCCACAAACTGTGATACAAAAGCCACATCATCACCTTCCATAGTATCCTATATGCCTTTTGGAATATGATTTTACAGATTCTGTTTTGTAACGCACAATAAATAACTGAAGTGGAAACATATCTATGTTTGGATAATAAGTGACAGGAAACAAGAAACAGGAAACAGAGGTGTTAATTATTAAAATAAATCTATATAACTTCTCTTTAACTGTATAGACGTGTATGAGTACGGCAAATATAATCTAATATTAACTATAAACTACCCTTCGAGCATGCGCGTGCTTAAAGGCTAGTATCTGTTTAATCTACTTTTATGATCTCTTTTTCCTTTTTTTGGTATAGCCATTGTAGAACTAATCGATAATGCAATGATGAGGTAGGTCCCTTTCTATTATCATTTCAATGACTGTAGGTTTTCTTCAAATATGCATATGTTATCAGTTAGGTTACCTAATCCACATTCCAGTTGAAGGAAAAAAAAAAACAAAGAAAATGATCATGCATTATAAAATTAAAACCATGTTTGTGGACCTTGAAGAGTAAATATAATAATATACAAATACTAGTAACTCACATTAAATTACTTTCATATAATCTACGCGATCGGTACAAAAACAACTCTCTCCCCTACACTACAATCCCTACTTCCCTTGTCTGTTATGCATTGCCAAAGGCAAACATTGAGGGGCAGAGGGTGGAGGAGGTGGAGAAGCACTCCTATACTGTGAAAACTCCGCTCTCAAAGCAGCAACCTCAGCAATAAGCCCATCTAAAAGCTGTCCATGAGCTGCTTGAGTTGTCATAAAGGTCTCCATCATAGCACGAAGAGAGGGAGGAGGAGGAATGGTGGGCTCCGCAGCTGCGCTGTCAACATGTACCTCATCATCACCATCGTCAGCAACAGCAACTGTCGGATCAATAGGACTCTCCTCAGTAGTGGACTGTACTCGTGGTCTTTTTGATGAGCCTACAGTCGGTCCAACATTCTTCTTTTGTGCACTCCGCTGTTTGAGAAATGTGGCTCCTATAGGGGCTGTGATGTGGATCAACTCTAGGGAAGGAAAGTCTTGTAACTGAAAATACTCTAGAATCCTATAGACAAAAACTGGAAAGAATAGACCATGCTTCTTACACTTGCTCCTATGCGCCTCAGCCATCGTTTGAATGAAAAGGGATGGAAAACAGATAGAGGCACCAGTCACAAGGGCGTACAAAAAGTAACATCTCTCTATAGGAATAGTATGGACATGGGAGATGGGGAAGATGTTGTGACAAGCTATCCTAAACAAGATATAATGAAGCTCGGTTAACTCACTCGAGTTAATTCTTCGGTTAGATCCCCATGTCACTGATCTTCCGCAAAGAAGAGTCATGACATCAGATATATTAGGCCGCTCCGAGTATGGATAAGTAGGGCTACGAATACAAGGTACATCAAGAGCGTTGGAAACATCGGCCTTAGTTATGATGAAACTTTGACCTCGAATCCAAGTAGTCAGATTACCATCAGTGTAGCGGATACTGAGATTGGAATAGAACTCTCGAATCAGGGCAGCTGGAGGGGGTTCTACAACTTTACACAGAGACAACCAATTCCTACATTGTAGATTCCTATGGACAGAAAGAGGTAATTCATCTAGATTGATTTGTCGTTCCGGCCAAATATTCCAATGCTGAATTACATTTTCAAACCTTTGCTCGCTTGAAATTGTTTGAAATCTTATTTGATCAAACGTAGTTGTAGGCTTAAATGAGGAGGCAGACACTCTTTTGGCTTTGGTTTTAATGCTTTTAGACTTCTTAGGAGCCATAACTAGGATCTATAGAGATGGAACGAAAGCACAACAGAAACCAATATTCAACATTGCGTTAGAGACACATAAAACAACGAAATACATATGCATGAGTATATAATATACATGATGAATGGATACAATTAGGGCATGACTAAATGCATTGTAATGATCAATTTTTGATTAACCCATGTAGTGAACTTATTTGAAAAGCATGCGACACCCAGACTATACATTGTGCAGTGGGTTAATTTCAAGCAACTACCAATCCATCAAATTGGCAATGTTTATCAACTTTTTCCCAATTATACCGTATTCAACAAAACCCCAATCTAAGCTGTTATCAAAAGATTGGCGAATGAACCACCATGCATACCCAGATGTGAAATAACCCAATATAAATGATACAGACTGTGTCACCAACACGCATAAACAACAACTTATAAACCAGTTCAGATCAAACACTAGTCCTATTCATCAGAATACCCAAATTCTCAATATGAATACATGAACCCAAATTTCATGGCATATTTCACAAATCATGAGTTCTTTGCAACATTACTTGGTACAAAACGTGTGTACAACATCCATACCAACAAACTCATTTCATCTTTCACGTCAAATCACCCACACCCATGAAAATCCCCAAATTCCATATGAACACATGAACCCTAAATTCATGTGTTCCTTTACAAAGCAGTTATGTTTAGGTAATTAAATGGTACAAATTGTATGAAAGTGTACTCCTACGTAAAAACCCATTAACCATTTCAGACCACAACACCCAAAATCATGTAAATCCCCCGACTTGCATAGTTCGAACTTTCACAATAACAGGGACAATAATGCAAGATTTTCCTTTAATTTCTATGGAAAGCAAGGGTAAAAGAGTCTTACTACAGGTGAGGATCGATGTTTGGAGCCTGCGAAGTCGCTTTCCAGCCTGACGAATCGAGAGCAATCGAAGCGCTGATTCTACAAACAACTGAGCAGTCGAGTGCAGCAATCCAACACCAGAAATAAGAATGATAGGCGTAAAATATATGCACATAACTCGATACTACAGTCAGCGAGTATTATAATACTCGCTTACTACAGTATCGAGTATTATAATACTCGCTTACTACAGTATCGAGTTATATACAACTTTGACCGATCCAACACCAATCGCTTACCAATCTAAGTGTACAGAGAAGTTTGGGAGGATTTGGTGTTTTTTATAGTACTCGCTAACTTCAAAATCGATTTCTATTCTATAGTACTCGCTACCTATAAAATCGAGTTATATGAAACTTGGCCGATCCAACACCAATCGCTTACCAATCTATTTTCGCAGAGAAGTTTGGCTGGATCTGATGTTTTTTAGATGGGTCAAAGGCCATTCGACTAATCCAACAAATTTGGCACAAATACTCGGTTCCCACAGATTCGAGTATTAAATAACTCGCTTCTTCTAAAGCCGAGTAGTATGTTTAATTTCCACTTCAGCACTTTAACACCTCAAGTAAAAAATATCCACTTTTTTATTTTATTTTATTTAAGTTTCATGTTATATCATCAATATGCAGAGCATTCCTGAAATGACTATTACTTCTTTGATTTCATAAGAAATTCAATGGAACTCAATGGATGAGTGGTGCCTCTCGATAATTAAAAATTACATTTCCCTAACTAAATGGCAAACTACCATTTTCTTCGATTATTTTCTTTCTTTCATTTTAAAATTCTTTTCAACTTTTACGTTGCATTATATGTATGAATTTTTATGTTTTATAATTTATATGTGTGTGCAGCTCCCGCTCTTAGAGACTTGAATTCTGACTCATATCCTCTACACCCCACAAACACTTATACTTTAAAGTTGTTGAAAGCTATTTGGTAATCAATTGGTAAAAAGGATTTTATACATGAGCAAGAAAACGCTAAAACAAAATGTAAAAATATTAGCACTAGTGACATATAGTTTGAACTTTTTTTTGGTAGAAAGGGGAGATATATAAGAATTTATGTGGCTACTGCCAGAACATACAAATACGGTTCTAGGCAAAGTAAACACTTTACTTTGGATGTTGTACTTGTGTTATATGTACCCGTGCTTCGATGTATTGTTGTAGCATACTCGTACTCATATCTTTCTAAGTTACTTCTTCACTTCTCTAAATCAATGTTACTATTGCAGTTGTGAATCATATTAATAACATTCTTCAAGTGATTTAAGTGGAGGACATTTTATCTTCTGCTGTATAAGATGGTTTTTTTCCTAACCTCGCCAAAAAATAATAATCCATGTAAAATGAAGAGCGAAGATGACAGGGATAGCCAAACACAATATATGACTACGAAGAGTATACATCGATGTCGGCAAGTCAAAACCAAGTTTTTAACTTCTTCTTTTTTTTCCTTCTTCTAAAAAAAAGCTAGGTTTTTTTGAAGATTACCGAAAATAGAGTTGGTGGGGGCTTATTTTTAATAATTTCTCATTTGAAACATTTTAGTATGGAGATAGTGGAATAACTTGTTTTGAACCATTTGGAAGGGTTAATCCTAGATGCTGAACCATAATCTTCTTTGTCATACACTATCATATATATATATATATATATATATATATATATATGGCCGCAAGGATGAAAATTATAAAAACATTTTTATTATTCAGACTCTGTTTAGTTTATGAGATACATATATATTGTGGTCATGACATTGTCAAAAATATAAGTTTGAAATGTAAGTAAGAATAACCTAGTAACAAGCTGTTTGATTAGAATAAAAACAACCTATTTACGTAAACAATAAACTTAACTCAACTCGAATAACCTGTTATCATCTCGCAGACATTATATTCATAATTGAATCATAAATCAAGTGCTAAAAATTCATCCTCGTCAACAAAAGCAAATACTTATTTCATTCAACCATAAAGATTCAACTTAATAGTCCAAAAGGTTCCACCCTCCATATTATCAAATTTATTAATATGGCAAAGTTCCATAATTCATACCCCAAAGATTATTACATGGACAAACAGTTCAACTGATCCAAAAACTAAAAACACATTACATATTGGGGCAATACAAAACCAATGTGATTACATGGCAGATCAAAATATCGCTGATTATGCGCCATGATCATCCCGATTTTGACGGTTCCATTGAAGATCCAGCGCCTTCCTTCTGCTCATTGTTATTGATATTCATGCTCATTTTATCTCCAGTGACCTCTTCCACTTGTGATTGTGCTACATCAAATAAATTGGTTCTCTCCTCATTACAATCTTATTTATGAAGCAGTTATAATTTTAAACAAGTCATTTGCATAGTACTAAGAACAAAATTTACTATCAACAACTGCTAGTGTCTACTATCTACCAAGTCTGCCAACAAAATCTATGAACTATTACTTTTTCAATATGCATGAATATATCTTGTGTTAGCATTGGTCAACCATACCATGATGCATCATTCAACTCAATCTATTCCATTTACAATCTCAATAGTATTGTGCATATTCTATATGTTCTATTTTGATAACTCAAATCCTTTGTCAATAGAGCAGCTTTTCTGCCATTTAAAGTTTTATTACACCTTGTCTATTTAAAGGATTGAAATCTTGACATTTTATGGGAAATCTAGAACCTTTTTCACATATATGTTCTTGTCTTCTTGAAAAATAATCATAAAACTTATAACTCATTCAATCAACATATAAATCGAAAATACATTACCTATATCAGCCCCTGCAGAAACAGGAATGCGCAATGGCACATCAAATTTCCTTGGACAAGCCCCGTCCAAATGGCGCTTCATATTTTCAGTGACATCTGCTCCGGCAGCAATAAATCCCCAGCCACACTTCTTGCATTTGCATTTCCAAAGAGTTGAACTCCCCCTCCTTTCGTAGAATTTGAGCTCAGTCTTAGCCTTCTTTGCTGGAGGCAGTTCAGCCACTTCATCAGGTTGGGCATCTAATTCAATGTCCTTTCCTTCACGCTTAACGTCAGTAGGAATCTTATCACTTTCCATCTACACCGATTTAAACACAAATTACTGATCAGGGATTTTGTCATTCTACGAATAGTTAAAAAATGAGAAATGAATTTAAAAACACAAGAAAACAAACAAACAAACAAATCTACTATTAGTACTACACAGCCAACATGACAGTGATTATGGATCTTCAGTTAAACCCAATTAAGATGTCAGAAACAGTTCAAACTTGAATATATAGGAGTTAGAGCAAGACAGATTATTTCATAATCAGCAACAAATAATCAGATAATATATACAAAGATGGGTACAACAGAAATGAGCAAAACATTAAGCATTCTCTGTAGCTACTCAATCAACTAACCATGCGGACAATCTTTACCCCCCAATTGTATACAACAAATAAGACCTTTTATCCCAAAAGTATCTCTCACCTCACCATAAAGTACATTATACCTTTTAATTCTACTATAAATCAGACTCCATTACCGAAGTTCTAACTAGTTTGTTATTATATATACTTTAACTAAGATAATGCTACTAAAGAACTAATTATATGAAGTTTCTATATTGGCAATGTATTAATCATCAACCAACAACATGTTTCTCAATACTTTATTTATTCAATTATGATGAAATTTATGAATTCTATTTCTAATGTTATATGTGAACTGATATTATGTTCATACGCTACACAATTTAATAAAACTTATATGTGAATCAACAAATTATATTACTAGTATAATCAAAGTTATATTACCTTGCCCATTACCGTGCCAATTGAAACTTACAACTGTAATCGAATTGTGCATGTACAATACAGTAATCATCTTAATAATTAATAAGTCACATGGCAGTGACACAGCATATATGTAACAACATTTCACAAATCATGTTAATTACTTGACAATGACACAACATAATATATAAGACTAACTTTTATTATATTAAATGCAACATATGATATATTATCCCCAACTAATTTAAAATAATTCCTGTTAATTTTGGTATTCTTCGGATTATTTGTAATAAATTTTTTGTTGAGGCCAAATTATAAAATTATTTATGAAACTGAGGTATAAATCATTTGTTATTTTAGTAACCGTGTGTAGGTGATATGATAAATTACATATGTCATTTACAAGTGCTACAAATTACATGTAATAAAACCTCCATCTTCCCATTTCAAAAAATAAAAAAGCAACATTTGGTCCTTAAAAAAAAACAAATACGCAATCAACGTCGTAGCAATTAACAACATAACCGAACGGGTGTACAACTACGACATTTTACGATGACAAATACAACAAAAACTTGAAAAGAAATCATAGAGCAAGACCCAATGAATTTAAAATCAACATAAACTGACTAACACAGTAAACGAATTCTACAATTTATTGGAAATTTCATACCTTGATAGTGGATTCGGAGGTTGAAAGCTGAAGACAAAAGAGGGCAGCCACCGTATTTAGGAGAAGCCAAACTAGAAGGGGCGGCTAGGGATTTCAGGGGAAGAGGGAGTAGAAGTTTCAGAGACATTATTATGTCTCACAATTTATAGTGTACATACATCGTGAGTGGAGTGGATGGAAAGACGGCGGTTGGAGTTTTGAGGAGACGAAGAAGACTCACAGACAGCGTAGCCGACGAAGACGAAGAGACACAAGAGATTCACTGCATTAGAGAGGCCAGATGTCTGGTAAGTCGTTCCAAATACTCGATTACAGGAGCGTCGAGTTATATTTATAATACTCGCTACGTGCAGTGCCGAGTAGTTGATTTGTCGTTGTATGGTGGTGGGCGATCTGAACTATTTAATAATACTCGATTACTAACTAATCGGGTACTATACTCGCCATATGTAAGACCGAGTTTATGGTCGAAGGAATTTTGACCGATCGAGCACCAATCGCACAGCAATCACGTTGTACAGAGATTTTTTGCTAGACTCAAGGATTTTTTGACCAATCGAAGACCAATCGAATATCAATCGATTGTACAGAGAAATTTGCTGGAGTCAGGGATTGTTCGATGGGTCGAAATGCAGTTGGATTGATCTAAATTCCTTTAAAGTACTCGAATACATCGATATCGAGTATTATAATATAAACTCGGTACCTGTATCACCGAGTACTGGCTAAGCATATCTAGAAAAGCCCTACACTGTACTCGATATTGTTAGATGCGAGTTACTTAATAGTACTCGATATATGTATCACCGAGTTATCTAGGTAACTCTCACTACACGCTCTCTTTGCATGGTTCTGTTGTTGTCACCTACAGGTCAGTTCTATCAATTGGAAAATCCCAACTGCGCATTGCAATTAACTTGTTGCTTTGCCCATCAAAATAAGAAAAAAAATTTTAACTTTGTTGCTGTTGAGAAGCTGGAAATCATAATAAACATATTACTTTACTGCTTCTAATACTACATGTTACATGTAACTGAATTGTTTGCTTGATAAGGAGCTTCGTGAAATCTACTCTAGTACATAACATTGATGCCATTAACAAAGTGCATGACCCCATAAGTACATAACATAACAAAAGTACAGAACATCAGCTTCCAGGCAAAAAATGACCAATCTAACACTGTCTTCTCATCATGAGTCCGAGTTACTGGTGTCCTTTCCGGGCTTCCTAAGGCGGTCGGGATCATCCTGGCTGCACAACATACATCTGTTATGACCCATCCACCTCCATGTTACATGTACCTGCTGTAAACAGTTCAAATATGTTATGTACATTGGACCTATATACGTTATTAACAACCAACATAGCCACAACAATGCATAGATTCATGACTTAGGACGAATAATGTGACAAAACTATTGAACAACCTCATTTCAGGACTCTCCAATGAGCATCATACTTAAAATAAAAATTGGACTCGTTTGCCTATCCATGCATGCATGAACAGCAACGTTTGTTTCATAACTACTCCAAATACTTACTATGGCAATAGAGAACAATTTACTACTACTCAGTTGTTAATAGTCACGTAACGATTTATATGACACCGGTTGTTAAGAAATGGAAGCTTTACCTATGCTACAACTCCACCACTTGTTGACTCCGCATTCCGAGCAGGACATGTTCTACGGTTGTGCCCCTCTTGGCGACACAACCCACACCTTGATTTTGGTCCATTCTCGATCCATAAGGAGCTCGGCAACTCCCTATCATTATCATCCTCATCCATCTCATTGCGGATACGTGTGGACTTTGGCCGACCTTTCTTCCGGATCAATCGTGGGTTGGGCATCACTATTCTAGTTTCTTCTGGATCCGGCCATGCTAATCTGTCTTTCAACGGCTGGAACATCGGTTCGTAGCTGTGGTACCTACTAGTCACGTTATAGCAAGGATCAATAAACTGCTGCGCATCGTGCTTATACTTAGCACAAATTGCTATTACGTGTGAACACGGGATCTTGAGCGCTTCCCATTTTCCGCACGTGCATGTCATACTCCTAAGATCAACCTTATGCGTGTGTTGTCCGCCCCCACCATTCAGAGGATTACCCGGTGTGTCAACCTGATATATCCGCGCTTGTGCGGACATCCGTGTCACCATATGGTCCTTTGCCTTCGCTTGATTGTGTTCAAACTTGTCCATGGCATACTTGCACCATTCTTGACCTGTTTCCAACTGTTCTAGAGTGAGATTACGACGAGCATCAAAATACGAGTTCACTTTGAAAAAGGTGAACCTGACCATTGCCGTTATTGGCAAGCTGCGTGCACCTTTCAGTACTCCATTAAAGCACTCCGATAGGTTGGTTGTCATTGCTCCGTATCGACGCCCTTCGTCGTGTGCAAGTGTCCACTTTTGTTTGTTTTCAGATTCAAGGTACCTGTGTGCAGCCGGCTTAACATTGCGAATTAATTCCATTGTGGCTTCAAACTTTCTAACTTGATTGCTACTGGCTGCCTTCCATACCAAGTTCTTCAACTCCTGACTTTTCCATTTTGTGTTCACATTGCTGACTACATGGCGGAGGCAGTACCGGTGATGGACCTTGGGCGGCCGCAACCAAGTCATACTTGTGTCATCAAAGCAGGCTTTTATCCCCGAATGTCGGTCAGAGATGATGCAAAGATTGGCCCGGTCCGTAATAGTGGTCAACCATGCCAAGAACCATCCCCACGTCTCCTTGCTCTCACTCTCAACAACGGCAAATGCGAGCGGATAAGCCTCGTTGTTAACATCCGTTGCCATTGCTATCAACAACTTCCCCTTGTACTTGCCATAGAGGTGCGTTGCATCGATGCTTATCACCGGCCTGCAATGCTTGAACCCTTCAATACACGGACCAAAAGCCCAAAAGGCACAGTTAAACGTGCAAGTGCCTAGCACGTTACGGTTGTCGCACTTCAACTGTGTCACTGTGGTTGGATCTGCATCTTTTAACGCGGCCAGAAACCGAGGTAAGTCTGCATATGACTCATCGAAATCCCCGTAGATGGCCACAACCGCCTTCTGTTTTGCATCCCAAACCTTATAGTGAGATGCCCAATGCTCATGCTTCGCATGCAAAAGACTACGTAGGGTTGCTATTGTTCTTGAAATGTCTTCCCGCACGTATGACTCAAGTGTGATGGCAATGAACTTCGAATCCATCATCCTTCCATCATGATCCACCTGCAATGACGAGCAAGTGTGGGGACCCTTACATGTTGTGATCTCCCAGAAGTGGTGCCTTTTGCTGTTGATAGCTCGAACTAACCACGGACATGCATCGTGTACACATGTTACAACCAGTCTCTCATGGTCTGACTTCATGTACTTAAATTTCTTATTAAGGCCCACAGAGAACATGGTTAACGCATGCTGAACCACAGCTTTACTCAAGAATAGCATCCCCTTGCTTGGTTCGTCCCCCGGTTGCCAACTCATGACACTTGTATCCAACGAAGGTGATGGGTCATGAATGTTATCCCATGTGTTTGACGTGAACCAGTCAGGGTTGGGGTTCGGATTGGGGCAAGCATCCACGTTGTTTTCAACTTCTAGTTCATTTAAAAATTCCGGATGGTCCTCCGGTCCATCATTATCAATGAACTCCTCGTACACATCTTGAGTGTCATCCATTTCAATTGCCTCGTTGAAGTACATTTGGGTGTCTTCATTTTCTTGTGTATACGCTTGACCCTCAGGAGTATGGATAGACCCTAACACTTCAGTGGCTTCATTATTGTCCATAGCAACCGCATTGTGTGGTCCAATGTTGTGCGGCAAACCCAGCTCGGCTGTAACTGAAGGGTAAGTCTCGGTTACAATAACTGATTCTTGCTCCCCAGCTCTACTGGCATACTGTGAACCCCCGTCGACATTACACCCAACAGTGTCAACAATTACATACAAGTCAGAACCTATGAATTGTGGAGCCCGCTGTATCACTCCCCACATGATGTCCACATCATTGTCGCATTGTAACGGAATTGAATTGTAGAAAACTTGGGTACCCACCAGTTGCTGAGGAGCTCAAAATACAATGGAGATGTCATGGGAATCCTTGTCTAACCCCAGAGCTGACATTATCTTACGTTTCAGTTTCCTCATGTGTATCCCACGTTTCACTTGAATAGGTGTCTGCTTTAGGTTCGGACCTCGATATGATAGCCCATGGAAATCATTAATATATGCCTCCCCGTCGTAGTAAATGTAGAAGTAATAACGACTCATAACGGACCTGAACCACAAATAGTAATAGTTGTATCATGCTGTGTAATATTGTGAAACTATAGGCTAGCTATATATGCCATATGCGTAGGTGTTCATGCAGGTAAACAAACCTAATTCCCATGATGTGGTAAAAAACCCACCTTGTTTCTCATAAATTTTAGGTGAGCCAAAAAGGATTGATGCTAAAAACATTCTATGGAAAAATTGTATGATGTAGTCCACCAGACACCTAAATTCGAAAATGAAAATGTTCGCACAATTTGTTTGGGTTTCATGTAGGATATTGTTAATCAAATAAGAATTATTAAGCATTGCAAATAAGGAAAATATTTCGTACCATGCAACATGTAGTGCAGTATTATGTTCAGATACCCCCCATTCGTCCAACAACATTCACAAATTTGTGTTATCATAAACGGACTCATGCATTATTATGTTCTGATGGTCCCAGTTCTTCCCACAAAAAATAAGACCAAAATTTGTGTTATTGTAAATAAATGGACTCATGCATTATTATGTTCAGATACCCCCATTGAAGACCCACAACAATCACAGAATTGGTGTTCTCTTAAATATTGAACCACAATTCCATGTTCAGATACCCCCTCCCACAACAATCACAGAATGTGTGTTACCTAAAATTCTAAACCTCATTCACTATTATGTTCAGATGCCCCAATTCAATTCATAAGTACATTCACTGACTTTGTGTTGTTATACATTGTTATGAGTTGTTACCTATCAGGTGAAATGTTGACAAAACGAAGAAGACAATGACACAACAAAGAAAGTACTGCACTTTACCAGCTAGTGAATTGAAGTTGAAACTGGCAGTAGTAGAAGTTGACACAATGGTAGATGGCACAGACCGGTCCACGTTCAGAAGCTAACCACACGAAGAAGTGAAGTAAATGGCAATGGTCAGTGGTCCCATAAGGTGGGGGAGGAAATGAGAAAATCTAACACAATACTCGAAAATAGGTATATCGAGTTTATATAACTCGGTTATACAGAGACCGAGTACAATTAAGGCGTCGTACGATTAATTGAATAACTCGCTTACACGGATATTGAGTATAATATACTCGCTTATGGGTATATCGAGTATAATTTACTTCACCTAACTTCAGTTGGCCGGTAGTTATTTGTACTCGTCTGTGCGTAAATCGAGTTTTAAGTCCCTTACTCGGTTTAGTCATAGTCGAGTATTGTACGCTTCATTTAAAAAGACAGTTTCCTCTCATTCTAGTTGGTGGGTATGAGGAAATCACTGAGGGATGGAAAAGAGAAGCCTCCTTTGCTTCTAAAGGTAACATGCCAACACATTTTACAATTTTGATGGTATAATTATTTACCACTGTACAATTATATATTATGAAACTGTTTGTCAGATCTTGGAGTAAGCAACGTGCATATTAGTTGCTGTAGTCTACCAGCACCTGTTGGTAGAGCGACATGGTACATGTTTTATCTAATAGCTCAGATTCAAAACTTGGTAAGTTCTAACTCTAGCACAGCTCATGCGGTTTTAACATACAATGCTATTGTGTGTCCTGTTTTAGGGTGGCAAATACTATGTTGTTTTCATTGGTCGTGCTCCTGGCATATACGACAATTGGGCAGAAGCAAGTAGGCAAGTGCATAAATTCGCAAATGCCGAACACAGGTCATACAAAGATCGACAGGAAGCAGAATCTGCATACATGGAGTTCATACAACGTAATGGTAGGAACGTGCAGTATGGTGCTTCCCCATCATGGGCATTTCCTACCATGTCGACGTCAAGCCCAAAGGGAACGTCTCAAAGCGAAGGAACCAGCTATTGCGATGGAGACGTTAGGAACAGATTGTTAAGGTATCAGTTAGACGTTGCCATTGAGGAGCGTGACCATGCAAGGAGGATTGCAACCTTGAGTACTAACATGCTGAGTGAAGTGGTATCCCATGTTATGGGGGATGATGAAGTTCATGATTCGACACAACAAGGAAGCGCAAAATGAAGGCAAAACTGTAGCTCATGGTTGTGGTAGTTATGAATCTATTATTATTATCATGTGTGTTTGTGAGTTATAGTGCCTCAAGTTTGCAGTACATATTGGCTGTAGAAGTTGTTGAATAGCCTGTTGGTTTCTCTAAGCATAAAGTTTATTTTGGAATCTATGTTGACTTGTAATTGCTTGTACTCGTTGTTAACATTGGCTAGATTGTTTTGGTAATTGTGGTTGGCTGTGGATAGCCTATAAGTACGTTGTTTATATCTTCGTGCCTAGAGAAAAGAAAATACACTTCTTCTAGAGAAGTTGCGAAAATAATAGGCAATTTGACAAGTCACAACGCTTATGTAATATACCTCCTGCCTATTATGATTTTGCAGCATGAAATGAAGCCATCTTGGAACAGAAAATAAAGAAATGAACACCACCTAGCAACGAAACAAAAAAGGCATGTGCCAAACTCTTTCATTACCTAATATGCTCTCATGTTGCACATAACCTAGTAACATATAGAAATGTACGTTTGCATTGCATTTAATGATATTTGTCATTTTACATTTATCATAGTGCCTTAGTAGAAGCTGTTCAAACATCTGTGTATAGAACCTAATGTATGCACATAATACTCATTCAACCGCTAGCTGTCACGTGTATGTGCAATATATTGTCTTCTAGTGACACTAACTAACTAATGAAACCAACTCACACCTGGAAATGCTGTATATCTCTTCAAGGGAGATTGGTACATGATTCAACTCAAAAATATTCCACTTATTTAAATTGCAAACATTCTAATTTCTGGTATATTAGTAAGTTGTAACAGTAGAATTGCAATGAAAGAGAAACAAAATCCTTGACCATGACAAATCAAAATAAACAACGATCATTTACACGGAACACAATGAAGCAAATTAGCGAACTCACAACAAAGAGTAATAGAGTACATTACAAGGTGAATGAGATTAAGTTCCCATTCCAAGAATTCCATAAGTCACTTTCTCAACAGAACTACTACTTCTTTGCCGCTGCAGGGGCCTTAACTGCCTTAGCATTTGTAGCCGGTTTTCCCCCACCCTTTTTTCCTGGCTTCTGGAGCAACTACGACTTCTATCTCACTATCTTCATCATCACCATGAAGGTTCTAGATAAACCTAGCCTTGCTTTCCAACATTTTCAAACTCCATTTCACATGTGTTCAGTAGAAATTTCTGCACAGAATCCAAAAATTGCAATTAATAATTGTTTCCCTAAGATATGGCCGAAATGATTGACTATCAGCTCTACTCTTTTGCTATTAGATTAGCATAAGTGAGCTCACCTTTGTTTTCTCGTAACATTCAAGTCTTAAATGAACAAAATCTTCAAGAACTGCAGGAAGACATCAAATTCTACTGTTACGCCATCACAATTCATATGAAAGTCCTGCAGCCAGCAGTAATGTTCAGGAGAATGAATAATAAAATAATTTTTAATGGGGCTAGTCCGGCAGCCAGCATGAATTGTTTCCCCTTAAGAGTTGTTTCTATGTTATTTTTAGTACAGAATAATGAAATTGGTTACATAGTGATTCTAACAGAAATAATTGGTTATACAGTAAAACGTAACTAACTTAACCTATTGGTTAATGACACTGACTGCTGTACATGGACAAGCAAAAGACAAGCACTATACCTGTGGAGGGCCTTGTAACTTAATTGACACATTTCCATGTATAAAGTAGTTGGGGTCTAGGGGGGAAAACGATTTCAGATACGGGGTTATTCATCATTTTTGAAGTTAAAATTAAGTGCATAACCATGAGAGTCTTACCTTAATGATCTCAGAGATCACTCCAAGCACAAGATGACGCTGAAAACAGTACAAAGAGGAAATTATTCATACTGATAAGCAGAGCATTTAAAATTATGGACTACTTGTTCCTTTTATTAAAAACAAATGTTATAAGTGATTGAAACTCAGTATAATTCATCCAGCAGAAGGAATACATAGAATAAAAGATGCAAAAGCTGCCAAAGAATTTAAAATATTTGATAAACCAATTTAGATAGGATTGGTTTCTGGTTTAAACTGCTGGATTAGGAGGGTAGGTTCTTATTTATAGCTGATAAATGGGGTAGATTTTTCTCAAGGTCTTCAATTATTCTAGTAAGGATAGTTTCAAAATTACCAAACTAACCTATTGAATAGTATGCCTACAGATATCATGCACACTTTAAATTTGTCATCCAACCAAAACCATTTATCCACATAAATCCAAATGTTCCCATCTCCCAATCATTTAGGGAGGAAACAAATCATAATCTGATGACAAGGAAATGAACCAATGAATAAAAGAAGGATAGAGAGAAATGCCTAAAATATAGACTTGCGTATGTATTTCACATGCAAAGATTAAGTGATTAAAACAGGACTGGAAAATAAGATATCTTGAAAAGCCTTGCAATTAGGACTATATAAAATCCCGAAAACTTTGAACTGGAATAGCACCAAGAAAGCAGATTTGTAAGAGAACTTTGCAATGTATACTATGGTCAAAATAGCCCTGCATTTGAACAAAAAGGCTCCTCGAATTCCCCTCTTTGGTTAAGTTGTAATGGATGAGCTTTACCCTGTCCCTTGTAGGCCTCTAAGTTCAAAGACTGTGCTGGTTTACAAGACTCACTAGACAAGAAAATCAAATGTAGTATGAGCTTTCAATGTTGGCACCAAATCAATATGAACTATTTTAAGCACTAGGACATACTCTTAATTTAAGGTAACTAAAGGTTTCAAAATTTAAATATTGTAGCATGGCAACTAAGATGACCAGTTGATATAGTAAAGGATTAGAACACATTTCATGTATGCATACCCTTCCTTCAATAAAGTCCTGAGTCCCTATATTGACAACGATACATCCAATGGCCTTAGTAGAGTTGAGGCAGAGTGTATGATTCTCATTCCTTTCCCATGGATTGAGCACTCTCTTCGTGTTAACAGCACGATCATCAATAGTTCCCGGAACTGCCACATTAATTAACTTACTGCATCAAAGAAAAATAATGCTTTTCTGAATACGAATTTCAAAAAGACTAATCGTAAAAGCTTAATGAAGAACAAGAGAATCAACAAGTTATCACCAGAGAAGAACTCCATCTTTTGCAATCTCGAAGAGATCATTAGTTGAAGGATCAATGGGAAGGTATTGCTTTAAAAATTGATCTTCTGCAAGGTAATTATTGATGTGCGCAACATAAGAGGCCTTCTCGGATTGGCTAATTGTGTGAAGCAATGTTGTGGTGGCAGCCTTTAGGAATGCAAATGAGTTCTTAGTATTACTTCCAGTTCTAGCACTAGCATGGGCTTGGAGTTTCAAATATACCTGCCATCAATTTTGAAATTATTTTATGCTTTTGTAAGTCATAAATTCTTCATTTTCAAATTTAAAACCATCAAAGTACAGTTCAATCCCAAATACTAATAATCTCACTCTGTCTATTAACAAAGAAGAACTTATTAAACTCCAAAAATGACCAAAAAGAAAAAACCTATGGTTGATTCTTATCGGTTTTTATTCTTTTTTAACTTATGCAAAATTGAAAAGTTAAAATATATCTGCCAACAATTTGAAGTTGCAAAGAAAAACGCATTAAAATCCCAAAAAAAAAAATCCTATTCTGATTCCTTTGCTTTATTATTTTTTAATTCCTGAAAATTTTGGAAAAAGTTCCTTAGAAAAAACGAATCAGACAATAGAAAAAGTGGAAGTAAAATCTTGATTTCCTTTATTTTTTTAAAAAAATTTAACTTAACTCTGTTGGCAACCAAACAGAGCACAAATCAAAAAGCTTAACGAGATTCAAATTATCTTAGGCTTTCTAACAACCAAAACACAGAATTCATCAACTTTAACATAAGATTCTTTTAAACAAACAAAAAAAAGTACTAAAAATTTCAAAAATTATAAAACAAAAATATAAGATCTTCAATATTTGTGTGTCCAAGGTTACTAGTAACTAACTTACCACTGCATGAAAAACGCTAATCACATCTGTACTAACTCTAAGGAAAAGCTCAAAGTCGACATCGTCGTGGTCATGATGATCAGGATAGAAATCATGGATAAACGAAGCTCTCTCTTCTTCAGTGAGATTCTCTCCAACCACTTTCAAACGAGACATCTTCGAAGCCAGCTCTCCCAGTGTCACTCTCCCACTCTCCCTCCTCATGCTCATAAACTGCATCATCACCCAAAAAAAAAACAAACAAACACATGCAAATTCATGAAACTCGTAGTTCAACTGGCACTTCGTGGTGTTTTTAACGGAGATGTACAGATTCAAATTATAATAATGAAAAAAGAAAAAAGACCCATTAACGTACGTGAGTTTTTAAGCTGCGGAGTTCAACTTGAGTGAACTGGTTCTGAAGCCATGGATCTGAAACCAGAATGCCTACATAACCAGACATTTCTCTCTGTTTTTTTGGTTTGAATGAGAGTTTGATCCTTCTTTGGTTTGGCTTTTTTTTGGTTTAAACTTTAAACTTCTCACGGGCTCATAATATACAGAGAGAATATAGTTCCTCATCATTATAGGGGCTTCACATGCCATTCATGGAGTGTTAGCTATAACTATTGATGCCCTCCTAAAAGTGTCTCTCACTCTCACTTCTCTAACTCTCACTTCTCTAACACTTGCCCTCATGGATCCAATAATTCTCCTTGTTCTTGCATTTCTCTTCACTCATCCACTTTCTCGAATAGTCCAACCAACAAATATCCCCTCTCGGATTACTGTAGGGGCCGTTGTTTATTGTGATAACTGTTCCAACAACACTTTCTCAAGACACAGCTACTTCTTGCCAAGGATTTAACCCCTAATCCACATCTACTATATAGTTTCATTCAATCTTCCAAAAATAAAAAAGAAATAAACGTCTTGAAAATTGTTGTTCCCATAAACACGTTAGAAATTAATCCTAGAGAGTAATTTATAGGTTTAGTGGAGTATGTGAGTGACCACAAAAAGGAAAAAACAAAAGAGGGTCAAATCAATATGAAATAATGGGTCTAAAAAAAGGACATTAACATGGGTAATTGTAATTCTGAATTAAAACTAAATCAATGAGTAATTGTCAATTTTTTTACTTTAACCTGATCCAAATGAGACCTCTTCTTCCAAGTTATTAAGTGTGGGGTTGTATTAATCAGGTGCAGATGTTCAAATACAATGCAAGTTCAAACCGAACTCACCCAAAACCACTGAACAGATCACATTATCAGTGAACAGAACAAGAAATAAGCATGGAGTGTGTAACCTGGGTCTTTCAACTAAGCGGTAACAGCTAATGGTGCAAAGTAAGCTTAATAAGGAGCTCCTCTGCAGCCTAGAATGTGCCAGTGTTAATGACAACGTCAAATGTGATTACAGTGAAGTCTAAGCAAGACAATCCCTATATATACAACTTGAATGCAGTTTTTAAAACAGCGTCAAATGTGATTACAATGAAGTCTAAGCAAGACAATCCCTGAATATACAAGTTGAATGCACTAAGTTATAGGCCATCAAAGAAGACTGCTAGTCTAGGTGGAAATCAGTAGGAATTTTCAAGATCTTTGAATGCCTGAAAGTGCATTCTTCCTTACTTCCCACCATATGGATTCCCTCTCCCTCAATTTCCATTCCCTCCATTGCAATTAACCCTCCATTACCCTTTCCTCCTCTACCACCATTTTCATCGCTACCCTTTCCTCCAACTCCCTCTCGTTTTTTTCCCACCTCCTCCACCTGCATTTAATATAAGAGACCCAAGAACTTCGATACCTTATTTTTAAGTCACTGTCTCCTCCTCCACCACCAACATCGAATCTAATGTTAGACACATACAAAAACTTGGATATCATATATCCCTTCATCCCCTCCATCCCCTTCTAACGACCCTCAAAATCAAAATCCATAGCAATTGCTTTATTTTAGTTGTTATTCAATTGTTCCAAACATATGATTAGTGCTACTACTCGGTTGCAAAACCTTCTATGTTAATGTTGGAATGCATATAGAAACTACGATAAAATTTGCCTAACTACATTGCAGCTATAGAAAAGGATTTACAAAATACTCCAAAAGTTTCGTATGATTCTACAAAACAAGAAGAAGAAGTAACCACATATATGTACAAATTCTCTATTAAATTTGTGACTCCCTCACCCTAGGAAAAATAAAAACAGGAAGAATTTATGAAGAGAGTGTCAAAGAGACATAAAGATCACGTAATTTATGAGTGCAAGTTTTGTCCCAAAAGTTTGAGTTGATAAATTAGTAAAACCCATCTCATCTCACTAATTAATATTTAAATTGAATAGCATCATTGAGTAGTCTTATTTAATGGCTTCTTATATCGGGTAAGGGGGTGTTGCTTGTATGATATCAACAATAAATTGGGCTACACAACTCAAAGAATAGGGAAAATTATAGTTCCACAATGAGTAGATAAAATTTGTAAAGCAAGACCCTAACCCTTTATCAAAAAATTAGAAGACACAACATCAATTCTTAACCCACCACAACACCTAGTACAAATCCTGCAACCCCCATAAATTGACCTCATCCTATTATGAATTCGTACTTAAAACCCTTGTGAACACCTACTAAAAACCATCTTCAACATATCAAAACAAGTTTGAACTGGTGGTCGTTGTTGTTAATTCATAACAAAGTAAGAAAGAAACATAAGGCCAAACCAATTGTGGCTGGAATTTTACCCCCATATGGTCCACATCATGCCGAGCTTCAGCGATCTTTTCGTTTCCTCACAGGTACCTTGGTAGGTCTCGTCTTACCTGAAATTGAAAGCAGAGCACATTACTTGAATGCACACATTCCCTAACAGCCAAAATAGAGTTTAAACATAGGGATAGACCATGTTTTGTACTGTGTATGTGTATGTGTCTTATTATTAATATTTTTAACCGAGTTTAATTATTGTTTTGGAATAAAAGTGCTTTTTACAGAGTAAAATTTCTGACTAAATAACCATATACACAACCGTAGTCATTCACAATTAATTCACAGTTATTGGCAATATTATATGCAACTACGACAATTGGCATATCTGTTTGAACTATTAGCTCGACGTTAATGCAACATTTGGGGGAATGGAAGTCTACATGAAGACAATATCTAATTGCGCTATATGTACATGTACATTGGGTCATCTTCCCTTTCACAGTAACTGCATTCACTGGTTTTGCTTCTCATCTTATTGTTTGATTAAATAACTTTGGAAGAAGGTAGCAGGGGAATGCATGGTATTTACCGTGACCGGTCCCGCAACCAGGGGGATGTATGTCAGTGCGGAGTGATCTTCGCAACACATGGACCGGCTCAATATTTTCACTCCGTATTTGTTCAATCTGTGCAGCCGGTTCGTCGGGGTTAGGAAGTGAAGGTTCCTGGGTGGGCTCAGCCTGAACTACAGGTGGGGTTGGTCGACCAGGTGTGGGTACAAATATACAGCCACCCGCATGGGCAGAGCCGCTGAACAATGGGGGAGACAGCGGAGTGGGTAGTGGGGATTGAGGGTGAGCCTGAGCATGGGATGCATGTTCTGCACTATCATCATGGCCAAAGGGATGGGATGCCTGGGCAGTGGCGTCAGAGGCGCATCGCGATGACCCGGCGCCATCCATGTACGTGTCCCAATCGGCCTCCAATGCCTCATCATCTGTACAAAGACAATTGTATTTATTAAGATGACAACGGAAGAATGGGATATCGTGTGTGGCTGTGATAAAAATATACTTCGCTACTATAATACATCCTCTAAAAATATACTTTGCTACTATAATACATCCTCTAAATAAATTAAAACTGAAAGTACTAGAATTGGAAATCAATCAATAAGCTAGGGAGGTGTTAGTTGGAAGTTACCCAAGTCATCCTTATCATCAAGACCAGGTCCACGACCTCCACGACCTCCACGGCCTCCACTACGTACACGCCCTCCAGACCCACCACCTCGCCCACCACGGCTTGTGGCCTGTGTGGTCGCCTCACTCGCCATGGCACGCGCATTATCCAAGGCCACTCGGTTCAACTCCCCAACAAGGTCCAACGTCTTCGTCAGCTGGTTGTAAATATCAGAACCTGGTTGGCATTGCAATAGCATTTCCACATTTGACTCAACCTACGGAATAAAGGAGTCGCATTAAAACTTTTCTGGCGCCTTTAAACATTGAGAAACTATAAAGATTTCAGGTCAAATCGTATGATATTTGATTATATATCTTCGCAGGTAATTCAGGTCTAATTTGGGAAAAGATTATGCATGATGAGCTTATTCATATATATATGAACATTGAAATGGCATACCCAGTGGCAACAAATGCATATCTAGTGGCAAGAAATGAAATGTAAAAACCCAATGAATGTCAAAATATTGAATCAATGGCGCCACAAAACTTAATATTCATAATGCTCTTTGCAACACACGTATAATATCAATCCATAAAAGAAGCATTGAATGGTTGCCTTACCAGGATTTCCCAGTACGCCGACTCTCGCGTAATATACCGTCTAGTCAACCTTCGGTACTCGGCCATGTATGCAGCAAGGTACGTCGTGTCCCCATCCAAAGTGGGTGCGTTGGCAACATGTTCCCCTCTATGGTCCCATCGGTCAATGTAGATAGCATGTTCTTGCACCCAATCCCTCTCTAATTTACCTTGGAGGGAGATTTTGTGGAGTTCAACTGACGTATCCACGAAAGCCGGTGGCGCTTGCTTCATCCCAAACTGACGAAAGACACGTTCGGGATGATGATCCTCTACTATCCAAAAATAGATCAACGGCACTGTGGCCCTCCACACATGTCGGCCAGCAGTGCAATATGGGGGCAGTAAGTCTAGGACATCCCTATACGGCTCCCAAACAACCTGAATAAATGTCCAACAAAAACAAATTAAATACGTACGTATGTGTGGCAATCCTCAATTTAAGCAAAAATGTAAAAGACCATTGAAGAATCACTTCACTCAAAAAAATCCTAAGTCATTATTGACCCTGTTATTGAATTTTACATGGTAAGATGCACCCGAATACTACTGGTTGCACTAGCTGAAACTGAGGGAGAAATTTGAAAGGTTCACAGCTAAATATGTGTGGAATAAAAACCACAAACATCAATTCAAAAGAAGGCCAATCAAGGTACTTTATATTGACTGCCCATAGTTGTGAAATGATTGTAACTAATTCCTTGTATATATATGGTCTACTTGACAACCCACCAGGTGAAACAAGAAAACTAGGGAGAATTATATTGTCGTGACATGAAGCGATAGAATACCTGGTGTGCCCGTATGCTCGAAAATGACGCACGATACGCAGCTAGCACATGTGTGGCATGCTCGGTCGTGCTCTTCGGCCCCTTCCACCTGGTAAACATACAATTGTGTTAAATGGTCATTAGTTAATATCAAACAACCATGCTGCCATAAGAGTAAAATGCTTACCAAAAATGAAGCCAGTAATTAGCTTTTACTTTTTCGTTGGAAAGTACTTATTACAAATAAGTAAGGAAATATGCTTTGTTTGTTTTTTCCTCCATACAACAGTCATGTAGCACAAAAATGATTATCAATTTCATGTAGCACAAACAGGAAGAAGCTGATGTGGGTAGCAGAAGGTTTTGTTAAAGAAAGAAAAGGGAATACTATGGAGGAGGTAGCAGAGAAGCACCTCCCAGATCTTATTCTACAAAGCATGATTCAGGTCAAAGAGGAGCACCTCACAGAACCATGTCACAACACCATCTTCGCTCTTTCTTTGTATTTAAGACAGATAAGTGCACCTCATTCTCTTTGGATGCAGCACTATCCAAATTCAAATTGGTAAGGGTGCTTAATCTACAAGGAGTTCCTGTTGAAACAATTCCAAGCACATTGGGTAGGTTGTTCAAAATGTAAATGGGTGATCAGAGCATATTGTATATCTATTTGGTTACTTGGTTACTTGGTTATGGTCAGAATGTAAGTGGGTGATCAGAGCATAAATAGGTGATTTGGAAGATTTTAATACGACCTTTAAAGCACTCCGATAGGTATGGGTGATTCTTTTTGTATCTACTAATTATGTGCCAATTTTCATACGAGAGAGAGAGGGCGAATAAATAAATAACATTATTTTCTCTTCAACTTCCTGATCTTAGTACTAGTATTAAATTTGTATATAAAAGAAAAGTACTAATATTATATTAAAAATTATAATATGTGTTTCACAAAATGGATAACTATAGAGACATGCACGGTGAATAACAACTGCCATGACAATTGAATCAAACTAGTCAGAGAACATACCGACAGGCGAGGGGACCTGCATCCATCGGCGGTTGTGGTGGCCTCGTAACAGGGCATATCAATGGGAACCTTGAATACGCCCATAGTTGCACCAACATCAGCGCACCTCCAATCTGCTTCGCCTTCGTCTCCGATGCCTTGCATAGGTGCCTGTACAACCAGGCTAATGCTCCACTACCCCAACTGTACCTCTTCGCATTGCTGATTGGGTTTAGTAACAGTAGAGGCCTCACTGACACCCGATCTGCTGACTTGTTCGTAAATAGAATGGACCCCAACAACACGAGTATGTGATAACGTGCGTGTTGCTGCACTACCTCGTCAGTAGCATCCACAGCAAAGGGATCTCTAAACTGTTCCTTCAGCCAGCTGACTCTTAACCTCGCCCCAGCAAGGATAGACTTGTTTTCATGGGGATGCGGTACTGGGTCTGGCGGAAGGCGACCAAGGAAATCACGACACAATGCAGGCCAATTCCCCTTGGCACTCCCAGTGACGGGCAACCCATCAACAGGTACCCCTAGCATCACCTCAATGTCTTGTAAAGTGATACCCATCTCTCCATGCGGTAAGTGGAAGGTATGCGTCTCCGGACGCCAACGCTCGACCAATGCTGTGATCAATGCGTGATCAACTTCCATGTTTGGAACCTTCGATAACCCTTCAAAGCCTGCCTCAGCTATGTACTGTTGAATCCGTGGGCTTAGCCCATGGGGTAACTCCCAAGATCGGCGTCTACACCTTAGCACGCCTGGCACTGCCTGCACAAGAAAGAGCATTGTCTTAGGATAGTGCACATGAAATAACTATAAGAACTATGTTTAATGTTTTTGTAGTATTAGTAGTTCCAATTTATCCGGAAATAAGACTAGATGCTGTTGATGAAAGAGTGTTTTAAAATTCATGCTTCATACCATTTTCTCTTTTGATTAAATAAAGTGCTGCCTAAACCAAAACATAAATGATACCATTTCAAACATCTATTTTCAAATAATGAAAGAACCCTACAAAAAGAAAATGAAACGATTTCGACACGTCCGAACTTCTATACAAGTACGTACCTGACCGACAGGTGTCTCCCACAGTGCCGTGGACCGATGCCCTGGCTGCTGCGTCAACTGTGTACCAATCGCGGGTCCAGGTTCCACACTTTGCAGTTGCTGCATATCTGACACGCATGCAATCATATTAATATACCGTTGACCACAAGCAGACATTAACAAAGTTCGCTGCACTTGCAATTATTAACATTCATAATTTCCAATACAGCCAAGACTTGCGAAAAACATAGAACTTGTTTCAAAGGGAATAAAGGGAATATAAGTTAACTTTATTACATATTAAGCTTGAAAGTATCAAAAAAATTAACAAAAGAACTAAAATGCAACTTTTGGCACAAAACAACATTTGAAAAGATAAGGATATTTAAAAAATTACAAAATGGTGGGAACGTAAAGCATTCAACATATTCCATATACTTTGTTCCAAGTTTAGAGAAAAATCTAAATACATAAAAAGCTAACAGGCAAATAGCAATCACAGCTTAGAGTCTTCATTCGATATAATTTGTTCCAAGTTTTTATAATTTTCTCTATTCTAGGCTATACTGTCTGTTTTGTAGTGTAGTAGCGTTACATGAATGCCAGGTTTTGAAATACAATGGAGTTGATAAGGTTTCACAAACATACATATTCCATATAACAAAAGAAATGGAGATTCTACTACTAGCAAAAAAGCATAACAGAACTAGGAACAAATCCTTCTTAAATATATTATGAAATTCAGTCCAAGTGATAGAGTAGGATTACAATAATTCTATGAAAACACATTACACAAACCCCTAACCTTCCTCCCAAACCCCTAGTATAGGATTTCTGGATTACTTTGTCCCTACACACAAAGAATTTCTGGACAAATTTCAAATACAACCAATTAACATCAAATTCTAACCCATAATTTCAATTAACTATGCAAATGATACAAATTTGATAGTTAGATGTCGAAATTAATTCCCCCCAACAAAGAGAAGAGTATACAATATGTTATATCTCTTAAAATGAAAACAAAGAGCTGCTTAACAGCTTTCGAGACACCTGCAAAGTTAGAATTGGCTACCACAGTGTTCTGATACAAAGAGCTTCTTAATATGCTTCTGCCAAATACCTGAAGTTCAAGTAATTGAGATTTTACATTCTATGGACCTAATATCATGTATGTTTGTGAGAGTTAGTGCCTTATGAGGTGGCTTGTTATTCTCTGGCAGCACATGCAAGAACTTGTTATGCTGTCATGAGATGTGCTACACACTTGTACCTTTATCAACAAAATTTTACTAAATATCATACTAGAGAAAAAAGATACAAAGAGATAATAATAAATTGGACACATTGACACTAACTAATTTTTTTTTAATGGGAGATACACAACACTTAATCTCTTACACCAATTGAACTTCAATTTTCATCACACTTTTTAAGTTTAAATAAAAATCATCTACTAAATTGTGTTTAAAATATTTCATGGCTCCAACTCCAAGTAGTGGATCCATACTTTCAAATTATGTCTTATTTTTTCATGACACCAAATCTCTAATGCTTACATCTTTCCACTAATCTTTTTTTTTTTTTTTCCCCTCAATCTCTTTGACTCTTTCATTGTTTCAAATTCTATGTTTTGTTAATGAACTTTGAGGCTTTTTAGCAATGAAGTGTTAAAAATTAATTACAAAATTGAATGGGAGATCAATAGATGAACGATTGTGCTTCCAAAGTCCCCTATAATTTTGCCCCCCCTGAATTGAAATCCTGGCTCCGCCACTGGGTAAGAGTCTAGTTCCAGACTTATGATTACAACTCAATGTCTCTATAAACATGTTAAAAAGTCCTATTTCAGCTTTTGAACATACGTTCCCAATCAGCAAATTGCTTACACATGCAACCACATAAGTCTAATACGCATTCACTCACTCAAAGTCTGGCAGACAAGCACAATCAACCCAGAACATCCCAATCAACCCAGCAAATTCCCATATTCTCTTTAACAAAAATCAGAAAAAGAGAAAAGTAAACATCAATTACAATGACAAACACGTTTTGGATACATAATACAAAAATTCCATTCCCAAGTCAGTATAATTCATCAAAACCTGACTGAAATGACAGCACATATCCAGGGCATTTATGAGTTCACTATAGTTCAGTGACTGTGGATGTCCATTATGTGCATTTTATGGTCTGTGTATAATTTGTGAATAATTTGTGGATAATTTCTGGAAGCGTGACATGCACTTTCAAACTATGTAAATTAAAAATCAATGTTCCCTAATAATGAACACCATTGTCATGCCAACTTAACACCCGTACCCGTACCCAAAACCCAGTTCAAAACCAAACCCAGCAAAGCTAAAACAACAACAATAATAATGAATAGAGATAACTCTAACAGATAAAAACTTAATAAGCCACACCCACACTCAAATCAGAGTACATGCACAAGCTACCCATAACTCAGATACTCAGATTAAATGCAAAGGGAAAAAAATTGAACTCAGCATTTACAAATTACCTTAATAACTTTCTAATCCTTTAACTCTGAAGATGGATTGGGTTCAGCTTCGGCGATGGGGAGAGTGAAAGGTGTGGGTTTGGATGTGGGTTTGGGTTGAGGTTCGAAAAGGGTATACTGAACGGTTTAGTTTGGGTACAGGTAGAAATAATAGAACTTCAAGATGAAGATGCGTTGAACTGAGGGTGGCTACTGATCGGACTGAGGAAGGAGGAAGAAAGACTGTTTGGGCGACGGACTGAGGAAGGAGGAAGACAAACTGTTTGGGAGACGTTACATTTGAAATGGGGTTATATTTTGCATATAACTCGGTTTACTCATCAGCGAGTTATAAACAGTGAGGCGGGAATATTTTATTGCCCAAAATCCACGGTGGACGAGCAACGTGGCAAGAACCTGCACTGAACTCGGCCCTTCTATGATCGAGTACTTTAAGTAACTCGGCTTTGCGGTGATCGAGTATGCAAACAGGGGCACGCCCCTATATAGTTTCGAAACAGGGGCACGACGCTAATTATTTTGCCCAAAAGGGGCAAAAGGCTAGAATGTCCCATTATCTAACGGTCAAACCCTTCCAAACATAAAACTGATAGACATCTACAGGAAAACTTAGACAACCAAGGACCATCGGCTGCCTATATTGCAAGTTGCAACCACAACCATGTACTGCAGAGGACTGCAGTGACTTTGTTGTGGAGATTTAAGACCATAAGAGCACCCATGGAATTTAATTCCTTTTGGCCTAAAGATATGGCAGTTCATGATTCTCTCTCTCTCTCTCTCTCTCTCTAATAATCTTATAAGGAAAAAATATAATTTTTTATTAAAAAAAAAACATCGCATCCAATACATAATAATCCTATTTTTGTAAGGTTTAGAAAGTTAGCCATATCACTAATTTTGTTTGGATATGCTTATTCTTGAATGCCAACTCGGAACTTATCGTTTTTTTTGTAAAAAACGCATTTTATCGCAACATGACTTAATTTTTATTTTTCAAAATTCATATTTGAACGGTTTAGACCCCTTAAACAATAACCAGATTGCGTAGCCTAGATTAATTAGCCAAGTTGTTACTTAGTCAAATTATGTAATTCTAGGTTAAAACAATCACAAGATCATATCATGCATATAAAACAAATAAAGCAGCGGAAAATAAAGAACACAAGATATGATCACCCAGGAAACCACACCGGAAAAACCTGGGGAGGATTTTACCCACCGATCCTCAAGGCAAAACGGAATCCACTAAGAAAGAATTGAAGTTCTTACAAAAGGACTTACAAGCTCCCCGCTTGACTTCCTAATGCTACCCACCAGTAGTAACTTCCTGACACGACCACGCGCAGGCTCCGAGACCACGGACTACTTCTTTCTTTGTATTCCTTCTTCAAGTACAAGCTCCTCACTTGTTTTTCTCTTTAAGCTTTAATGGCTGCAACCTAGTTGATCATCAAGATGTTGATATGATCTCAATCTTGAAAACCCTAAGCTTTGTGTAAAGGAAAGCTCCTCTAGATCTCACAAGAGATTTACACAAAACCGCAATACATGAGCAACAATACAACTTGTGCAACTCCGAAAAACGTGGCTAGGGTTTGCCTTATATACCTAGAGCAAAAACATAAAAACCTAGACGTTTAAAGAGTTAGGGCTGAGTTGGAATTCTGCAGAAAAACGCATCTGGGCCGACTTTCGATCGATCGAGTCTAACCTTCGATCGATCGAGCCAGGCCGAGAAGCCCCAATGCTTCTGCAGTCACTCGATTCCAACTTTACAATATTAAACCAACTTTGAGCAAACTTAAACAAGACTAAATACATTGTTTTGATCATGGTTTGCCAACATTACATATTAGAGTTCTAAATACATAAAATCCTAAGACCTTAGAACCTAACAAACTCCCCCTTTGGCAATCCGTGACAAAACACACAATAAAAGCTCAAAGTTTACAAGAATAGCCCTTTACATGATAATGCTCATAAAGAAAAGTTCAACCTAACTACTATCCATCGGTTGCAAGTGTAGACAGCAGCTTAGTCGAATCAACCTGTATATTCCTGAAATACTCAACAAACACATAAACGCATGTGTGGCAGCAAATAGTATATAAACAGGTATAATATTCTTGTAAGATTCACACAACACAAAATAAAGAAATATATCAATGAAGCAACTCATAAATATAAATCAATAAGCAGTGAATCATAAAGACAACAAGAATCAAAAGAAACATGTATATCAATATATCAATCAATGTTACTCCCCCTAACATGAATATCCCAAAAATGATATACAAAGTGAAGCACCTAGATACAATCTAAATAAACTCCACAAAAATATCCATGCTACAAAAAAAATTTCTCCCCCTAACACAAAAAAATATCTCCCCCTATCAACAAAAACTCTACTACAAGTCAAAACTCTACTCCCCCTTTTTGTGACGGAATGCCAAAGAGCATCATAGACCATCATCAAAAGGAGGTGGTGAGGAAGAACGAAGATGCGCCAAATCCGCTCGCAGAGCACGAATCTCTTCGAACAGATCCACCAAAAGCTGACCATGAGCCGCCTGAACGGTCATGACAGTCTCCAGAGTACGACGAACATCGAAGTCAGCCGCAGGAGGTGGAGGAACAGCAGCAGCACCTATAGAATCTGGAACAGCCTCACCAGCAGGACCAGTAGAAGAAGAAGGAGGGGCGCTACTAGAGGGATCAGACCTAGGGTGTTTAGAACCAGCTCGAAGATGAGCGGCCCTCTGTCTAAGGAAAGACGCACCAATAGGAGCTATCACATGAACAGGCTCAGAAGCAGGGAAGTCCTCTAAACCTAGATAAAGTAAAATCCTATGAATGAAAATAGGATGGACAAGGGCATGGGCAGTAGATGAACTCCTATAAACCTCGTTCAAAGAACGAAGAAAAAGATGGGGAAAACTAATAGGAGCATCTGTGACAAGAGCGTACAAAAAGACACACCTCTCAAGAGGAATGGTGTGCAGATGAGATATGGGCCAGAGTGAATGACAGGCTATCCTAAAGAATAGATATGTAGTCTCAGGAAGCTCAGCGGTGGTGATCCGAGGATCAGAACCCCACTGGATAGAAGATCCAGTGATGTAGGACATGACATCACTCAGCTCAGGTGACTCATCATAGGGGTAAACAGGATCACTAACCAATGGTACCTCTAGAGCATCAGCCACTACCTGAGGAGTAATGGAGTACACTACACCTCGTATCCAACTCCTAACTAGAGTGTTGGAATCATAGATGCGGACAGAGAGGTTCGAGAAGAACTCTCTAATCAAGGTAGCCGGAGGTGGAGGATCAGACACGGTCAACAAAGGTAATCAACCCCTACGCTCAAAGTTTGCCCTAATGGCAGGATCTAACTCATCTAAACGAACAGAACGCTCAGCCCAAACCTTCCTATTGAGGTTTAAAGTCTCAAAGGTCTCTTGGTTTTTCTCAGAGGGGAACCGCTCACTATCAAAGGTAGGTGAGGGTGGAGTAGGAGTGGGAATGGTCCTACGAGCTCTAGTCTTCCTAGGCATGGTGCTAAGGAATAGGACAGAGACACAAAGAGAAAACCAAAAAGAACAGAGAAAATAAAACCAAGGCAGACTGCAAGTTAGCACAAAAAAAATATAGAATCAAAATCTATATGATGCATGAATCATTAATGATGATATGATGCATGAACTAATGCAGTGATGAGGATAAAATTAAGTTTAATTTGCATAAAATTGGCTTGAACATAGAGTTTCTCAACAAAAACCCAAAAAATTTGATAACCATTTGAAAATTTTTGCAACAAATTGATGAATTAACCATTATACATTATTTGAAACAGTTTATAACAGCCAATTGCAACAATAACACAAGCCAATTTCAACACTTAAACCCAATTTTACAAAAAACCCCAATTCGGATCAAACATAAACCCTAGAAATTCAATTTTTCACAAAAGCCAAAATTGATCAATTTAAACATACAAGAACAGGAGTATATAGTGTCCCCAACAAAAAACCATTGATCAATTTCACATGAATAGGTCCGAATCAACAAAAATCCCAATGTGAAAAGTTCCGAAAATCTCCTCCTAAAATGCATGAAAAATGCATGAAATCAAGTAAATAAACTCAAAAGCAAGGGTATAAGAGACATACCGGCTTGAGGAGAGAGAGATTTTGCAAAAAGAACGGAAGAAAACGACAAAATCTTGAAGAAATTGACTTGCCTCGTCGGAGAGAGAAAAAGGAAAAGTTTTTGAAAAAAGTTTGAACTTTGAAAAAGTCAGATTTTCCCTTTTTAAAAAGCATATGCACGATGTTCGATCGATCGAGAATTACATTCGATCGATCGAAAGTGACAGACGTTTTAGCACTTTCTGAGACACTTTTTCGATCAATCGAGAAACACCCTCGATCGATCGAAATGGGCAAAAATACATTGAATTTTGGAAAAACACAGTTTTGAAAATTTGCAAACCCAATTTTTGAAACAACTCCTCAAAGCATTTGAACAAGGAATATAAAATGCATGAGTATGAGATGGAATGCATTTTCAAAAACCCAAAAATTTTATACCCACTTCTCTCAAACACAAGTTTTAATATTCTTCCAAATTAATTTTCTTAAGCAACAAATATGATGTGCACAAATCTCAAGATATTTTTCAAACTTGGTTGGTCGGACCAAGAACACACACACTAGCATGTACAGTGTTTAACAAAGAGTAACTTGTGTAGTGTGTGAAACTAGCAAAGACTTGAGATACATGTGAGGTGATAAGTGAATGGCAATCAAACACAAAGTCTACACAATTCATCACATAGAATTAAAAGAGACTATCACCTAGAGAGTTACATCCTATAACTCCCACATCTCCTAGAACAAAAGCTTGCAATCATGTAAGTTTCTTTCATTTTTGCCTCTTATTTATATATGAATTGGCATTCAGCCTAATAGTACACACCGGTTTGAATTAAGTGAATTGGCATCAAGCCTAATAGTACACACCAGTTTTAATTTAATTTGAGGCTACACCTTATGTTCTTTTTGTGCATATGCTACACTTTCTCGAGCACTAAATCTTATGATATGCACTAAGGTGTTCATGATTGGCTAGTGAGCAGTGGTGAGATGGTTATTTATGCCTTTCTCAATAGGATCAAGTCCGACAGTCAACAACATGTGACTTCATGATTAAGGCCAAGTGATTAAGAACCACACACATCTTTCCCACACAACATGCACTACAAAGTTTCAACTAGTTATGTGCAACAATTAAGCTCATCAAAGTTAAACAAGGTACACAAGACATGACATGTGTAAAAAGAATGACCAACCTTGTTTTCAAAATTCAAGAAAAAATTGTGTTCAGCACAGATTTTGCTTTCTCCCCCTTTAATTTTTTTTTTTTTTTTTTTTTTATTATTATTATCAAAAGAGAAAACAAATAAATTCTAGAATGAAATGCATGTATGTAATGCAATGCAAGTCCTAGAACAAAAGAAAAACACAACAAAAAAAATGGTCACAACAGAATAGAGCAATGAAGCACAAGGACCATGCCAGAAAGACTCAGTTAGTTCGAGTCTTTTGCATCCAAAACCTTTTAGATGCACCCCGAGCATTGGAGTTCTTATTCACTTTAGAGTGATTCTCAACTCCAGAATTGGAATAAAGGTTTAACGCCTTCACCAATTCACCAATTAGAGCCATAGGATCTTGTGCTTGAGGCACAGGCACTTTTGGTCTTTTAGCTCTCTTATCAGCTTGAAGCTTGTAACAGTTAGGACGGATATGTCCAGACTTACCACAATAATGACAAACCCAAGCAGGTTTACCATGCATCTTGTCCTTCGGTTTGGTAGGCTCCTTAGGTTTGGATTCTCTCAAGTCTACCCTAATCTTCTTGGGTGGTGAAACTTCTACGGGTTTAACAACCTCACTCACAGGGGGTTCAGAAGAAGAAGAAGAAGGAACAAAGACAGTAGAATGGGGTCCAGAATCAAATATGCTTTCTACATATCCTAACCCAGCTTTATCAGAAGGATTCTTTTGAACATTTAACATGTGATCAAGTTTAGAACTAGCAGATCTAGCAACAGATAAATCATGTTCCAAAGTTCTAACTTTATCAAGCAACAGCATGTTTTCAGATTTAACATTATTCAAAAGATCATTAGCATCAATTAATTTCAAAAGCAAATTTTTCTTCTCAAGCTCAAGAGAATCAATTTTCTTCAGGCCTAAATCAACTTTCATAGCATCCTTTGCAGCAATTTTGCAAAGTTTGTTATAGGCCTCTTGAAGATCTGCGTCTTCAGAGAGTTCCCCATCAGTAGGGTTCTCCTCAGCAGATATGCTTTCATCTACTTTACCAGTAGCAGTGAAAGCAATGAAGTTTCCATCCTCGTCACAACCGGACTCATCATCAGAAACCTCATTATCACTAAGGGTGACAGCCATAGCTTTACCCTTATTTCTCAAGAAAGTAGGACATTCAGATTTGACATGACCATACCCTTGACAACCATAACACTGAGGACCCAAAGAGTTATTAGAAGATTGACCTACTTGTTCTCTAGGTTTTTCAAAGTTGTTAACCTTAGTGGGATCATTCTTCCTAAAGTTTCTAGGTTCAGCAGTGTTGGTGTTCCTTGCCTTTCTATTTGTGTTTCTAAGAAAATTCCTAAAATTCTTGGCAAGGTAAGCTATCTCCGTAGGAGAGAGCTCATCATCAAATCCACCACCTTCAACATCATCAACAGACTTTAGTGCCATTGATTTGGATTTGACAGTCTTAGGTAAGTCAGACTCATAGGACTGAAGTGATCCTACAAGCTCATCCACAGGGATGGAGTCAACATCCTTACTTTCAGTAATGGCTGTTACTTTGGGTCTAAAATCTTCAGTTAAAGATCTAAGTATCTTCCTAACAATTTTAGGTTGATCATAGATTTCACCCAAATTATAAGCAGAATTAACAATATCATTCAATTTAGCATAAAACTCATCAAAGGTTTCATCATCAGACATTCTAATGTTTTCAAACCTAGAAGTTAATTGCTGCAGTTTGTTAATTTTAACAGCCTTTGTGCCTTCATGCACAGTTTGGAGGATTTTCCAAGCAGTATGAGCAACCTCAACATTTGAGATCCTCTTAAATTCCTCCATTGAAACAGCATTGAAGATGGCGTTCATAGCTTTGCTATTGAAGCCTGCTGCTTCTTTTTGAGAAGTTTGCCACTCACTCACAGGAGTAGTGGGCTTCTCCCATCCGTATTCGACGGAATTCCACACCCTCTCATCTATGGATTTCAGGAAGGCTTTCATCCTTACTTTCCAGTAAGCATAATTGTTCCCATCAAAGTGAGGAGGAACAAACAGAGAGTGTCCATGCTCCATGACAACTGGGGTCAAGGATCAGCTCAGAGATAAAGATCTCTAACAAGAAGAGCTACCCGCTCTGATACCACTTGAACGGTTTAGACCCCTTAAACAATAACCAGATTGCGTAGCCTAGATTAATTAGCCAAGTTGTTACTTAGTCAAATTATGTAATTCTAGGTTAAAACAATCACAAGATCATATCATGCATATAAAACAAATAAAGCAGCGGAAAATAAAGAACACAAGATATGATCACCCAGGAAACCACACCGGAAAAACCTGGGGAGGATTTTACCCACCGATCCTCAAGGCAAAACGGAATCCACTAAGAAAGAATTGAAGTTCTTACAAAAGGACTTACAAGCTCCCCGCTTGACTTCCTAATGCTACCCACCAGTAGTAACTTCCTGACACGACCACGCGCAGGCTCCGAGACCACGGACTACTTCTTTCTTTGTATTCCTTCTTCAAGTACAAGCTCCTCACTTGTTTTTCTCTTTAAGCTTTAATGGCTGCAACCTAGTTGATCATCAAGATGTTGATATGATCTCAATCTTGAAAACCCTAAGCTTTGTGTAAAGGAAAGCTCCTCTAGATCTCACAAGAGATTTACACAAAACCGCAATACATGAGCAACAATACAACTTGTGCAACTCCGAAAAACGTGGCTAGGGTTTGCCTTATATACCTAGAGCAAAAACATAAAAACCTAGACGTTTAAAGAGTTAGGGCTGAGTTGGAATTCTGCAGAAAAACGCATCTGGGCCGACTTTCGATCGATCGAGTCTAACCTTCGATCGATCGAGCCAGGCCGAGAAGCCCCAATGCTTCTGCAGTCACTCGATTCCAACTTTACAATATTAAACCAACTTTGAGCAAACTTAAACAAGACTAAATACATTGTTTTGATCATGGTTTGCCAACATTACATATTAGAGTTCTAAATACATAAAATCCTAAGACCTTAGAACCTAACAATATTCAATTAAAAATATTAAATAGTATAATACTGTTTAAACTTACACTCTCATATATATATATATATATATATATATATATAACCTATTTCAGCTGTGATTTCCATTCTTAGAGAGAGAAAAAGAAGAAGAAGATATGATTCTATATTGACTTCTCTTATAAGACAAAATTTGAAATAAATCACTTGTTATTTTTCACTTTGAATTCAGGGGTAGTATTTGTATCGACATTAAAACATCACAAAAATAAATAACTATATTAAAATAAATAAATAAAATATAAAGGAGAGAGGACAGAACACAACAGAACAGAATAAAAAAATATATGTTTGGTGACATTGGTCCGTTAGAAGACAGACATGTCTACAGTGATATATGGCCCATTAGAAATTAGCAGTCCCATTTCACGTCAGAAAGGAAAAAATATATATATATTTCTCTTTTTAGTATAAGTTAAAGGACACTGACACATAATAGTCTAATGTCTAACCGACTAAAGTGTATATATATAAATACAACACAAAAGTTAAAAAAAAAAAAATTTATGGGTTATTATTTAAGTCCATCACTCGAAGGTTAAGTCAGTGATAGAAGAATCTCCAAGAACTCAATAGTGCAAGAGCTAGGGAAAATTTGCATACCTCAAAAAGGTTAGGGTTTGCTGTTTATATAGTAGCGGAGAGCTGACTTGAATCTCTTGATACAAGGGGAACTTCCTTATGGAGAGAAGGATCCCAAGATCTTGGGGATCTTCTTCCCATATAGGGAAGATCTGATTGTGCGGTAGGATCTTTGGTCATGGTGTGCAAGTTATTTCCATGTATGGACATATGAGTGGGCTCTACGTGAATTCCATATGGAACCCTAGGGCACTGGATCTTCAGAAAGGGGGTTGGATCGACATCAAACCCAACCTGGTTACAAGCACAAGGCCGACAATCAAGCGAGGAACGTTTGGTACCCTATGTCAATTGATCAAAATTATCTTCATCAGTTTTAATTTTTATTTGGCAGTAAATTAAGGTCAGCTAAAGTCTAAAGCAATAAACAAATTCAAAGCAAAAAAAAAGTCAAAACTTAAAGAAGAAACAATCGTCACAATGTCACACACTCAAACTGTACACGACAAAAAAAATTAAACAAAAGATGCTTAAACTTAAAAGCAATCAACAAATAAAGTAAAATAAAAAAAAATTAATAAAAAAAACCCTAAACAATAGCAAATAATTGATGGCATAGAGTCATATGATCATACTTACACGCTAATTAGTGGCTAAGTACATTTGTTCAGACTTCAAAGCACACAAAATTGATGCACATTAAAAGGTTGTAGCCGTAGGTTTGGAGAATCACAAAAATTGAAAATTGAAAAGTAATGGTATATGTACAAAATACAATGTGTGAATTTGCAGGGAACAATGTTTTTTTTGTGTATTTTTTAGGTTTTCTCTTGTTTAAATTATTATATTATCACACATTTAAACAATAAAAGAGTAAATAAAGTAAAACTATTAATGTACTTTTACACAATTCACAAACCCGGCCGGGTTAATAAAACCCAGTCAAGTCACACGTGTTGCTTAAAACCCACCAAGTTGCACCGGTTTTGACTAGGTCATGTATTGTTCCAATCCAATTGATCACCTGGCCTGGTCTATGCGCTAGGTCACTAGGTCACCAGTCTGAGCGGCCGGGCCGGGCGGAGCCAAGTTTAATAACACTTGGATACTTGGATGTTTTAAATTATTTATTTTAAACTTAAAATCAATGTCTCATGAGATGTCATGACTCTTTGAGTTCTTTTAGCTTTTTTTTCTCTTCTTTTTATCTTAAGTTCTTTTAGTTAAATTTTTTAAGTCATTTTTTAGTTATATTAATGTATTATATTTTAGACTTAATTTGTTAAAATATTTTAAATAGTAAGAGAATATGTATGCAATGAATTATAACAAATATCATCTTTATCTTGAATTAAGATATATTTGAACTTCTATAAATATTGATTTAGTCAATATTACATAATTTTACATATTTAAAATTTATTTTTGTATTAAATAATTATTAAATTAATTATGACGTAATTATGGTTTGACCTCGATTCAACCTAGGACCGACCTTAAAAATGTTGAACCTCTTTTTGCTTTGGTTCTTTGAACGGTCCGGATTTCAAAACCATGGTCTAATGATGATATTAAAATATTATTCATATGCCATTTGTGTTGCATGTGTCCTTAATTTAAAAAAAAAAAAAAAAAAAAAAAAAAAACCATATTTAATCTCCCGATTTGAAACCTCACTCTCCCAATCTCCACTAGCGTCCTCCCTCCTCCATTCTTGCATGTGCAACTGCTTTTTGATTTATATGAACTCATATATATTGGAGACTATTTGGGATGTGATGCAAGCTTCAGCTTATTTGAGTTTTTAGCATCTTTTTGGTATTATTCATAGGTCTCATTGCACTTTTTAATGCTATTTATAGATTTCATTGTACTATTCAGCTACCTTTTAGTTTTTTTTTTTTTTAACAATATTTTCAATAAAAAGTTTTCAGTTTCAGCTAAATAAGTTATTCCCAAATGGATCTATCTCAAGCCCAACACTTGCGTTTATTTCTTGTAATGTTTATTTTTTTAATAATATTATTTCAACGGCCAATTGCCCAAGTAACTAAGTTTTGTCAAATCCCACTAAATAATAAGTTAGGTTTGTACTTTTGCAAACAAGCACCAGATTGGTTTTCCATGCTAGCAATTTAAGAGATTACTCGATTCATCCAAGCTAATAGATCTTGACTTACAACTGTGACGTTTGTGGAGGAGGAAGTAGATGTAGGCCATGACCAAGGAAGATGAAGAGGAGGAAGTAGATGCAGGCCATGGCCAGGGGAGGATGAAGGCAACACTGACATACGAGCTTAGGACAATGAGGTTTCAGATATGGAGAGAAGCTTTATTTTCTTTTTCTTTTATGATCCGTTTGGATTGAGGGGGAGGGAGGGGGAGTAGAGTAAAGTAGATTTACCTCAAAATTAGCTTATTTTTAGCCAACTCTACTCTACTCTCCTCCACTCCCCCTCCTTCCCCCCTCCATCCAAACAGGACCTTAATTTTTTAAATTAAGGACAAATGGTTGTCTACATGGCAACTCAAGTGGCATATAAATACTATTTTAATATCACCATTAGACACATCAGCATTTTTCATCCATCATTTAATGGTAGATACTATTTTTGACCCAATATAAAAAGGTTAGATGGTAAACTAACACATTTGAAACATTAGATACCAAATTGACACATAGCATAAACGTTGGAGACCAAACTCATAATTTACCCTATTTTATTTTTGAAGACCAGATAGCTACCATATTCTATGTTTTACTGTCAAATTTTTCTAAATTTGATAGTTTTCGACAACTAGTTGATTGATGGAGACTATATGTTTTTGATCAATTGAGCACTTAAGTCAATCAATCAAACAACGCAGATCAAAATTATAAAGAGACCTAATAGGACAAATTTATAGAGTAAAGAGCTACTTGTTTTGTATCTAGGGTTTTTGTATCCAAAACTCTCTCAAAGTTTCTACCAGTAAAATTCTTTGAAGAAACTGAAAAATCCAATGTTGTTGAAGTTTATGTTGCATCCAGTTTACATAGTTGCTAGAATCAAAATCTTCAAGTGGGTACTTGGAGTTGTGGACTAGAGGTTTGCATTCAACAAAGTTTACTAACAGTAAGTTAGTGGACTCAAAGCTATATTAGGTAACTTTACTAAGTTTTACTAGGAATAGGGTTATTCAATATTTTAAAACTTCTAATCAGTAAGTGGATTTGTTCTACCTTGAGATTGATAGGTTAAATCTCTCTATGATTTCTACTATGGAATTTCTACTCGATTGGTTTTCCCTTGGTTACCATATTGATGTGTTATGTATTTTTCGTTGCACTTTCTATCTTGCTCAATATTGGTGATTGATTATGTGCATACCCAAGGTAGGGCTATTGGGCTTAACCTCAACTTGGGCTCACAATTTATTTGTTTTGTGGGCTTTTGGGTTTCCTACTGTGGGTGGTCCTATGCTCGGCAGACCTGAACACACTCTTGTTTAGACAAACCCTTCTCTCTAATTAACAGAGTTACTCCCTTTCTCCCTTAGAGTGACTACTCTTTTCTCTCAGTGCTCTCTCCAGCCTTGCCAACCAACCCCCTTTCCTCATTCTCTTCTCATATTTATAGGCTAAAATAAGTGGAGGTGTTATGATTACTCCTCCTTACTAGTGCGAATGAGGGTCCAATTCCATCGTCTCAAAGTGGATGCCCCATCAGAATAGTAATAGTGTCCCCGAACAATATTGTTCCCGACTAGGGTAGAGATGATCGGAAAGGTTTTATTGGGTTATCCATACCAGCATGGCCTTATTTCAACTCCAAGGCCCAAAATGGGCCAAAGGTGTCCGGACCGAGGTCGCAGGTCAACAATGAGGGTAAGGTGACGTATTGGGCCATCTTGCCAAGTCCCAAGGCCCAATAGGCCTGGGGCCCTGGCCTGTACAATAGCCCCCCGTTGATTCGTGACCGGCTACTAGGAGAGAATCAAGGATAATCTGAGTGGCGCTTGTGATTCCTCGGGAAGCTCAACCATTAGTTACTGAACGGATGAGACAGCCATCAATGCTCTCTCAATTAGAGCACCATGCTAGGCTATCACATTCAACCGTCATCAAAATCTGACGGTTCGTGAACTGAGCCCACGAGTGTGGGGGTTACATGAGGGAGCCAGAAAGATTTTCCCGCCTTTCCTTACACTAATTGCTTTCATCCCTATAAATAATCCCATTTGCATCCTAAGATCACTCTTTGCTTTCCTACTCAAAAATATCTCTCTACCGAGCATACTCTTCCAGTGTTCAAATCTTTCATCCACGAGCACTTCTTCCCATAGTTCTAGTAAGTTTTCCTCTCCTCCTCTCTTCCTTTTCCTTTTCTTCAATTTCTTTTCCTCATTTTAGAATTTTAGGATGCGGTTTTCTCATCTTCTGTCCTCTGAGGCATCTTTAGCCACCTTTAGGGAAACTTTCAACATCCTAAGGGATGTGGATGTGGCGTATTGCCATGAGGGCGATATCGCTTTACATCGTCATTCTGGGCTCAACACTGCATTTTTTCCTTTAATGGCAATCGTGGAGGGAGGGGTTAGGTTCCCCGTGGACCCTCTTTTGCTTAGTACCCTTAGATTTTACGGTCTATATCCTGACCAACTTCCTCCTAACTTTTACTGTGTAGTTAGCTGCGTTAGTAGATTAAACCAGATATACGGTTTACAATTAAACCATCATGACATAAATTTCATGTACAGTTTGTGTGGAAATATTAGGTCTAACTATTAAGTAAGAGCTAGGGATTTACGGGTAAGGCTTATATCATGCCTTCCCAATTCTAACCGCAATTCCGCAGGGGAATTTGTTCGGGTGAGCGGCAATTGGCTTGCAGACGAGCTCCCCTGCCCACTCTCACCATACGATGTTGGTTTGTACTAAACATCCTTTACTCTTTATTTGTATTTTTCTTGTAATTGTCTTGCTCAAAAAGATGTTAACCATTTTGTGTTATTTTGATGCAGACAGCAAAAGGTTCAAGCCGGACCTACGGGCAGTGCACGTCAGAGATTTGAATTTTGTGCTCCGGTCCAAAATTTTCGTAAATTCCGACTGACAACTCCAAGCATCGCATCTCATCCTCGGTTATGCTCTGGTCTTCACAACTTGGCAGCCATTTGACTCGGCCATATTAGTGGACAACCCACTGTTATCATACATTGATGTTCGGCATGCCAACCTCCTCCCTCCACAACTTACTATAGAAGAGGCCCATGATCTCAGTCTGCGGTACACAGCCTCAGATGAACTTGCACCAATAAAGGACGCCTCAGCTAAACTTATGTCCCAGAACCGTAGGGTCCACGTGCCTGTTAAACCTGAAGCCCCCGTCCAAGAAGCCGAGCCAACAACGGCCAAATCAGTCAATTCCTCAAGAGCAGAATCTGATCTTGGTGACGAGATTGTGACAAGGAAGACGATGATCATTGGTCGCTTCGTGCTCGGCACTCGGCGAGCCCCACAACAGCAAGAACCTAGGGGCAGAGACTCGACTCCCCCTCCTCCTGCCCCCGGCTGTTCTCGAAAGAGACAGCACACAGCCGAGCAACCACCCATAGGCTCTAAGGATGTGCCCACAAGAACTCCCCCTCAACTATCTCGAGGAGTCATTATTCGGGAGCCACCTACCCAAGTCGAGACAAATGTGGCATCCTCTTCACAGTCCGAGGCGATCTGGTAGCCCACCTTCAACCTCGAAGACAGGCCCTTACCTGCATCCGCCAGTGTAAGGACATGGTCTTAGGGTGAAGGGGGGCGGGTTGCACAGAGTTTGGTGCAAGGCCTCTTTCTGCTCGAGGATGTTCATGTTTTCTTTTACGCGACCGAGGAATCTGTGGCCAAGCAGCTGCAGTGGCACACCATCACGGTAATTTCCTCTCTTTATTTCTCATTTGTTACGGTATGCGTGCATTCCCCTTGTTTTCATACTTGTCATTGCTACGTTATCAGGCCGCGCAGCTAACCTACGTCCTTGATAGGAGGCTGAAAGAGCTCTCCGAGGATGCTGAACGGGAAAAAGCTCTTAAGGATGTTCCAACTACAGTGAATGAGAAAGTAAAAGCTGCCAAGGTCGCAGAAAAGAGGGCTGCTACGTTTGGGAAGGCTAGAGCATTGGTAAAGAAGAGGTTTGTAGAGCAAGAGATGAGGCTGGGTGGTACCGAGCTCAAGCTGGCAGAGGCCGAGAGCTTGAACATTGCTCAAGCAAAGGAGTTAGCTGATTTGAAGGTAGCCTTAGAAGCTTGTGAAAACAAGTGGTACAATGAGGGTTTTGCTGATGCTGAGAATTCTGCGAAGCTGGTCGTCTATCAAGCCCACAAGCTCAAGTTCAAGGAGGGTTGGTTGGCCGCATTGCAAGCCATGGGGGTCCCTAAAGACTCCCCACTAAGGAACCCTGACTAGATCCCCTTCCCAGATACCTCTCCCGCCATCCAGAATCCTCCCAGCCCTATAGATGAGGAAAAGACTCCTAGCATGAGGGAGTAGGTGGGGACAATTGACTCACATGTGGAGTTAGTTGACTTGGAAGTCACCAGCAACCTTCATGCTGGTAACCCATTGGCCAAGAATGTTCAACTCCAACCTCCATCAGCTCAGCCAACCGGGAAAGTAACAAAACAGCCAACCGAGGATGCTGCCTGGCTCCAGCTTGCCGGTCCTTCAACTTAATGCCTAAATTTGATTTCTACTCCTTAGGTTGATTAACTTTTTTAGTTTTACTTGGTTTGCCTACCGTTACCGAGTTATGGTGAATGAACAATAATTTATTTCTGCTTGCCTTCTATGTCTGAACAAACATTTGGTTTATCCATATGTACGAATGTTTACTGCTTGGTTATTCTTTTTCGTCATGTTTTGCCTGCTTGTTTCTTTCTTTCTTTTATGTATATATATTCCTAATGACTGGGCTCTTAATGACCGGGCAATTTGATCACTATTTCCTTCTAAATAGTGATTAAAACTATTCTCTCGTTTACCCCTAAAAAGGGTAAATTATATCTGCACGTGTACAATGACCATGATTGCTTGGAAGGGGTCACCCATGTCTTGAAAGAATTGACTCCTCCGTAATACGAATTAAGACTGATCTAGTCTGACTCGTTCTAGGAAAATTTAGTGTGAAGTAGTTACCTTCTCGTGGTTGGGATTGAATGTGAAAGGTCGGTTTCGGTCCTGCGAATGATTCGATGTAATCCTCATGCGCCCGGTATTCAAAATAGGATCCAGGTAGCAAATTTTTATTCTTGGAGCAGATTCCTGTCAAATAAAATTTGAGATTAGGTTTCCACCTGTCCGGTGATGAAACCGAACTGAGATGCAGGTTTCTATCCTTAAGAGTAACTTGATATAAGGTTTCCGCCTGCCCGGTGATTAAGATCGAACCGAGAAGTAGGTTTCTGTCCTTAAGAGTAATTTGATATAAGGTTTCTTCCTGTCCAGTGATTAAGATCGAACCGAGAAGCAGGTTTTTGTCCTTAAGAGTAATTTTATATAAAGTTGCTCGGTGATTAAGATCGAACCGAGAAGTAGGTTTCTATCCTTAAGAGTAATTTGATATAAGGTTTTTGCCTGCCCGGTGATTAAGATCGAACCGAGAAGCAGGTTTCTGTCCTTAAGAGTAATTTAATATAAGATTTTCGCGTGCTCGGTGATTAAGATCAAATTGAGAAGTAGGTTTCTATCCTTAAGAGTAATTTGATATAAGGTTTGACTGGAGCCAATGAGCTAACAATGATAAAATCATAAATACAGATACACCTGCACAAATAAACATCACTTTTGTATTAATTAACAATATGCATATATTACATTGAATATGTACCCCCGCGTGCTAATAATCAGTGATAGAACTCCTTCAGATTGTGGGCATTCCATGGCCGAGGAAGAGGTCTTTCATCCAAATCCTCCAAATAATACGCCTATGCACCTGCGATGGTGGTAACTCTATATGGTCCCTCCCAATTTAGTGCTAACTTTCCTGCGTTGACGTCTCGTGTGTTCCCCACTACCTTCCGAAGTACCAAATCTCCCATTCCAAACTCCCTTTTTCTCACGTCCATGTTGTATCTCAGGGCAAGTTTTTGCTGATATTTTGCCAACCGTATAGTTGTTGATTCCCGGCATTCTTCCAACAGGTTCAACTATTTCAGCATCAACTTTGAATTCTCGGCGGGACTAAATCTTGAAACCCTAGCACTGCACAAGTTCATTTCTGCCGGTATGACTGCTTTCACTTCATATGTTAGGGAGAACGGGGTTTCTCTCGTGGATCTTCTTGGGGTATTTCGGTAGGCCTACAGAACATTGGGCAACTCCTCTACCCACCTACCCTTAGCTCTGTCTAACCTCCTCTTCAACCCATTCACAATGGCCTTATTGGTGGCCTCAGCTTGGCCATTGCTCTGTGGATACGTCAGGGTGGAATACCGATTTGTGATGTCAAGGCTGCCACAAAACTCGCAAAAAGCTTTGCTGTCAAACTACAACCCGTTATCTAACACTATGGACTCCGGCACCCCAAATCTCGTCACTATATTCCTCCATACAAACTTCTTAACATTCACGTCCTAGATGTTAGCCAATGCCTCTGCCTTTGTCCATTTGGTGAAGTAGTCCACGGCCACTAGGACAAACCTCTGGTTTCCTGTTGCTCAGGGGAATGGACCAACGATATCTAGCCCCTACTGTGCAAAGGGATAGGGGCTCTTAATGGGATTCAAGTTCCCTGCTGGTTGGTGGATCATAGGGTCGTGCCTCTAACATTGCTCACATTTTCATGCATACTCGTTAGCATCCTTTTGCATTCGCGGCCACCAAAATCTTTGGGTCATTGCCAATGAGCTAACAAACACCCCCCCCACATGACTGCCACACACTCCGTCATGTAGTTTCGCTAAGAGTTCCTCAATCTTACTAGGGTGCAAGCACTGCAGGTAAGGCTCGTCAAAAGACCTTTAATATAGCTTACAATCGGCAGACAACCAATACCGAGCAGCTATCCGGCATATTTTTTATGCTTAGTTTTCATCAGCCGGCACACGATCTTTGGCTAAGAAGTTAATGATCGGATCCATCCAACACGGTTCAACCGTTGCCACTAGTGAGACATCGACTCCTATACTGATACTCGGTTCTACTACCAGCTCCACTTTTATGAATCGAGGAATTCCCTCGGTTGATGATGCCAATGTGGCCAAAAAGTCAACATGCCGGTTCTGCCCCCTTGCCACCTGAACCATTTTGACATTTAGAAAGCGGTCCATAGTTTGCTTCACCAACAGTAAGTACTCCAACATCCGGGGATCCTTGGCCTCAAAACTTCCTTGTACCTGATTGACCACCAACCGAGAATTCGAATAGAGCTCTACCTTCTTAGCACCCAAATCTAATACAACTCTCAACCCAGCCAACAAGGCCTCATACTTAGCTTTGTTGTTGGAGGCCTTAAAGTCTAACCTAAAGGAATGTTCCAATTTTATTCCTTTCGGGGTGATTACGATCTCAGCCCGGCTCCTAATGCACTAGATGCACCGTCCATGAATACCTTCCACGAGATTACCTCTACAGGGTAAACCATCTCCTTCCCCCCATCTCGGGGAAAATTCTACAACGAAGTCAGTAAGGACCTGACCCTTCACTGAGCTTCTTCGCTTGTACCTAATGTCAAAGGAGCCCAGCTGAGTTCCCCACTTAGCTATTCTTCCCGTGAAGTCAGATCTCTTCAATAACCACTGTAGGGGATACTCGATTAGCACATAAACGGTGTGGGCTTGAAAGTAGTGGGGTAATTTTCGTGTAGCATGCACTAGTGCTAACACTAACTTCTCTAAAGGCAAATACCTTGTCTCGACATCAACCAGGGTCTTGCTGACGTAGTATATTGGTTGTTGCACTCCTCGGTCCCTCAGAAGCACGGTACTTACAGCGTGCTCAAATACTGAGAGATACATGAATAAATTCTCCTCTGATTCTGGGGCTGCCAACATTGGTGCTTGCACCAAATATTCTTTCAGCTCCTGAAAGGCTCTTTCACACTCTTCACTCCATTGGAATCTCTTCCACTTCTTTAAAAGCTGGTAAAATGGTCGGTAGCGATCGGCGAACTTAGAAATAAATCGATTAAAGGTAGCCAACATGCAGGTCAGTACTTGGACTTCCTTTGGATTGCTCGGCGATTTAAGGTGTTTCACTGCTTCAATCTGGTTGGGGTTGACTTCTGTTCCTCGGTTAGTAACCAAGTACCCTAGAAACTTGCCAACCCCCACTCTAAAAGCACACTTATCGGCATTGAGATGTAGCTTGTGTTGTCGAAGTACTTCAAACACCCCTATGAGATCATCAATGTGTTGGATTTCCTATTTGCTTTTTACCACCATGTCATCAATGTACACCTCGACTGTACGCCTAATCTTGTCCCTGAACATTCTCGTCATCATCCGTTGATATATGGCCCCGGCATTCTTTTACCCGAACAGCATCACAGTATAGTGGTAGTTAGCATCAAGGGTTATAAATGATGTCTTCTCCTGGTCCTCGGTAGCGAGGGCAATCTGATGATAACCTTGAAAAGCGTCTAGAAAGCTCATCCTTTGGTGCCTATAGGTGACATTAACCAGCTGATCAATCTTCGGCATCAGAAACGAATCCTTTAGACATGCTCGATTTAGGTCAGTAAAGTCAACGCAGACTCTCCATTTACAGTTCTTTTTTTTTATCACCACAATGTTCGCGAGCCACTTTGGAAAGAAAATCTCCTTTATAGCCTCGGCATCCTTCAATCTCTTGACCTTTTGTCTGACAACACCAACATGCTCCTTAGCCGATCTCCTTAGCTTCTGCTTCTAGGAGGGTACAAGGGATCCACGTTGAGCTTGTGAACTATGAACTCAGGATCCACCCCAAGTACCTCATACGGGCTCCAAGCGAACACGTTTACATTCTGTACAAGAAACAGCAACATTTCTACGTTCTCTTCGTCCTTCACACTTGCTCAAACCAAAAAACTCCTATCATCATCCTATAATATCCTTACTCTCACCAGTCCTCAACACAGTTAGCCCCCGCTCCCACTTGGGGTTTCTGTAATTGCTACGAGGAAGCCTCCTCAGTTGATTCCTTCCATTTGATTCCCTGGCCAACTACGGCTTCCATGCACTATCTGGCCACTTGCTGGCTTCCCCTTACAATGGTAATACCCTGCTCCATGCGGAATTTGACCTTCACATGCAGGGTAAATGGTACTGCCCCCATTGTATGAATCCATGGCCTTCTTAGGATCGTCGTGTAAAGGCAAAACGAGGCGACCACTATGAATGTTACCATCAACTCCTTGCCTTCAATATTCACGAGGAGCGAGATTTGCCCTTCTGGGATCACCATCCAACCATCAAACCCCATCAGCGGCGTATCATACTTGAAGAGATCCTCCTTCTTCAAGCCAAGCCCCTGTACAGGTCAAGATACATCACATCAACTCCACTCCCCTGATCTATCATTACCATTTTTACTACGTAACCATTTATCCAGGCCATAACCACCAAAGCATCATCGTGTGGTTGAATCGTGCCTTCCAAATCATCGTCATTAAAGGCAATGGGCTCCTGAGTACACCTTAACTTCTTCTCAGGAGGTTAATCACCCATGTAGCTTTCGCTGATACCACGGCCAGTACTCTCCTTCTGTTGGACACCTGAGTGCCTCTTGCAGCTGCGTGGATAACTTCTATCACTCCCAATGGAGGTGGGGAAGGATTTCCACAAAGCTGGGCACCTTGCCCAGCTTCCTGATTCCTGGGATCTACCACGAACTCTTTCAAGTATCCTATTTTTACCAACTGCTCTAGATGATCTTTTAACATTCTGCATTGTTCGGTGGTATACCCCTTATCTTTATGGTAAGTACAATACAAGTTCTGATTTTTCCTGGATGGGTCTCCCCCCATCTTGTTTGACCATCGAAAGTATGGCTTATTCTTAATCCGATCAATGATCCTATGCATCAGTTCCTTGAAGGCTACATTCACCTCTCCCATCTGTGGCCCCAGCTCTTGGATCCTCAAATCCTTCCAGGGCCCGGATTGTAAACTGATATGCCAAGGATGATTTATGACCTAGGCCTCACCCTTGCTCTGTAGCCGATCATCTTCCAAACATTTCTATTCTTCGATATGCCTCATCAACTGCCTCATATCCTTAGGAGGCCTCCTCGTCAACGATTCCCATAGGCCGGAATCCTCGGGCAACCCTATCTGAAAAGTACTCGCTGGCGATTTTTTTATTACCTCCATCAATCTCATTGTAGAGTTCCCAGTACCGGTTAATGTAACTGTGGAGGGTTTCCCTAGCCCCTATTTTCATTGACAGTAACGCGTCCACAAGTTGCAGAACTCGGCTGCAGGTCATGAACCGTACACCAAACTCTTGAATCAATTCGGAAAAACTGTGAATTAAGCCCTTCCTTAATCCATTGAACCATCTCAAAGCTGTGGGGCCAAGACTCGAGGGAAACACTTTACACATCAGTGCATCGTTATGAGTGTGCAAAGACATCATTTGAATATAATGGCTTACATGTTCCACCGGGTCCGTCTTTCCATCGTAAGAATTGAACGGCGGCCTTGTAAATCTACTTGGCATAGGTGCCCTTTCAATGTCCCTCGAGAATGGTGACTGGGCAGCTCAGCGTAATGCATGGCTCATAGCATCCATGGCCGCATTCCGAGGTCATCTCTCCTCCGGGGAAATCGAATCCCAATCTGCATATTCCAGCGAGCGATCCCAGTGCTGATAAGACCCGGATTGATGGGACCCAACTCTATGATGATCCTCGACACTAGTCAATATTTCCCTTCATTCCCCGTGATCCTTTCTCTAACGCCTACCTCTTACTTGCAACTCCAGATCCTTCACCAACCAATGAAGACGTTCAAGTTCCCCGTCCCTTTGATCGAGCTCTTCATCCCTTCTATCAAAACGATTACGCCCCGAAGTGCCTGACATTGTTCAGTATGTTTGGAACGACCCTTCTCAAAGGTCGGACTGCCCTTCCTCCTCATGCTCCCTACACTCCTGTTTACACAAACCCTTCTCTCTAACTAGCAGAGTTACTCCCTTTCTCCCCCAGAGTGACTGCTTTTTTCTTTCAGTGTTCTCTCCAACTTTACCAACCAACCCCCTTTCCTCATTCTCTTCTCCTATTTATAGGCTAAAATAAGTGGAGGTGTTATGATTGCTCTTCCTTACTAGTGAGAATGAAGGTCCAATTCCATCGTCTCAAAGTGGATGCCTCATTGGAATAGTAATAGTGGCATTGGAACTGATTTCCACCTCCAAGAGCCAGCTTAACAGCGATGTTCTCAAAGGCACTACCGAGCAGTTGAGTACAGGGTGTCCCCGAACTATATTATTCCTGACTAGGGTAGAGATAATCAGAAAGGTTTGATTGGGTTATCCATACCAGCGTGGCCTTGTTTAAGTTCCAGGGCCCAAAATGGGCCAAAGGTGTCCGGACCGAGGTTGCAGGTCAACAATGAGGTAGGGTAACATATTAGGCCATCTTGCCGAGTCCCAAGGCCCAATGGGCCTGGGGCCTTGGCCCGTACAGATTAATTAACAAATGTTGTTTAATTAATCTAACTAACAACTTAGCCTTAAAACTAGTTAATAATTACTATTATAACAAGGGCCTAAAACCAAACAAGTGATATCATAGCAAGTATTCTCTAATTGAATTAATGTCCTGAGTGTGATCATTGACTCCTACTATCATAGATAATCTTAAGTGTCTTGTTGCTCATGACTTTGAAAATTTAAATAAAGAAAGCTAATGATTATGTTGATTTTATTGATTATGTTATTGTAACTGAAACTCTCCCTAAGGAATTATCTAAATTTATGAAAATTGCTATAAAAAAAATTCTAGGAAGATTTAAAAGGGGTAAAAGTTGGAAAAGATGCATTGATTATAAGATTGGATGAATCAAATAAATATTGTGTTTCAATCTAGGACTAGATATCAAGTAACCCAAGTCACAAGTCTAGAAAAAATTTATTGGTAAGCTTTTGAAAAATTTAAACTTGTCAATTTTTGAAAGAAAATTTTAAAATTGGTCTCCCTCTCAAAATAATCCCCCTCCCCCCCACCCCCCAAATACACTCTATTTTTTCACAACTTTCACCTACAAAGCCAAAAACTCGTGTTTTGTGGGTGAGAAAAGATTTTCTGAAGTGAATGTTGTTTACATAGTCCCTAGGTTAATTCTTTCAATTATTTGAGGAAATTTTTATTTTCAATTTTTGGTTTGTTTTTATTTGAATTTTTTATATTACAAAATAATAATAAAAATAAATAAAAACATTGAAAAGTTTCAAAAAGATATATATATATATATATATATATATAATGCCTTTTGTTTTCTTTTTATTCTTTTAGTCTTGAGGTGTATTACATGAATTTTAGCATTTTTTTTTTTTCTTGACTTAGAATATGCTTGACATTATGGAAAAACTTGAAAATTGTGTGTAGTATAACTAAGTGCATGACTCTTCTAAGATAAATGCAAATTATGGTATCAATATATAAAATTCATGTATGCACTGTATTTTTTGTTTTAGCACATGCACACTTGTTTTTATTAAAATCCCTTGTAGGTTAAGCTCACAAAATAATTATTCATCGAAAACCTTAAGTTATTAAGTCAAGCACTAATAGAAGTCTAGAAAAATTTTGTATTTTTCGTACTTGATGAAAAAATAGTGAAAAATGCTACTTATTTAGTTTGAAGCTACTATGATGTGTTATTTATAAAGAGGGTTGCCTATTTCAATAGTGTGAAAGCTGCCACTAATGATTGTGTAAATACTTATTGGAGAGATAAGGTGGCAAAAGAAAAAGAATTTTTTTTTTGGAGAGATATGATAGAGAAAAAATATGCAAATGCTAACAAACCTCTATGAAAGGAGAAGGTTAGAGAATTCCTCTTTGGTTTTGAAATCCCACAATGACTAGAAGAATAATAAGGAGCTGCAACAATTATGTTCAAAGTGGTAGTCTCACATTGGAAAAAAGAATAAATAAAGAGGAGTGACACCCCTTATAAAAGGAGTGGTAGAGTAGCTTTGTTGTGTGTGAGAGTTAGGAGCAAAGCTTTGCTTGTACAAGAGAGGTAAAGACTAGCTTTCCTAGTGTGTTAGTGTGAAAACACCTTTTGGTGTATTGGGTTATGGGTAATTTATGTTTGAGATTTTTTTGGTGAGTTTTTGTGATTGTAATTTCTATTAATAATAGTGAATTTTGGTTGGCATTGCCCATGGAGGTAGGCTCAGAGTTAGCCTAACCATGTTAATTTTTGTGTGCTGTGATGCTCGCTATTTTATTATTTTTCATGTATTTTCACACCAAAAAACAAAATTTGTATTAAAGCTAGCTATTAGCTCAAGCTCTAGGCAATTGCAAGTACAAAGCTTGAGGTGGAGATCTTTGTTAGGAAAAATAATTTTGGTCTTGGCAAAGCACTATCAAAGACGTCTTGGTGTAGCAAGGATTGAGTAAGGCATTGCTTGGAATGTCAAAGATGGCTGCTACTATGTCTGATGGAGGTTAGGAAGAGTTTGATATGAAAGCAGTGAGTACTATTCGTTTTAGTCCTTCCCCTGCTGTAGAGTTTAGTATGTTAAATGAGACTCTCCCCAAGAGTTATGGAAAAAGTTAGAGAAAGTATATATGTCAAAGTCATTGACAAATCAATTGTGCTTGAAGAAAGAGTTTTATTGATTGTGCTTGAAGCTACCAACATAAGTGATCATCTGAATGTTTTTAGTAGATTGACTACTTAATTATTAATATTAAGTATGGAGACTAAGATTGATGAGGAAGATCAAGCTCTATTGTTGTTAACCTCACTCCCTCATTCATATGACACTCTAGTGACTACACTGTTAGTTGGTAAAGAGACATTAAAGTTAGAAGATGTTAAAAAAAATTTGTTGGAAACAGAGAAGGTCAAGAAGCCAACAAATAATTTTGAAGTTCTAGTATTAATGGTGAATTTTGATTCAAGCCATGGTAGGAGCTGGTCACATGGGAAGAATGATAAGGAAAAGTCAAGGAGAAGTTAAGGACGGACATTAATGACTTGGTGTTATTATTTCAATGAGAGAGGCTATTATCAGTATCAATCAAGAAGTTGAAAGATGATTTAGAAACTTCAAGAAAAGTCCTGATAGTCAAAAGCCTATGGCTACAACTGTTTCTACAACATATGGTGATGATGAAGATTGTGATGTTCTTCTTATGGTTAGCAAAGGTGTGCAATGCATTCTATTGAAAACTCATGGGTTTTTTTTTAATTCTGTGTGTTACTTTTATATGTGTTGCAATAGAGATTGGTTTGACATCTACAAGACTTGGGATGAAGGGTTTGTTATGTTGGCTAATAATTTGGAATTCCATGTTGTGGGAATAGGGGTCAAAATGGCCAAATATCACATATTTTTGAAATTTTCAGCAAAATAGCTCTATTTACAAACTATGTAGTAGAATGCCACCCTTTTTCCACATAGAACTCAATTTCAATGATATCGAGTTCCATGCATAAAAAATGCCACGTGGAACTCAATATTTATAAAATTGAGCTCTATGTAATTTACTCATGGAACTTAATATCTGTGAAATCGAGTTCCAAAATGGTGGTATTCTCCTACATCATTTGCAAACAGTGCTATTTTGCTAAAAATGTCAGCCATACATGGTATTTGGTCATTTTGGCCGGGAATAGGTACAATAAAAGTTATGATGTTTGATGGAACTATGAAGACTTTGGTTAAGGTGAGACATGTACCTGAGCTGAGAAGAAATTTGATTTCATTATATATGTCAACTAGACTCTTTGGGTTATGGATATTTTGCAAGAGGAGGAATTATGAAAGTTACTAAAGGTGATTTGGTGGTGATAAAAGGAGAGAAAACTTTCAAGAATTTGTACAAGTTGATTAGTGAGACTATCAGAGGTAGAATGCCTGGTGGAGAAAAAGGCAAAGAGGTGCCTTTGGTTAGGACACCACAAAGGAAAGATAATCATAGATATAAGAAGGTAAGATTTGTGGAGAATGTGATTAACGTGGTTGTGAAGCTAAGTACAAGAATGGTTGTGGAGACAAGTGTAAGCGAGAAGTTCAAGCATTGCTTGAACTCAATTAAAAATATGCCCAGTTGAGAACAAGGTGAGCACCCTTTCCGACAAAGGGGGTGCAAAGGGAATACCCAAATGGGCTAGTAAAGACAAACCATATGCTGAGGCGGAGTTTTTTTTAGTCCAACCCATGATAGGAGAAGGTTATAGAATCCCTCATTTGTTTTGTGGAGATAGATATAAGAAAGGTAAGATATGTGGAGAATGTGATTGACATGTTTGTGATGCTGAGTACGAGAATGGTTGTGGAGACAAGTGCAAGTGAGAGGTTCAAACTCAATTAATAGTATGGCTTGTTGAGAACGAGCTGAGCACCCTTACCCACAAAGTGGGTGCAAAGGGAGTACCTAAAGGATATTAGTGAAGACAAACCATAGACTGAGGTGGAGATTTGTTGAGTCCAACCCATGATAGAATAAGGTTATAGAATTCCTCATTTGTTTTGGAATCTCACATCAGCTAGAAGAATAAGAAAGTGCACTAATTATGTTAAAAGTGGTAGTCCCACATTGAAAAGAGAATTGGTAAGGAGATGTGGAGTCCAACCCATGATAGAAGAAGGTTATAGAATCCCTCATTTGTTTTGGAATCTCACACCAGCTAGAAGAATAAGGAAGTGCGCTAATTATGTTGAAAGTGGTAGTCCCCCATTGAAAAGAGAATCGGTAAGGAGATATGGAGTCCCTTATAAAAAGGAGTGGTAGAGTAGTTTTGTTGTGTGTGAGATTTAGGAGCAAAATTTTGTATTGTGTGAGGTTAAGACTAGCTTTGCCTAGTGAGTTAGTGTGAGAGCACCTTTGGGTGTATTGGGTTAGTTTATGTTTAAGAGTTTGTGTGATTGCAATTCCTATTAATAATAGTGAATTTTGGTTGGTGTCACCTGAGGAGGTAGGCTTGGAGATAGCCTTACCACATTAATTTTTATGTGTTATGTTGCTTTCTATTTTATTATTTTGTGTGTATTTTTTCAATAGGATACAAGTTCAAACATCTTTGATTAACTTGAAAACCTTTAAATTTTGATCACATTTATCTTTATAACTTTTTCTCTACTTTTAAGGTTTATTTGATTCACAAGACATCTTGTTTTTTTTTTAGTAAACAGTAATACTTATTAGAATACACATAAAGGTTATGCCTTTTTGTAGTTGTATTCTAGTTATATAATGTATTATAAACCTGGTTTAAAACACTAATATTACTATTTTTGTGTGTGTTCTAATGAGTTCACAAGACGTCTTGACACATGAAAACACCTTGCATGTTGAATTTTTTACACCATTGATGCTATATTGTATAGTCTTAAATGATTATGTTTGGAAGTGTATGCATACATAGCATCAATTTTGCATATAATAAAAGAGAGAATATTACTGTTTCATGTGAACCCTTATTATTTTAATTTTGGAATGTGTCTCTATATATTTCCTCATCTCCAAAATTTTCCCTAAACTGTTTTTCCCAAAAGGTTTTTTTTTTTTTTTTTTTTTTTTTTTTTTTTTTTTTTTTTTTCATTCCTATAATGTTTTTTTTAGAGGGAGGAGGGACAGGAGGAGAGAAATTTATTTTTAACATGTGCTCTTCATATAAGGAGTTGTCTTTGTTTGTTAGAGTTTCATGTTTTTTCTACACTCTTTGTCAAATCATGACAAAAATTGGTCGAAATTTGGGATACCTTGCTTAAGTGTTTAAAATAGTTTTTGCTATTTTAATTCAGGGGGATTGTGATATATTTTTTCCAGGGTTACAAAATACATGTTAGGGGAGATGACATTTTTTTTTAGGTATATAGAGTTTTTGAGTATCTAACTTTGGGGGAAAGTTAGTTTGAGTTTTTGTTACATAACTGCCATTTCAATAGCTTTTACATTTGTTTATGTACTATTTCATATCATTTTTTTTTTCACACTTACTTTTATGCATTAAAATGTGAACATTTTTATATCAACCGAATGAGTGAAATAGTGGACATAAATGAGAGTGAATAAATATTTTTCCTCCTATATATTTATCCGGATACTTTTGAAGAAATAAAAGGCTTTTGACACATTGTTTTTAGCTTATAGGTTCAGGCAAGGTCCTTCTCCAAAAAAAATAAAATAAAAAAATCTAACCTACTATCCAAGTTGTGTTAGTTGTTAAATGATTGTATTAAGATTTCAGAATTATGTTTTACTAATTTGATTTTTATCCGGCAAGTTTGGAATTTTTTTCCTATCTCTTTTTCTGAAGATTAAGGGCCCATTTGATAGAGGAGTTTGAGTAATGTTGTTTGTAGTTTTTTAAATACGTGTGGGTGAAAAAGTGTGTGAAAAAGTGTGTAATGTTATTTAAAAACTGAAAATGAGTTGTTCAACAATTCTACCAAACGCAACCTAATATTTTTATTTTTATGAAGTTGAAAGACCCCATTTATGGGTGTACAAAGTGAGATTGGGCTTCAGTAACGTGTGGATCGTGAGGAAAGATAGAAGGGCCCAAATATGGCCTGCTCATTTTCAACATTTTATACGTTTGGATAGAAAAGAGAGAAGAAAGAGTTGGGACTTACTTGGGATTGAAGATGTTTTGAACTCTCTCGTAGTTTCTTTGTTCAATTTCCTTAAATAAAGGGATTTTGCTTTTAATGAATGAATAAAAAGATAAAGCACAAGCACCCCCACCATATAATAAACCATACCCACTAAGAAATAAATTAAAAATGTGAAGCAATAACTTGAACCTAGATTCAATTAGAGCAACAGTGGCTTCATTCAGCCTTTGAAAATTTGAACTTAAGAGCCCATATTACATACCAACACCTAACCACTAAGCCACCGCTCCGACTTCCGACTCTGAGTGGTCAAATAAAGGGAACTTGGAATCAAATTCTTTTAACAATTTATCAAATTTATAATACAGATTGCCCACTTGAATTTACTAACTTAATCTTGGATTGCAGGGCCATTGAGCATGTTTGGATAGGTTGGCAAAAAGGGGAGCATCTCAGAGAGAGAGAGAGAGAGAGAGAGAGAGAGAGAGATTCTATATGACACGTGATGCCCCACATTTTTTGTTACAATGTCTTTACTGGGATTCCATGGGTTGTCTCATCCCGTGTAGTGTCTGCAAGTGTTTAGTTCATGTTTCTGCTACTGTTTTGTACTGCAGTTGTTAGCTGTAGTTTACTTTTTGTTTATTCAGTCCTGTGTGGCTGTTCTGTTTGTGTTGTAAAGCTCTGTTAATGTGTTCCTGTGTTTATTTTCAATAAATCTCCCAGTTTATGTAAAAAAATATTTATAATAAATCTCACAACAAATTTTTTTCACTTATATATAAAAAATTTCGTAACTTTTTCGTAATTGTATTTTTTCACAATTTTAATTTCTTTTTTTCACCATTCACATCACAAAGGGGTTTTAACCTGCTCTTTGTGACCGCAATTCTTACACCATTCGTTTCCCCACTTTTTTTTATACCCCCCCCCCCCCCCCCCCTTCTTCTCCCCAAAAAAAAAGAACCCCCCCACACACACACACACACAAAAAAAAAAAAAAAAAAAAAAAAGAGAGAGAGAGAGAGGAAAACATCTATGTAATATTTGGCCATGATGGTATTTTATGGTAAAAGATAGCGAAGGCTTTTTCTTTATTTTGGGCAACTCGAAGTCTCAAACAATGCTAGGGAAACAAAAACTCCTTCATGGAAGCATCCTCTGTCACCATTGCTGCCTAAACAACAATCAAGTCGCACTTCATGATTTTTCAGAACTTGATCCAAAGAGGCAAAAACACTGAATTTCTTTTTACCTTAGCCATCACAAGTTACATGATTACATAAAAAGATTTCTTTTCTTTTACGTTTTTAGTTGATTTCAAGAATCTAAGTACCAAACCACTTAATACTTTGAAGTAAAACATTCAAAATTTTCCAAGCGACATATCAAACAAGCTCATGTCATGCAAATAAAAATGTAAAATTCCAAATTAGATATAAAAAAGCTTCATCAATTGTTTATGATTGACTTTGATTAGCAATGCAGGGAAAATGATGGGCTGTGATATGAATTAGAACTAAATGGGATGTGAGTTGCTTAGAAGTTAGAACTAATTGAGAGATGGCTAACCACCTCTGCAAATAATACAAAATTCTCAAGAAAAGCTTTCAAAGACTTATTTTCACTCACATACAAAATTAAACTACAAAGTGCTTACATTCTAGTACTTATACTAGTTATTTGGCATTGATAGCTGTCTAGATGATTGGAAAGTGTCTAAATCCTATTGGATGCTTAATCAATTATCTAACTAACTAACTAGTTAGTTAGAAGAGGAGTAGGGTGGTTGTTGACTTAGCTACTGTTGCTACTGGTTTTGAGTCAAGGCTGCACATGTAAATAGCCCCTTGAAATGCCCTGCATCAAGACTCTCCCTCTTAAGAAGCAGTTGACTTCAAGTGCTCTTGGCTGCCACAAAAATTGTACTCTTGGCTGCAACAAGATTCGTATGATGTTGTAGACTAATACAGTTGCCTTGTATCATTAATTTAATTCTGTTGCAGCACACCAAATGCTGTTGCTACACCCATGTAGATGCATCTGCATCAAGATTCCCTTTCTTTGAAAGCAAACTTGTCCTCAAGTTTGTTTGACCCTGCAATTTTAAAACTTTCTGGTTTAGAAACAAGGAAAGGGCTGAATTGCTTAGAAAAATCAATAGGTGGTCAGGCACCTTTGCGGAGAACACAAAGTTCTCAAGAAAAGCTCTCAAAGGATTATTTCATTCACATAGAAAAACTACCCTACAAAGCGCTTACATTTTAGTACTTATATTAGTTGTTTGACACTGGCAGCCTTCTAGATGGTTGACAAGTGTCTAAATCCTATTGGTCAATGCTTAATCATCATGTAACTAGTTAGTTACAAGAGTGCTAGGGTGGCGGCTAACTTAGCTACTGTTGCTACTTGTTTTGTGTCTAGGCTGCACATGTAAACAACCTCTTGAAATGCCCTGCATCAATTAGATAGTTGGAACATTCATAAACTCAAGGGAATACCGAAAAAGTGCAAGGCTTGAGGTTAAGGCCCGTTTGGTAGAAAAATCGTCACCCTTGCTCAGTCACTTTTGTATATTCCACAAGTTGTTTGGCCTTAAAGGTTGAAATACTCATGAACATGAATTAAGTAGGTAACTAATAATTCTATATTTGCTCTTTAGTTAGGACATTTCACCACATGGATAGATTAGAAAACAAGAAGAAAAAGGAAAATTAGCAAATAACCACGTCTTTATTAAAAAGAAAACAATCGATTGTGCCATTCTGTTTACTCAGATGCCATATGATTGATAACAATGCATGGGAGGATTACACTACTAAATTTCACTCCTCTTTTAACATCTATGAACAAAGGAAACAAAGTTTACAGCCTCATTTGTTGCCAAATAAGGATGCTTCAATCCTGTATTTACAATAAGCGAGCCATTAAATTAATAGAGTAGATGGATCTACAAACCCCGGGAACCAGGAATGTCAATCCACTGTAACTGGAGTTCCACCTCGCCGCACTCCACATTTCGCAGTCTAAGAACTATATTTTGAACAGCTTTGCCATCAGTCCAGATAATGCAGCTCTCTTCAGCTAGACAGTTTTGCCTGTTTGGTTGTACTCTTGAAATTATTGTTCCATTAGGAAGGCCTTCCAAGCGCATCTTTAAGGCTTCAAGAAATGAACCAATCTCAAACTCAGCATCCCCCATTTTATCATCTAGAGAAAATGTGTCTTTGTCGTATACAAACTGCAATCATAAGGAATTCAGAAGATTGAATATCAGTTGAATGTTTGCGTGTCCCTCATTGAAGTAACAAAGTACATAGGACTATGACTTAATATCCCACTTGTACCATGTCCATAACATATTAGTGAAATCTCTTATACATATTTATTCATGATTTAAGCACAAATAGGTGATTTTCTGGTTGAATCTTAAAATTAACAAGTACCAAATTTCCATTCGGTAATTCAAATATTTAGTGAAGTTCCAGTATAGAATATCTACGTAGAGAATTAATAAATAAATAAATAATAAAACAAAATTCGTTTAGGGTATCATGCTCTAGAGACAGTATTTCATTCCTGAGTAAAATTAACCTCATTTGTTCTGCATTTTTTTTTCAGGTGCTTATTTAACAGTATGATTTAAATATCATTACATGCTGATATTGAACATGTTGTAGACTTCTTCTGTTGCATCATGGAATGAACAATGCAACTACATTTCCTTTAACATAACATGTATATCATGATAATAGCAGGTTTACTATTTAATTGAGCTCAAAGTCACAAGAACTATGACACTTACAATCTTTATTGGAAGACTGGGATCAGCTACAGAAAGAGTCAAATCTTCATTCCACTCTGGATTGATATTCTTCTTCACTACACGAGTCTTCAGCTTCTGCATCAGATATTACCATTTACAACAAATCAGTTTAAATAACTAGCATCAAAAGCCTAAACAGTTGCTCCTTTTTTCACACACGAGGGCACTAGCACCAAATGTGCTAAATGCTAAATTTTTAGAAATGCATCTAGAGAAGCAAGAAAACGCCAAAATAGCTTAAATCTTTTTTTACCTGCTTGCCCATTTTGATAACAACATAAGGATCACTGCTTCTGACATCCCTGACTGCAAGGTTCACCCCTCTATGGACATGAATCCTAAGCAGACCCAAAAGGCTCTCCATCTCAGGGAAAAAAAATACAAAATTTTGACAAATAAAAACCAGTAGAACACAAAGGAAATGAAAGGACTTGTTGGCTTATGTTATGGCTTTGAATATTGAATACCCTTTTACTTAGGCAGGGTGGAGATTCAGCAAAAAAAAACTTGGGCAGAGTGGAGAACTAGTTGACAAAATAGTTAGACACTGTCAAAGTGTAACCCAATTGTCCATATTTATAACCAAAGAAAGAAGACCAAGAACCAAGTCCTATTCAATCATAAAAAGAAAAACCAAGTCCTAGATTTGGCAAGTTGCAATACTTTATACAGTTCATAAATAGTGTAACAACCAGTGGGTTATGGATGTAGTTTTGATTTGATGGGTAAAAACCAGAAATACGCGCATAAGGGACTCTAGTTAAGTGGGAATGAGTTGTTTTTTTCAAACGTTAAAGGTCTCTCAGATATATTTGATTAAGAGAAATGATATGTCTCCAATATTTTTACAACAAATTTTAAGTGGCAGATTGTTACTGGTTGTTACTGTTGAGGCAAAAAAGTAATTTTAGTGTTAGTTTCAAATTTGAACCAATAACAACTAACCACATGTGATTTGTTGTAAAAATATTGTAAAATTGTTATAAACGTAGCATCTCTCTTTGATATATGTGTTTGGAGGTATGTTTTTAGGTTTTAAATAATATTATATATATTTTTACACTCTTTTTACTTACACATATTTTTTTTTAAAAAAAATTAAAAATTGTTTGTCCTAGCTTGATTTGAGTATATTGAGAAGATTATGGGGTAGTGATAATATTTCATATATTACCCCCAAAAAGAATATTTCATGTTTGTCAAAGGTTATAAATTATAATTACGGTTTTGGGCCAGACCTGACCAGAGGTCCAAGGCGGCTGACACGCCTCGTTGCATTCTTTGTCTTTTAGAGTTTATACTTTGGAGGCTTCTTACACTCCTCTCTCCCCCCTCTTTATTCTGTTTTTTGTTTTGATTTTTCATTTAAATTTAAGCGAAAATTTTTTGTTACCCTTGATTACACAGTGATTAAAAACAACGAAAATTTTATTGGAGATTGGTGGATTGTAAGGTTTTTATTTATTTATTTTAATATATCAATAACTAAGATCAGGGAGTTCAATTTTATTAGAGATTGGTGGATTGTAAGGTTTTTTTTTTTTTTTCCCAAATATATCAATAATTGAAATTAGGGAGTTTTGATTCTTTTCAACTTTAAATATCTTCCTTAAAAATACCAAAAGGTTTTAGTCAATTGAGTTTGTAGGGTTACAATTTGTAGCCCAGGCCCAAAAGAGGAATTGGGTCCCGGTCCAAAAAGCCCGATCCAATAGATTTTGTAGAGAGTGGATTGAAGAGCAAGGACTAGACAAGATTCACAACCGCTAAAATGAGATTTTTATTTAATACATCCGAGTCTCCAGCATGAAAATTCCTCAAGCTGAGTTCAAACCTTTTTTCTCCTCCCCCATCCGTAGGAGAGGTATCTTACATTTTATATACATTCCTATGCTATCTTGACCGTCCACCTGTCGTCCATCGGGTTTGTCACTTGAGTGCTCGTCCCATTAGCCACCTTCCCTGGCCCTTTGTGAGTTGCTGTTGACAGTGCAACACTGTTCAACGGTCCCTTCCACATAAATGCGGTCAGGAAAGTGGTTGGTGAGGATTTAATGTGGAGGGAGTAGCCTTTCAACTGGACGTTTCTGGGCACTCCTTTTCCGCCCTTGTAGGGGTCTTTATTGTCAAGAGAAGTTTTCTGACTGATCATCAGTACTGTGGGGAATGAGGCCGACTGGTGTCAAACAGCATTCGAGGGGGTACTTCCCCTTGGAACATATATCTCTAAGATCCCTGGGAATGGAATCCCCCCTCGAACCTCCCATGATTTAAGCTAGGGCCCAGGGCCCACCAAGCATTATGGGCCACTACCCCCCACAATAGCCCCTCAAAATTTCTGGCTTTTTCTCGCGTCCGAAGGAAAGATAGGAGATTTTAATGACCTTTGAAACTGACCAATGGGAGCGTCGAGAGCCTTTGAACTTACACGTGGAGGAGTAGCACTGAGCGTGTCGTCATCGCAATTAATTGCTTCGGAATTCGTAAGGCTCTATTAATTGCTCTAGGCGGCGCTGTCTCTCACATCTGTTGGTGGGGCGATAATCCAACGGTTGGCGTTTTCCTTCAGATCTGGGCAGGATAACTCCCCCCAACTTTTCGCTTCCTATATATAAAGCATCAGAGGGGTTCGTCTCCCTTTTTTCTTTATCTTAAGAACTCAGACTCTCCAGCGATAACTAGCGTTTCAGACCATCAGACCGATTAGATCGTCACGCGCCTTGTTACTTTCACCCCAGGAGTCACTAGAATTCCTTTCCACAGGATCTTGTAAGTCCCCTCTCACCTTAGTCTGTGTAAGTTGAAAGGTCCCCTGATTTGTTGTTTCCCTGTCGTCAAGTCCACTCGGACCGTGGTTCTCCCTTTTTTAGTTTTCCAGTAATATGGGTAGATTTGAGAGCTTAGTTAACTCTCGTGCGAAAATAGAGGCCTTCAAGAGAAAATATCACATCCCTGAGAGGGTCAACCTGTGCTATTGTTCAGTGGAACAAATAGCAACCGATCGAGAAGTGGGAGAGGTGGTCATCCCCATGATTGCCTTTATAGAGGGAGGGATGACCCTTCCCATGGGCTCAGTAACTAGGGAGTACCTGTTTAACCATAGATTGTGCCCTCACCAATGCGCGCCCAACTTGTTCAGAGTCTTGGGTAGCGTCGATGCTCTAAACGAGCATCTGGGTCTGCGGTTAACCTGGCATGACGTGGTACATATGTACGAGTGTCATTCCCAAAAATCCGTCGGGTATTACCTAAGGTCCCGCTCGGACGTAGTAAGGATGATATCGTGTTTGCCCAAGTCAAATAAGGGCATGAAGGATGATTTCCTCATAGCTTCAGGAGCATGGCATGATGGCCTCCATTGTCCAGTCCGAGCAGGTGAACCAAGTGGGACGCTTAAGGCCATTTTAGAGAGATTTGAACTTCCTTTCCCTGACCTTGTGTCGTTCCCCACCCTCATAGAAAAATTGTTATCACCATTCTATTTCATTTATTTATATATATATATATATATATATATATATATATATACCCCTTTTTTTTTTTTTTTTTTGCGGTGCCTAACCGTTTTCTCCCGCTCGGCAGTTTTTGCAGATAGGACGCATGTAGCACCCCGGCTAAGCTTGACCAACGTCCAGGCTCTTAACTATCTGCTGCGATCAAAGATCTTTGTGAGCGAGGATGGACAGCTGCGAGCGGTCCACCTGATTTTGGACTTCAAACCACTCTCGGATACATTCTTGGACGCTGGTGATGCGATAAGGGCGAACGACCGCCGCATCCACCGTATTGACGTATCTCGGCCGAACTTCCTAGCCGACCATGACCTCCCTCCGGTAGCTTACCCCATCCCCCAAGGTGTGCCTCTGGTCATCCAGCCGACTCACCACATTCCCGTCGGAGCCCCTGTAGTCGAAGAAGGGGTTGCCTCTTCAGACCGTACGCTAGACGAAGAGATTGACAAGTTCCAATTCGAAGAAGAGGGCCGGGGAAAGAAAGTGGTCACATTGTTGGATTCCGAGGACGAGCCGGAACAGCATTCCAGTATCCAAGCTCCATTTATGGTACTTTCTCGTCCAGAAGAATCCGAGGAGGAAGAAGAGATGTCGCCAAAGAAGGGTGGCGCTGCTCTGCGGGTGTTGATGGCTGCGAGGGGCAAAGGCTCTTCCTCGAAGGACGCCCCCAAGACCCAAACTACGAAGCTCCCTCCCCCCCCCCCACCTCAAATGGCCTCGACCGTTCAGGAGACAGTTGCTGACATAAAAAAGAAGCGGAAGGAGACGGAGGTACGACAGGTGGAGGAGGGCGAGGTCGTTCTGCCGAGGGATGCTAAGAAGCCTAGGCGAGCCAGGGACAGGAGGGATTCCTCTGTGGACAGCAGGGAGGAATCCCAAGGCGCCGATGTGCGTCGGCCACCCCAGGTCTGGGCCCCCTCATTGAAAGTGGATGATGTTCCCATCCACCCGGACGCCTCGATCCGGAGTTATCAAGGAGGGCAGGCAGGCTATATCGCCGAAGCCCTAGAGCAGCCCCTCCTCTTGCCGACGGATATGGAGGTGTATAGGCGCTTTAGGCAGCCAGACCTCTTCTTATCCTTGAAGAGGGATCTAGCAATGGTGAGCTTAAGGTCAATTGTGCATTCATTCCTTAGTTGGTTTGTTTCTCACATCTGTTTTCTTCTTGGCCCTGCCTCAGACCCCTTGGATCCATTCATGCAGATTACCCAGCAGGTTTTCGTGGCAGAAGAATGGGTAAAGAGCAAGAGCAACCAGGCTCGCTCCGCAGTTGAATCTCGCGACGAGATGGAGAAGGCTTTGGGGGCGCTCAAGGAGGAGCATACTGAGCTCAACAAGAAGCTTATTATTTCGGAGAGGGAGCGGCTTAGCGCTGTGGCTGCCCTGGAAGGCGCCGAAGCACAAGCCGAGGATCAGCACAAGAAGTTGCACCATGATAAAATAGACCTGGCCACTGAAAAGTAACAAGTGGCGGATCTTGGGGCAGAACTGAAGAAAGCGCACGAGGCTGTGCAGTTGGCGAAAGAGGCCGTAGAGGCTGAGAAAAAGGCCTCCTACGCACTTGAGATAGAGGAGACACAAGCGAGGCTCACTGAAGAGTTCGCCGAGCTATGCAGGGATTACTGCGCAATTTCGTGGGGTAAGGCACTCGATATGGCGGGCGTCTCTGCAGATTCAGCCTGGAGGCATCCCGGGAGTATTTATTACGACCCCGAGATTCGAGAGATTCCAGAGAGCGCTCCTTCCATCGTGGATCCTGTCCAAGAGGGCGAACAGCCGTCGGAAGCCCCAGAAGCAGAAGGGAAAAAGGAGGCCGAGGGGGAGCCGGCCGAAAAGATTGCAGAGCCTAAGGATGGTGCTACCTCCCAGCCGAGCCAGAGTGCGAACCCTCCAGAGGCGAACGCCTAGTCAATTATTGCTCTCATGTGTAACTCATTTTGATGTACTCATTTTGATGGCGTTGTAACTCATTTTGTTGATTAATGAATGAGCCTTTCTTTTCTTTTGTATTATTTCCTTTCCATATGCATGTGCACGCCCTATTGCTTTCCTGGGTCTAATGGACTAGGAATAATAATGACAGAAAATACGTGGGTAATGATGACTTTGTTCAAAGATCTGAGATAATAATAAAAAAGAACCTCGTGCAAACTCCTTCACATCAGCTGGTCCGAGGACTATAGGCTGGAGGGGGGTTTGTTCAAGCACTTAGGATAATAATTAAAAAGAACTTCGTGTTAACTTTTCCTCATTAGCTAGTCCGAGGGCTACAGGCCTATTGGTAGTCGTTTAAACACTTGGGATAATAATTAAAAAGAATTTCGTGCTAACTTTTCCACATCAGCTGGTCCGAGGACTACAGGCCTGATAGGTAGTCGTTTAAACACTTGGGACAATAATTGAAAAGAACTTCGTGCTAACTTTTCCACATCAACTGGTCCGAGGACTACAGGTCTGATGGGTAGTCGTTTAAACACTTGGGACAATAATCGAAAAGAACTTCGTGCTAACTTTTCCACATCAGCTGGTCCAAGGACTACAGGCCTGATGGGTAGTCGTTTAAACACTTGGGATAAAAATTGAAAAGAATTTCGTGTTAACTTTTCCACATCAATTGGTCCGAGGACTACAGGCCTGATGGGTAGTCGTTTAAACACTTGGGATAATAATTGAAAAGAATTTTGTGCTAACTTTTCCACATCAGCTAGTCCGAGGACTACAGGCCTGATGGGTAGTCGTTTAAACACTTGGGATAATAATTGAAAAGAACTTCATGCTAACTTTTCCACATCAGCTGGTCCGAGGACTACAGGCCTGATGGGTAGTCGTTTAAACAATTGGGATAATAATTGAAAAGAATTTCGTGCTAACTTTTCCACATCAGCTAGTCCAAGGACTACAGGCCTGATGGGTAGTCGTTTAAACACTTGGGATACACATCGATAAAAGTTCATTAATAATAATATCTTTTTAAGTTGTTTACATTCCATGGACGTGGTATCACACGTTCGTCCAGATCAACCAAAAAATATGCACCCATGCCAACCACTGAGGTGATGCAATATGGTCCTTCCCAATTGGGTCCCAGCTTTCCCCAGGCAGGATCTTTCGCCATGCCAACTACCTTCCTCAATACCAAGTCCCCAAGAGCTAGGGGTCTAGTTTTAACATTAACGTCATATTCTCTTTTGAGTTTGTGCTGATAGTAGGCTAGTTGGACCATCGCGTTCTCCCTCTTCTCTTCGATCAAGTCTAAGTTTTTCTCTAGCAGGCCATTGTTCGTGTCTGGACAAAATGAACTAGTTCTCATCGTCGGAAGGCCGGTTTCTAGTGGAATGACGGCTTCGGCTCCATATGTCATAGAGAATGGTGTCTCCCCAGTGGACCTACGAGGGGTGGTGCGGTATGTCCAAAGGACATGTGGCAGCTCTTCCACCCATCTGCCCTTCGCGTCCTCTAATCTCTTTTTTAGTCTATTTACTACGACCTTGTTAACGGCTTCCGCTTGTCCATTGCCCTGGGGGTAGGCGGGGGTGGAGTATCGGTTTGTAATTCCTAAATCTTCGCAGTATCTCCTGAATTCCCTGCTGTCAAACTGTAAGCCATTGTCCGAGATTAGGTTCCGGGGCACCCAGAACCGAGTCACGATGTTCCTTCAGATAAATCTCTTGACGTCTACGTCCCAGATGTTTGCCAAGGGCTCGGCTTCCACCCATTTGGTGAAATAATCCGTGCCGACCAGCAGATATCTTCTGTTACCGGTCGCTTTGGGGAAAGGGCCCACAATGTCCAACCCCCACTGAGCGAACGGCCAAGGGCTGGAGAGTGGGTTGAGGGCTCCTCCGGGTTGGTGTATATTTGGGGCGAATCGCTGGCACTGATCGCACTTCTTCACGTACTCTTGGGCCTCTCTCTGCATATTCGGCCACCAATATCTTGAGTGATAGTGCGGTGCGCCAGAGATCTGCCGCCTGTATGACTCCCACAAATTCCTTCATGGAGCTCTTCAAGTAGTGATTCGGTTGCTTTGGGGTGTACGCACAGTAAGTATGGCCCCGAAAAGGATTGTTTGTACAATTTCTGGTCCCCAGACAACTAGAACCGCGTTGCCTTCCTCCGTATTTTGTCAGCTTCGCACTTTTCTTCTGGCAACTTGTCCTCTTTCAGGAATAGTGCTGCTTGGTCCATCCAACTGGGCTCAGCTCTCACTTGATGGACCTGGATCGCTTTTTTCATAGGCTCATTGGGCTTGTTCAAATATTCGACCAGAATAACCCGAGGGAGGCCATGGGCCGAGGTGGTTGCTAGAGTGGCAAGGGAATCAGCATGAGAATTACTGCTCCGGGAGATGTGTAGCAAATTGAAAGATTCGAACTCCGATTGCAAGTGCCTGACCTGCCCCAAATACTCTCGCATTCTTTCATCTCTCGCCTTGAACTCCCCCTTCACCTGGTTAACCACCAGTCTGGAATCTGAGAACAACTCTATCCTTCCCCCCCCCCCCCCCCATTTTCTTCACCATGGCCATGCCCGCCAACAGAGCTTCGTACTCCGCCTCGTTATTTGTTGCCGCAAAACCCAGCCTCAACGATTTTTCAATGATAATCCCCTCTGGGGACACCAGCACTAGCCCTACACTAGAGCCTTTGTGATTTGCTGTGCCATCGACGTAGACCCCCTAAGGCGGTGGGTCGCGCTGAGCAATCAGGCCAACCAATTTTCCATCCGAGCTGTGTTAAGGGATTATCTCTTCTATAGAAGGCTCCATGAACTCAGCTACCAGGTCCGCCAAGACCTGACCCCTAATTGAGGTGCGAGGCATGTATTTAATGTCAAAAGATCCTAAAATTGTTCCCCACTTGGCGATCTGTCCGGTGTAATCGGCGCTCTTAAGTATAGCTCTAAGTGGAAGTTAGGTGAGGACAACGACCGTATGAGCTTGAAAGTATTGGGGTAGCTTTTTTGTACCATGTACCATGGCCAGGATAGCTTTCTCTAAGGGTAGGTATCAAATTTCAGCCTCGTGTAGTGACTTGCTTACATAGTAGACAGGTTGCTGTACTCCATCATCGACCCGTATTAACACCAGGCTTATGGCATAAGGGGCAACAGCAATATAAGCGAATAGGATTTCGTCTCTCTCGGGGCTAGACATTATAGGTGGTTGTGAGAGGTATTCCTTTAGCCATTGGAAGGCCGAGGCACATTCCTCCATCCATTCGAACCCCTTCCATTTATTCAACAGCTGGAAGAATGGGCGGCACCTGTTCGCAGAGCGGGATATGAAGCGATTTAGGGCCGCGGCCATTCCGGTCAGCTTCTGGACCTCCTTGGGATTCTGAGGTGGCTTTAGGTCATTAATCGCTTTGATTTGATTAGGGTTCACCTCAATTCCTCTATGGGTTACCATGTAGCCCAAGAACTTGCCTGACCCCACCTCGAATGTGCACTTAGAGGCATTCAAACGCAGGTTACGCTCTCTGAGGATTTCGAAAATGCTTCCGAGGTCCCCAACATGCTTAGATACGACCTTGCTCTTCACCACCATATCGTCAATGTACACCTCCACGCTCTTCCCCAGTTAGAGTTCAAACATCCTCGTTATCATCCTTTGGTAGGTTGCACCGGCATTCTTTAATCCGAACGGCATTACTTTATAGTGGCAATTCCCAATTGGCGTGACGAAAGCTGTTTTCTCCTGGTCAATTTGGGCCAGCGGTATCTGGTGGTACCCTTGAAAGGCATCCAGGAAGCTCATCTGCGGATGGCCGACTGTTGCGTCCACCAATTGGTCAATCTTTGGCATGGGAAACGGATCCTTTGGGCAGGCCTTATTCAGGTTGGTGAAATCCACGCAAACCCGCCATTTCCTGGTCTTTTTCTTTACCACTACAGTGTTAGCTAACCATTCTGGGTAGAAAACCTCTCTAATTGCTCCAGCTCGCTTGAGCTTGGCCACCTCTTCTCTGACTGTGTTTGCATGCTCCCTTGATGGGCGCTGGAGTGGTTGCTTCCTTAGGGTGACAGCTAGGTCGACGTTTAGGCGATGGCAAATGAACTCCGGGCTCACCCTAGGGGCCTCCGTGGGGTCCCACGCAAATACGTCAACGTTCGACCTAAGGAACTCCATCAGTTCTTCCTTCTCTTGGGAGGGTAGTTGGGAACCGATCTGAAAAAATTTCTCCGAATCGTCGCCAATCACGATTCATGTCAAGCTTTCGCATTCTGTCCCCTCAGCTGGGTCCTCGGTCACCAGCGCCGAGGACTTTAATTGCTATAAGCTCTTTTCCTCAGGAATATAGGGCTCGGCCTCTGCTGTATGGCGAACAGCGGCCACCAAGCACTGCCTGGCCATCGATTGGTCTCCCAAAATCTCCTCGACTTTGCCCCCCAACAGGTACTTGATCTTCTGATGAAGGGTGGAAGAGACAGCCCCCAGTGTATGAAGCCAAGGTCTGGCTATGATGGCGGTGTAGGGTGAGTATGAGTCTACCACAATAAAATCTACTTCCACCACTTCCTGGCCGGTTTGCACGGGCAACCTAGTTTAGCCCCTTGGAATAACCAATTTTCCATTAAAGCTCATCAATGGGGAGCTGTAGGGCGTCAAATCTTCGGGCGACAGGTTCAGCCCCTTGTAGAGGTCAGGGTACATTATCTCGGCACCGCTGCCTTGGTCTACCATTACTCTTCTTACATCATACCCCCCAATCCTCAAAGTAATCACCAAGGCGTCATTGTGGGGTTGAATGATTCTAATTTTGTCTTCGTCCGAAAAGCCCAGTATTGGCTGCGTCTCAACTTTAGTCTTTTTAGGCCCCCGGTCATAGTCATCAGGCGACTGCCGCGCAACAGACATTACCCCTGATGGGCAGGATCCTGTCCTTCTTGGTGCAGTGAGGATAACGTTTATTGTGCCCAAGGGGGGTCTCGGGGCGTCATCCCTCCAAGGTCCTGAGCTTGACTGACCCCCCCGACCATCGGGGTGCAGGAACTGTTTCAACTTTCCCTCACGGACAAGTTGGTCTAGATGATCACTCAGACTTCTGCAGTCCTCGGTGGTGTGCCCATGGTCCTGATGGTATTGACAGTAGAGGTTATGGTTGCGTCTCTCAAGGTTTCCCACCATCTTATTTAGGCGTTTGAAGAAGGGTTCATTATTTATCATCTCTAGGACTCGTTGCACCGGTTCTCGGAACGCAGCGTGAACTGCTCGGACATCCGCCGACTCTGATTGCCCGATCGGATCCCTTCGTGGTCTGCTGTTGCAGTATCGGTCCGACCTGAAATCCCTCCTCTCTTGGGGGATAACCTTGTCCTTTCCCTTCTCCTGTTGCTGATCCTCTTCAACCCTTATGTACTTGTCGATTCTGTCTATCAACTGGCGCATGCTAGTGGCTAGTTTTCCAGTCAGTGACTTTCTCAAGTCATGATCAATTGGGAGGTCGAGCTTAAAAGAGCTAATGGCCACCTTGTCATAGTTGCCTTCCATTTCGTTGAATATTTCCCAATATTTGTCTGAATGGGCCTTCAGGGTCCTGCACTCTCGCATTTTCAGGGACAATAGGGAAGCCAAAGACTGAGGAGTTCTGCGGCACGTAACGAAACGAGAGCAAAATGCTTGGGTGAGGTCGTGAAAAGAAATGAGAGAGTCTGTCTCCAAGCTGTCAAACCATTTCATCACGACCAGCCCTAGGCTCGAAGGGAAGATTCTACACATCAGAGCTTCATCCCTGGAATGGATGGCCATTCATTGATTAAAGTGACTAACATGTTCTACAGGGTCGGTTTTGCCATGGTAGATGGTGAACGTCGATTGATTGAAATGCCTGGGGAGCTTTGCCTTGTCGATGTTGCTCGTGAAAGGTGATTTGGAGATTTGGCTCAAGGCCTTACTCATGGCATCGCTTCCTGCTCCACGGTGTGACGGGCTTCGACTCTGACGCTGACGATGACTCTCCTTTTTATAAGAGAAAGACTCGCTCGGCGGGATTCAAGACCTATACTAATAATTAGCGTCCTCGCTGTCAGAGGAAGAAGCTGAGTTCGGAGGAGCCCGCTTTCTTTTCGCGTGGCGCAACTCCCTTTTCAGCTGATCGATCTCCAACTGCATGTCCTTCCTGTCGTTTGCATGGGAGGCATGGTTTTCTTCTCCGGGGTGATTCTCGTCAAGGTGCGCAGTGCGGGCGTTTCTATCGCGGTCACCTCTCCGCTTGAGGTTGAGGAAAGGGTCACCACGGTTAAAGCCCCCGGATTCTGTTGGACGTGGACCTCTGCCTGTCATGACTAGCCGTTGTCTTGACTACCACCCGAGCTCTTCCCACAGACGGCGCCAATTGTAGGGTTACAATTTGTAGCCCAGGCCCAAAAGAGGAATTGGGTCCCGATCCAAAGAGCTCGATCCAATAGATTTTGTAAAGAGTGGATTGAAAAGCGGGGACTAGACAAGATTCACAACCGCTAAAATGAGATTTTTATTTAATACATCCGAGTCTCCAGCATGAAAATTCCTCAAGCTGAGTTCAAACATTTTTTCTCCTCCCCCATCCATAGGAGAGGTATCTTACATTTTATATACATTCCTATGCTATCTTGACTGTCCACCTGTCGTCCATCGGGTTTGTCACTTGAGTGCTCGTCTCATTAGCCACCTTCCCTGGCCCTCTGTGAGTTGCTGTTGATAATGCAACACTGTTCAATGGTCCCTTCCACATAAATGCGGCCAGGAAAGTGGTTGGTGAGCATTTAATGTGGAGGAAGTAGCCTTTCGACTAGACGTTTCTGGGCACTCCTTTTTCGCCCTTGTAGGGGTCTTTATTGTCAAGAGAAGTTTTCTGACTGATCATCAGTACTGTGGGGAATGAGGCCGACTGGTGTCAAACAGCATCTAAGGGGGTACTTCCCCTCGGAACATATATCTCTAAGATCCCTGGGAATGGAATCCCCCCTCGGACCTCCCATGATTTAAGCAAGGGCCCAGGGCCCACCAAGCATTATAGGCCACTACCCCCCACACTTACTATAAAGTGATTGTCCATATGAATTTTTACGATATTTTCTCTAATTCTCACATTTGATTACTCAAAGTTTTGATAAAAGTTGCGACATAAATATGTCCCTAAACTTTCTTTTAAGAATTCTCATGTGTAATTATTTTTATTTTTAATTTTTTGATGTAAAAATCGAAATTTTATTCAGACAATGGTAAAAACAGTATATCATGAGACACTAGATGCTCAACAATATAAAGAGTTTCCTTTGTCCAAGTGATAGATTCAAGAATATCTCTAGCATGTTGGCCTAGAGCATGAGCTTCTGTAATTATTTGGTACAACATTTCCTTCTCTCCCTTTATTTATTTATTTATTTTTTTGGCTGCTAAGAAACATATCCTCCTATTTAGATTTTAGAGGGGGAGAAAATGGGAAAATGCCCATTTCAAAAAAAAATCTGGCATTTTGCCCTATTTCCTAAACTAATTAGGGAAATGCCCTTCTTTTGAAACTCGATTTTCTCAAAATCGAGTTATAAAATAAAAAAAATTCTGGAGTCCTATAGTGACGTTTTGAGTAGCCTATAGTGACGTTTTAAAGACCTATAATGATGTTTCTTAACTCGATCTCCATGAAGTCGAGTTACATGCAATTTTTTTTCTTTTTTTACCTATAACTTGATTTCATGTATATCGAATTACAAAACGCCACTATAAATTCTTAAAACGTCACTATAGGCTCCTTAAAAACGCCGCTATAGGGCCTAAATTGATTTTGAGAAAATCAATTTTCAAAAATGGGACATTTCCCTAATTAGTTTAAGAAAGATGGCAAAATGCTGGATTTTTTTTTTAAATGGGCATTTTCCCATTTTCTCTTTTTAGAGGGCCTTTATCTAGTTTATTTTAGTTTCATAGAAAATAATTAACGATTTTTCTACATTTTATTCCTTTCGATTTCGAAAGGTTGAATTGAAATTTTATTTTATGTTTTTCCACGGGTTACAGTTGTATGAGCATAGATAAGGTTTTGTTTTTCTTTTGTAATCTGGTCACCAAATTGAATTATATACCTCATTGATGCTATTTGACATTTGAGTAAAAGAAAAACAATCATGATAGGGATGTCCTGATTGTCCTATAATTGGTTTTTTTTTTTTTTTTTTTTTTAAATTTTGGCTGAATATTGTCCTGTAATTGGTTTGTGATGACTTTGTGGGATTGCGCTATATATAGAAACTTGAAATTGGTAACAAACATTCTTTTTAAAAAAATGATAACAAGAAATCCAGAAAATAGAACAAAACTTAGTTATAGTATTAGTTTATTCAAATTAGGTTCAAACACATTGTTCTATTTACTAATAAAACATTAACAATGTTTTCTTTTATAAGAAAAATTAAATTCAATACAGTTATGTTAAATTTGTCATTCCGTCTACTCCTCTTGTTATCCTTAATTAAAAGCTTTTGTCACGCGTTTGCGGAAGCTCTAATACCATTTATTGTGCGGTAACACTCAAGATTTAAACAAATAATAATAAATACAAATAAATCAACAAGCGCACACATAAAGAATGTAAGAATTTAATTATGTGATTTGGCAAATAGCCTACCAGAGAGAGAGAGAGAGGGAGAGAGTCCACTATACGCAATAAGGATTACAATGCTCATTGCTCAACCTCTCTTACATAGCTCTCATTTTCAACCTTAAAAGAAATATCAAATTACTCTTCTTTCAAGAGTCTATTCATCTTTTCATATGGAATGAGAGGACCCTTGGGCCAAGGTCACCAAGTCCTTTACTACATTATTTATATATAATATTTTAAATTCTATCTAATGAATATTAATTACTTCCTTATCAAAGAATAAAGGTTCCTTCTATGCATACCAAAACATAAAAATAAAAATTTCCAGGAAAGTAATCAAGCCAACTTTCCTTCTGCACCAAGAAAAGCCAAAGAGGTAATCAAAGTCCAAATAGAAATTTAAGAAAATTTCCAACAAATATCTAGCTTGATTCAAATTTCATTGAACAATATTTCTTCTTAGTCGCAACAACTCCACTTTAATCCAAGCAAGCTTTCTTTGAGCATGATGATCATCTTTTGCACAACCAAACTCCCTTGCCTATGTCAACCATTTGCAAACTTATACAAAATCTTCTCTCAAACACTATACTAGAATTAACCTGATTTTGATACCACTTATTAGGAAAATACTTTAGTGAGACTTCAATTGAGGGGCTAATTAACATGTACATGATCTAAAAACCTAACCCAATAAGATTGGGCCCAATTATGTTATATTAATCACTCACTTTTGTTATTGTTATCCAATGCACTACTTTTACTACTCAACTAACTATACTACTAACACATTAATTTTCAACAAATCTCCCCCCTCATGTGTGAGCCTTCTACCAAGTCACTTGTGACACTTTGGTTAGTCCCCTCCCTCTTACTTAGGGTTTTACTTTACCAATTGTCATCCATGGGTCTTTTATACATCATCTATGAGAACCACATTTCAACTTCACACATTCATCCATGGGAACCTCGCACATTTATGTCCATGTGAATCTCATACACCCCATTCTTTTTTATCTGGCACCATTGGTAACACTACTTTGTTGGCCTTTTTCCAAGATCATCTCTTTGTAGATTTTTATGGGCTTGTCTTATGCATTGCACACTAGTGTGGGTTCCAAAGACACACACCTTGTCCCCCACTCCAACCACAAATAGGACCCTAAAAACTGTGTCATCGTGTTGCACACCATCACGAACTCTAATACTACATGTTGTGCAAATAGCACCCTTAAGATTCAAATCCATAATAGTAAAGACAATAAATAAATAAATAACAAGAACTATACACATAAAGAATACAAGAATTAATGTGGTTCGACAATATGCCTTCATTCAAGGGCATTGAGAGAAAGAAAGCTTCACTATAATAGGGAGACCAGAATTACGGTTAGGGTCAACCTTAGGCCATGGCCTAAGTAAGAATAAAAAATTTTAATATAAAACTAAACATTATTTAAATGAGTTAAATATAAAAAAGCTCATATAAATTTATTATTGTGGGGCCTAAATATTTGGTAACCCCGGCCCACTCCAGATCGGGCCCAAGGCCTATGCTGAGGAGAGTACAGAATCCGAGGATGAGTGAGAGAGACCCAAGTCCTCAAGGAACCTCAACGAGGATGCCCATGTCCTCGGCAGGTCGACATTGAAGAAAGAAAGCTGTCATCTACCCATTAAATGCACGCAACTAACACTCTGGCCGCATTAATGGTGAATTGACCAGTAAACAGTGATGTCTTGGTTACTTCAACTAACAGAAAGTCTGCAAAGGCGGCTGATGGGACAAGCCCTCAGACATAGGTTCAGATGGCCGACAATTGGACGGCAGAAATCAACTGAACAAAACTATATAATAGATTGAACCCCCAAAGTTGAGGAGGTTGGTCCTTGGGCTGGGGATTCAAGGGTTTTTTGGGTTATTCTAGGGTAACTCTTGTATTCATTAGTTCTGAGGGAAGAGCTCCTCGGACTGGGCCGAGGACGAACTTTCCCTTAGAACACTTAGCCAAATTCTAGTCATTGATCTTGTAAACCCGCGTCGAATGTTGTATCTTTCGCTAATGCCTAGTCCTTCTGTCCACTCTTTACAAATTTATTGTATAGGGATCGCCTGGGCTCGGGTCAACCCATCACCAGGAGGGAGGTGCCCGAACCGGGTCCCTACAATTACCTTATCCATTCTGTATTCTTGGTTATATTCCTTCCTATTTAGTATATTTACACTTTAATCACCATTTTAGTGTACCAAAACTGATTCTTACTATTCAAATTGGGATTTCTTAGTTTGGCGTTATGTAAAAGACACCATTGCATTCTAACCTTGTAAAAAAAAAAAAACAATTGAAAAATTCATAACTTCATTCTAACATCTATCATTTCACGTATACAAACAAAAACTGAGAAAAGCAAACAGAACCAAATTTTATTGAGGCCTGACCCAAAATTTGTTTGGGCTCAAAAAGTTGTACCCATGGCTATGAGTGACCCATCCCATTTTTACATGCCACAACATTTATCACGTGTTTCTTCCCTATTCTCCAATCTTGTGAATCCCAAAACTCAGCCTCTTCCATCGCTCCACGGGGCGGAGCGACCTCCTTAAAACGTGTCGCATTGCACGAGCTCCACCAGGTCTCTCTGCCACTCATATTAATCAAAATCCTCACTCCATTGATTCCATCAAACTCAACTCCCTCTAGTACTCTGCTTCAACCAGCTTCGAACAAATTAACGGTCTTCCTCAAAGTGCAGACTTTGTACTTCGTAAGTGATAAAAAATATTCTCTGCATCTATATATTGCTATTATAAGTCATGCCCATGATTTGTTTATATATATTATAAGTACATACCCACCATTGTTATTTATGGTTTGTGTTCTGCTTCTATTTGGGGGTTATTTCCATTGAATTTGTTGGAATATGAAGGGGTTCATACTTCTATGTTAGATGAATATGTGACAACTTTTTTGGGTTTGAATTCTTTTGGCTAATTAGTGAATTTGATAGAAGATCAAAAGTTGGGCTTAAGTTCAAAGATTTTCTTTTTGCTCGTATTTGGTTCTTATTGCAATTTTTGGGTAGAGAAAAATTCCATGTGTTTGGAGTAAATGTTACACCCTTGAATGCTGGAAATGTTGAGATGAGGAGTCTTTCACTATGCAATATAGGGCTTTGGGCTGTTCAATTGGTTGATTTACGGTGCAATTATGAAGGATACAATTTGGTCCCATCATGCCCATCTCCGAAGAAAGAATAAAGAGCATTATGGAAGGAATCTTGTGCCAGGTTGTATTGAAACAGATTCTTCCAATACAATAATGCTAAATTTAGCCCCCCAAAAGGGGAGCTTATTCATAATGTAAGGGAAGTTGTATGAACTTCTAATTGTTGTGAAGTAAGATTTGCACTTCTTTTCAAGAATTGTTCTATCACTGAATAGCTTTATTTGCATTCCGTTTGTTTCAGTGGAAATTTTTTTCCCAAGGAAAATAGAAAACATTTTTCGGAAATGCTATGAGTAATGTAGTATGAAATATGAATGATAGGAATAATTAAGTCAAAGTGTATTTTTGTGCTTCTTATAAATATTTCATCTATGTATTAGGGTGAATTGATTTTTACCTTACACACTGTTCATTTTAGTCAGTTTGCATGGTATAAGGACCCATGTAAACTCCAAACCACCGCTGACTGCCAATTAACCGTAATTTACTATCGTCGACCACCACTTATTACAATCAACAATTGCCAACCACTATTCTACCACATTTGACCACATCTAACCACCAATCGATCATCATCTCTCACCTTTGACCACTATTCCATCCATGGTTGTCTAGATTGTGATCTTGGATCGTAGGATTGTACGATCCTACCCCTTTGAATCAATTCGGATTGTATAAGTTTTGTGCATAGAATGGAGTCGTGGTAGGTTGCAAGTCAGTTCATGGGATCAAATAGAATCTATGCGATCCCACTTCAATCCTAGACAATTCCACTTGTTGCAAATTCAACAGTTCAACTTTGGTGTTGGGGCTAAGTATGGAGATGCACAAACTTCTCTTGATGGCCTACAAGAACATGATCAGCAATGCAAAGTCCTTGATTAAGCAGAAGGAAGAAGGACACAAGAACAAGGACCATGTGGTACTCATGAAGGACTATTGATCCAAGGTTGAGTTGCAGCTCTCAGTGGTTAGCATCAGGATTTTGAGATGCTGGACTAAGCTGCTGCCCTTGTCTTTGACAAGTGATATTGAGTTGAAGGTGCGTTGTCTGAAAATGAAGGGAGGTTTTGGTATTACTAATCTGGTTGTTTGAAGAAATTTCTAGAATGATAAAAGTAAGGATTTAGATGGTCAAGCATTGATCATTATGCAGAAGTCCTGGATATTAATAAATTGTGAATGCTGTCTTCTTTTAACCTGGTTGCACAAGGATTTGGGTGTTTCAAGCTGTAATGAGTCTTAATGAGTCTCAAATTAGGTGTTTCAAGTTTTTCGAAATCTAAGTATGTTTGAAATTACTGTTCAGCTAAGAAGTATGGAACAATCTGGTTTTGGAATCCAACTAATGGTTCCTTGTTAAACCATTTGATTCCTGTCTATGGCCTATCATATTAGAAGGTGGATCTCCTTTTGATATGTGTTGCACTAGTTGAAGAATATAGACTTATTACTGATAGTCTGACATTGTGCTGCCTCATGAGGCTTTTCAGTTTAAAGAAAATAATCTCTTATTCCATGAATAAAATGTCAATCACTTCATTGACTTTGTCTTTGGAACTAATACAGTAATACACAACCGTAGGTTTGCTTTTGAATACCTACATTTAGAGGTACCCTCTCTATCAAAGGCATGGGGTTCTATAACTCAATGGAATTATTTTCTTGTTACTAGTATTAACTCAGAATTTGCATAGTTGCTGCATTGAATGACGGTCCTGACAGTTATTTTCTTGTCTCATCGTTTTCAGGAGGAACTCTTCAAGATGGAGATAGGTACTGCAAGGTAAGCATCCTTGACATTCATTTTTGCTTATTTCAATTCTATAGTAGTAGTTACTTGATACTATGACTTTATTTGTGCAGTTCTTTCACCATTTTTTTTACTAGTCTTTTTGTTTTGTTTTGTTTAGTCTTTGTTAATCGAAGTGTTTATGTATTGTTCCGTTTCTTCGTTTAAATCATTGATCTTAATTGCTCAGAAACTTCACCTTGTGACTATCACTTTCTTTATGATATGCATAGGTGTTGCCTTGACAAACAAGTGTCCTGGTTCTCGAGGAATTTAAGAACATTAGGTTGGGAAAATATTGACAAACTTCCATATAATGTGGCTGCTTGGAAGTTAAGGACGGGCTACCCAAGGTTGATGTATTTGCATCAATCTTCTATGGGAAAGCATCCCATGGCCCATGTGTTCTGGAGAAGATATTCCATGCCTGTTAGTTTGGAGGAATCATCATCACTAAAGTCGAAGAATTATTCTAGTAATGCTGATTCAACTGAGTCGCCAGAGAATCTTCTTGCTCAACCACTAAGCAGGGATGAGGTAAAATTACATTTTCTATCTCTATAATTCCTTATTTATGATGAATAAGAAACGTAAATTCTTTCCTCCTTTCCTCCATTCTCATGAATTTGGATATTGAGGGAATCTATCCACACTTTCCTTATCTATGCTTTTACTTTCTCTTTTTATGGGAAATACCAGATGCCTGTTTTTTTGTTTCCTACCATCTTTGTTCTTTTCATTACCTGCTATCTGGAAGTAGGAACTCATGGTTTGGGAAATTGTAGCACCCCATTTATTTCTAAAAAATCCTAGCTTATCTTGATCTCTCACAAATTGCTTGTTAGACAATCTAGCAACATCACAAGCTCCTGTTTGACACTAGTGCAAATTGGAGATGGAAAATAAATGAAAGATTTTTTTTTATAAATTTTTTATTTATGATGCAAATTGTATTCTTTATTATGTAGGTGTTATAGGTTTTATAATTTTAAATTTATTACCTATGAAAAATACTTTTTAGGTTTTTTGAAATGTAGATTCTTATTCTTTAGGTGGACCTGTTGTTTACTTCTGGAAGGCAGTTAGTTTTCTCTCTCTTTTAATAAAAATTAGCTGTTACTTGTTAATAAAATATTTAACAAGTTAGATTAGCTTATCTACTCAACAAATTTAAACTAGGAACTTATGCAGAAGCTTATGTTTGCTACACAGTTCATGACACCACATTCATTTATTGGTTATTACCCCTCTATTGTTATCAGTGCTGTGTCTTCCAGAGTGGGCAGTAGGCTAGTTTTAGCTCCTTGAGCTTGAAATTATTGGACTGTAAGCTGGCATTTCCTTCAGGGTTCCAATGAACTATAATTTGAAGGAGAACTGAAGAATATATGGATCTCACATCAGAATTGACCCACACATGCTAAAAATTGTTGTGCAGTAAACCCAGTCAGCTTAACTTTGACACTTAGGGTTTTTTTTTTGATAAACCACTTTGACACTTAGTTTTTATGTTAACATTGGTATTGTGACAAACATACTTAATGCTTCTTTTAAATCTTTAGAGCTAACATATTTGACGTATTTGGTAATATTATATCAGTTAAAGTCGCTGCTGGCTGATTCTGAAAGAACGAGGCTCATTAGAAAACTAAGTGAAGCCAATCAACAAAACCGCTTTCTCAAACGACAGGTTTGTACATATTTATGCAGAACACATTGCATATTGTTGCTAGCTTTGTCGATATCTTAACTACTTTTGGTTTGATCATGATCTTTGTAAGAACAATTGAACATGGACTTTATGTTATTGATAAAAACCCAAAATGGGAAAACACCATATAGTACTATTTTTGTTTGTCTACTTGGTCTCTCTCTTTTTGAAGAGGGGGGTTGTTTGATGAGGAATGTTGCAGAAATAAATTGAAAGAATAATGAACATGGCTACACAAAAAAATTACAAGTTTTGTGGCTTTTGGCCTTTGTTCTTTGGTGAACATGATAAAAGAATAAACTATCGAATAAAAAAAAAAAAAAGAATAACAAAATAATCGAGAGTGTCTCTATGATATGGCTATGTTAATAATCCTAACCCCAATTTGCTGAACCCTAAATGAACTCAATATCCATTTAACTCAATATCCATTATTTTTTTAAAATATTTATAATATTGTATTTAGGCTTTATGGTGGTTGAAAATTTTAAGGGATGTATTGTGGCTTGATTATGACTTTCCTTGCTATTGTAATCTATTATGGCTATTTAAAAGAGGACGCAACAAGAGTTTGGGTAGTGCAATTTGAATAAGATTTTTAATTTTTAATTAGAGATTGCTTTACAGCTTGTTTGAGGATCAATAATCAACCCCAAAATTTTGGGACCAAGGCTTTATTGTTGTTGTGTCCGCTCTACTGCTTGGTGGTGATTCCAAGTATCTCTAGGTGGTGAAGCCTAGAGTCCTGTGATCCATTCCCTGTTTATCCTGTTATTTCTAATTACCACCATACCCCTTCTGCATCATAGGAACTTTAAGCTAAATGCAAAATGATATATTGCAAATATTTGCCTTTAACATCTCCAGTTTGGAGGGGTGCACTTAATCAAATGCTTAGGGCAGCAGAACTTTACTCATTTAATTGTTAATAGAAAGACCTTTAGACTGACATCTTTTGTTAATCTCTGATCTCTGCAGTTACATGTAAAGGAGGATGCATTAGTTAATTTCAAAAGTGAACTTGCTGTCTTGGAACTTGAAGTTCAGGTTGTGTATTAAATAATGCTTTTGATCTATGATGTCTATCATTAATGAATTTCATATGACCAAACCAAATATTAAGAAGATCAACAGTCTTGATTCCATTTTCGGCCTTTTCAATCATGATCTGAATGGTAAATTTTCTTTGTCTACCACCCACACACACATATACAAACTTCATGATACAAGTACTGCTTAAATTATAACTCTCTTGACTTTAGGAGGACCAAAAACTCCGTGTTGATTCTTATTTACTACTAGAATAGTAATTCTTATGTCAATCACATTTGAATTAAAAAAGTGAGTGCTCAATTGTGAGAGCCTTCTTGCTCTTTTTTACGCGAAGATTGTTTTGTCCGACGCAAATCAAATATTGATGTTACAGAAGTTAGATATTTGTAGGGTGAGGAAAATGATATGGAATTGCGTACTAGTGGGCCTCTCCACCCAATAAGTTATGCTTTTCAGTTGGATGCTCTAACATGATATTTAAAGCCTGGTTTAATTTTGTGTTCATGACCTCCTAGTGTGTGTGACGTGGACCCCAAATTAGACCTATAAATGCTGATTGATTTTATTGGACCTGATTAACCATGATTGAGCTGTTGGATGAATTTGATTCTATTTGATTGTTATTTCAATATCTTATTTAATCTCGTTATGGTTTTGTTTTGTTTTGGCTTTTTTTTTTTTCATGTTGGATGTGATTTGGAGAGCCTATTAATTTATTAAACGGTCCCCAGAGTCACTATTGTAGAAAATGGATGATGGATTAATGATATTTGCAGTGGAAGTTTTCTTCAAGTGCTTGGTGTTGATTCCAAGCAAACCCAAGCGCTGATTCATGGGTTCCATTGCTTGGAGCTAATTCCTGGGTTCCCATGCTTGGTGCTGATTCCTTACAACTCTAGATGACAATTTCTAAATTCTATTTTTCTGTTTCACTGCTTAGTGCTTATTCCAAGAAACCCTAGGTGATGATTCTAAGGTTCTATTTCTTTGTGATGTTCTCTTTTTTTTTTTAACCCTTGAGAGCTGATTGTCCTACATCAAAGTGCTAGGCCTTTTTGCATCCATGTGCTTAGTGGCCTGGTGCCCCTCTATGTTTGTTGTTTTACTTCTGTTTCTGTTTTGACTCGCATGCGGAAAGGGGAATTAGAGAAGTCCCCATTTTTGTTATGTATTGTGTATGATAAGCATTTATTCTTGACTACTTATTGGTTCTCTTGATCTATAAGCTTAAGCTTTTGGCTCAAATACAATCACAATTAAAAACCGTGAAAGTTTAGGATCCATTTGTCTTAAATCTTTAACCACTGGCACCGCTAAGTTTTCCACCATTGTACAAATGGCCAGCGACCTGAATCCTTGACTTGCTCTTTTATGATCCCCACTAGACTGCTGCAGCTGTTGCTACTCTCTTGGGCCAATGCCACCTAAGCTACCACTGTCATGATAAATAATGGTGGTCCTTGGGCCTAGAAAAATTACCTTTTGTAGTGATAACTATCAGGTTTTTACTTGCTGCATAAGGTGTCACTGCTGTGATCCAAAGTGGTCTGGTGAAGAAATGGAACAGATGAACATTATATCTGGCTAAACTACCATCTAATAGTTTGCAATCATGCCTGTATTTTAATTATATGTTATATACTGGTCTAGAAGGTCTGTTGGGGGCATGTAATGGAAAAATAATTCTACAAATGCTTTGAATCATGGGAGGAAATTGTTGATTAGTGGAGCAGTCCTAACATTTAATTCTATGATTATATCATTATATTATGCATCAGTGAATTTTTTTCTTTTGGTAAGGACCTACTATGGGTCAGCACAAGGAAGAAAATTATCCTTACAACCAAGTAAACATTCTACTTAAGCTAAGTTGACTTCTTATGAAGCTACCTATCATGAGAGAATCCCAGTTCTTCCGGTGTGTAATACTAGGTTGGTGCCTGACCTGGTAACCAAAGTGACTACCTAATCAGGGACATGACCTCCCTAATGGTTTCAAGAGCATCTTCTGGGATCATCATATACCTCGTTAGCTAATAAAGATCAAATGGTGCCAGATGGCATCTTCTGGCTAAGTGTGGTGGCTAAACTAATATTGTCTAATACTGCTAATGGTGGCTCAGAGGACCAGACTGTTTCAGAATTGATGGTCTTACAACTCAGGCAATAACAAGATCTTAAATCATTATGCTATATTTAAAAGCTTCTGTGAAGTTTAGGCTGTTTAGCATTTTGAAAATTTATAGATACCCTGTTCCATTGTGGATACGCATTAGTTTTCTGAATGTTTAAACGGCAGTTTGCTTAGCTTATGGAGACTGCTTCCATCTTTAATTGATCTGATTAGTAAATAACTAAATATAGTCCGAGTCTTGACCTTAGTCTTTATCATATAACTGCAGTCTGAAGGTGAACTGTACATATAGCTTGTTTAAACTTCTATTTGATGCATTGTCCAAAAAACAAAATCCATTTTTGTATTCTACACTCTGGAGAATTCTAGTCAGCCTCACGTTTGAGCTTTTCTTTTCATAAATACTATGACAAATCAACATCTAAATTTTTGATAATGCAATTCTATTATTTGTGTTGCGAGGACAGGCTTTGGTCACACTCGCAGAAGAAATAGCAAAATCTGTCACTCCAGTAGGTTCAAGAAAGATCAATGGCAAATACATTCAATCTCATCTTCTTTCCCGATTAGAAGGTATTACCATGAACCTGTCCTTGCTCCAGATCGACAGACTTCTTCACTTTTAACCAAGTACAATTTACTTTGTGCTTTCTTATATGATGGATGTGATGTGCTTGTGTGTGCGTGTAGATACATAATAGAAATATGTGAATAGAAATATTCCTATTCTGGTGGGTATGCACTTCCTCACATCAACAGTCTTCTCATGAACAAAGATTTACTATTTGAGTATCGGGGAGGGAAGACAAAGTGAACTTTGATAAGAGATTTCTGTATGAAAAGATTTGTGTTGCTTATGTGATATACAAACTCTTGAAATTTAAAAATATAGTTTTTTTTTTTTTTTTTCCCCTTGTTCTAACAAAGATTCGGTTGCCATTGTGTCTGTGTATAAAGCTGTATGTGAAAAGCTGAATGAACAGATAAAAGATGTGGATGCTGCACGATCCAAAGAGGTTCCCTTGTTCTGGATTGGCATGGCGGAGGTAAGCAAGCTGTTCTTATTCCTTGTAGTTTTCTTTCCTAATGAAAATGGAGTCTCAATTGTATTGGGTTATCTTATCCTATCGATATTGTTATGGACTTATTCAATTCAAGGCAAAGGTTGAGCTCTAGTCTTGAACTAAAAAAAGATAAATGTGGTTAGCAGGGTGTCGGCCTAAAGTGATTGACTTCTCCCCATTTGTTAGCTTAAATGGCACCTCTTGTTCCTGTAAGAATGGGGTTAAGAGTGTGTTCATGAGTTCAAGACTTTGGGATGCGCGCGTGCGCATGTGTGCGTGCGTGCGTGTAATAATACCATTAAAAATTAAAACCATAAAACGATCACTGAATTTTGTTCAAGTTTCGAGGGACCTATACAAGGATAGTGAAAAGCAAAGAAATAGGAACTAAAGCAAGATAAGAAAAGGAAAACAAAGCTTTTTATTAGTCTCTCTCCATGCTTGCTGGGTTCCCCCGACCTCTGCTTTCCTTATGCAGTTTGTTGCTCGTGAATTTGAAACGAGAATTTTCACTTTTTTTTTTTTTTTGAATTTCTTTTTAAGATCCGGTGCCTCCCAGATGTGAAGTATACGTGCATCTCCATCCTTTTCCAACCCCCCCCCCCCCCCCCCCCCCCCCCCTATTTATATACATTGAAACAAATAACTTACAATCTATTCACTGAAGAAAAATCCAAAATTGTCTTATTCTTTTGTGGTAGAATTATAATTATGGGAAGGTAAAACTAGCTACATTCCCTGCCTGACTATCTTCTTATTTTTGATGTAGTAAATCTGTCCTTTTCTTTATTGTGCATCAGAGTGTGCAAGTAATGGGAACCTTTGATGGATGGAGTCAAGGAGAGCACTTATCGCCAGAATACACTGGTTCTTTTACGAAGTTCTCAACAACATTAACGCTTAGGCCTGGAAGGTACCACTCGACTGGGTCACTTAGTTTCTTCTTCTTCTTCTTCTTCTTCTTCATAATAATAATAATAATTTTGTGTTGTGAAGGTATGAAATCAAGTTCTTGGTGGATGGAGAGTGGCATCTATCCCCAGAATATCCTACCATTGGAGAGGGACTAATGGAAAATAACTTGCTAATTGTGGAATAACTGTGCGTCTGTAGTTCTGGTTAAAAAATGGTTAATACAGAAAGTGAATGACCTCTTTCTTAGTTTGAGCTTGTTTCAGGTTGTTGATCATATTATCTTGCTAGTTAGTTGGATCAGCATAGGAGAGAGATATCTGGTCTCATTCTGCATGTTTGACGGCTTGAGAGTAATCCCAACTTGCTTGCCTTCTTCTTCAGAGAGAGGTCTCTTTCTGCATTGGGGGATTTTGCAAAATAACACTATTTATTATTATTATGTTAAAGAAACAATATATATCAAAATTATTTTTTGTAAAATAGCCGTTTCTTAAAATCCTGTCTTGGAGACATGACTTTGGCTCTTGACATGGTAACTTTCAAAATAGGAATATGTTAAGCAATTATTAAAAAAAAATTATATCAATTTTATGAGAAATTGAAAAATATTATCAAAATATTAATTAATTTTTCACTTTTTTCATAAAAACTTTCTTAAAATGGTTCACATTTTTTATCAGAAGAGAAGGAAACTAAGCTGCACATTTATTTACTAGCTAGACTAGCTAAAGCCTAAAGCTGTATACACTTTTTTTGCAATTACAACTAATTTCTGACATTGCATATGTTTTTTGCTGCTTAATGAAAGTCTATTTTTTTGCTCTCTAAAATATATATATATATATATATATATATATATATATATATATATATTTACTAATTTATTATGGTGCTGAGTTGGCAAAGCTGAGTCAGCATATTGGCCATGCTTACTACTTCCAAGAAACAATGTGAAGATGCTAAATTAGGGGTAAAATTTAGTTCTCACACACGCTCAAATGGTATAGAAATTGTGACTTGAAGTCATGATTTTTGTGTAGAATTATATATATATATATATATATATATATATATATATATATATATATATATATAGATTTGTGTTTTTCTATGACATGAGTTTGGTAGTTACATGAGAAATTATCTTTTTATATATTTATTAAAAGTAGAAGGATGAAAATGAGAAATTATTTTGTACTTTTCATCTCAATGTTATTTCTTTTCACTTTTCTTCCCAATTTGGAAGGAAAAAAATGGTGGAAAAATGGTGGGACTAGTTGGAAAATGGTGAGATACGCATAGAATAATATAAAAGTTATTTTATTATTATTATAATTTTTTTTAAGTGTGAAAAGAATACGTATCATTTTGGATTATATCGTTGAGAAGTAATTCAGCCTCTAATATATGGAGTTATAAGGACCAGTGAACCACCACCACCAACCCTTTTGTAGGCCAACGGCGTTGGGTCATATCATATCATATGTGATTTGTGATGGTAAATTGCAAGATATTGCGCCAATATCCTTGCTCATCACTGGCCGACATTGATTTTTATTTATTGGCCGCCCTTTATCTTTATTGCAGATGGCTTTACTTTTCTTTCTTTATTTATTTATTTAAAATAGAGCTTTACTTGATTCTCAATAAAATAAAATAAAATAAAAACTCTTTATTTTTAAAGCCATGTTTGTTGTTTTGACATTAGTAAAGAATCATTTAAAATTATATCATTTTTCTATATTTAGTAATGATTTTAAAATGAGTTGAAAAATAATCTTTTAATTTTCTTTATTTAGTTTGACATGAAACAAAATTATTATCTACAATATATTTTCTAAAAAATTATTTTATTTTTTTATATTTATATTTAGTAGAGACCTTAAAATAAGTTGAAAAATTATTTTTTGACTTTTCTTATTTAGATTTAGGTGAAATATAGTTGTTTTCCTTCTTTAGCTTTGCATAAATTAAAATTATTTTTCATAAAATTTTAGCCAAAAATAACTCTATCTTTGCACCAGTAAAAATTGAAGGTAAAGTTAACAAAAACATGGTATGCTAAATAACGTCACCCACTCTCAACTTCCCACCTCCAACCCAGCCTACAACACCGTCATCCAAATGCCCAGCTCCAATCGTGTGACCCACATCTCGAAGACATTTTTTTATTCCTTTCACAAGTAAGAATAACGAGGTCTGACTGTTTGTTTGTGACTTGTAAGTTGTCTTTGCAAGCGTTTACCACAAATACACCATATAATGAGCTGAATTCCTTCAATTATTTTGCCAACCAAACCAAAACCATGGCATTAGCAACATCATTCTGGCTCTTCTTATCCTTTTCTTTATGGCACTGCAATGCATTAGCATTAGCATTAGCAACAAGAACTCACGGCCCACCGACCACTCCATTTCTCTTCCCAGAAACCAAATCAACAGTGGTTCCCAATCCTGCTCTCTCCTTCTCATCTCATCTCCTCTCATCTCCACTTCCCACCAACTCATTTTTCCAAAACTTTGTCGTATCAAATGGTGGTGACCCTGAATACATTCACCCATATCTGGTCAAATCTAATTCCTCCTCTCTTTCTTTTTCCTACCCATTTCTCTTATCAAACTCCTCCATCGTTCAACAAATTTTTGTCCCTGACCTCACCATCACTTCCTTGAACAAAACTACCCCATCAGCTATTCTCAACAAAAGGCATAGAATCTCATCTTTTAGTGATCTCAGTGTCACTCTGGACCTTCCTTCTAATAATCTACGGTTCTACCTTGTCCGGGGAAGCCCTTTCTTGACATGTAAAGCCATTACTCGCAGCACGTATCTTTCCATTTCAACTATCCATGATATTCTCTCATTTTCTTCTGATGCTTCCCTCACCAAACACATTATCAAGCTTAACAACAGCCAGACTTGGCTCTTGTATACTTCAGCACCTATACGTTTCACACATAGCATATCTCAAATTACTTCCCGGGAATTTTCTGGGGTTATTAGGATTGCTATCTTGCCTAATTCGGAACCAAAATATGAGGCGGTGCTCGATAAGTATAGCTCGTGTTATCCGATCTCAGGCCAAGCAAACTTGAGTAAGCCCTTTCGTTTGGAATACAAATGGGAGAGGAAGGGAAGAGGAAAGCTGTTGCTGCTTGCACACCCTCTCCATCGCCAACTATTGTCGGGGAACATTGTGTTAGAGGGTTTCAAGTACAAAAGCATTGACGGTGATCTCGTGGGAATTATAGGAGATTCATGGGTATTGAAGTTGGAACCAATTCCAGTGACTTGGCATTCCATTGCTGGTATTAGGAAGGAACACCTTCCGGAAATTGTTTCTGCACTTCGCATAGATGTTGATGCGTTAACAACAATATCAACACCATCGTCATATTTCTATGGCAAAGAAGTTGCAAGAGCTGCGAGATTGGCATTGATTGCAGAAGAAGTTGGTTATCCTAAGGCGATTCCAGTGGTGGCGAAGTTCTTGAAAAATGCAGTTCAACCATGGTTAGATGGAAACTATGGCGGGAATGGCTTCTTGTATGAAAGGAAATGGGGTGGTCTTGTCACCAAACTAGGATCCACAAATTCCACTGAGGATTTCGGGTTTGGAATATACAATGATCATCATTTTCATTTGGGCTACTTTGTTTATGCAATTGCAGTACTTGCAAAGATTGACCCGGCATGGGGGAGGCAATATAAGCCACAAGCTTATTCTCTAATGGCTGATTACATGAATGTAGGCCTAGGACCATATTCGTATTCCTATTACCCTCAGGTTAGATGTTTTGATCCGTGGAAGTTACACTCTTGGGCTGCAGGGCTCCAAAATTTTACAGATGGGCGAAATCAAGAAAGCACAAGTGAAGCAGTGAATGCATATTATTCAGCTGCACTGTTGGGATTAGCCTATAAAGACAACCATCTTAAGCGCATTGGGTCAACGCTTGCTGCATTGGAAATTCTCTCTGCTCAAACATGGTGGCATGTGAGAGAGGGAGACGATATGTATGGGAAAGAATTCAGCAGGAAGAATAGGTTGGTGGGCATTTTGTGGGCTAACATGAGGGACACCAAACTTTGGTTTGCTCCGGCTGAGTGGACGGCGTGTAGGCTAGGAATTCAAGTTCTTCCTATCACACCAATCACAGAGATACTGTTTTCTAATGCAGAGTTTGCGCGAGATGTTGTTAATTGGGCATTGCCTTCTTTGAGCTTGAGTGGAGTTTCAGGACGCTGGAAGGATTTTGTTTATGCTTTGGAAGGAACCTACAACTATACTAGCGCCATAGCCAAGACAAGGAAGTTGACAGAACATGATGATGGGAGCACTCTTGCCAATCTTTTATGGTGGATTTACAGTCAAGAGAGGTGACAAATCTGTGATTGGGTAAGAAAAGCTCCTAAGAACCTCATTCTTATTATGCTCATCCAGCTTCCTACACTAATGTTATCATTAGTTATCAGCTTTTCATTGAGTTAATGTTATGGTTTAATTTGGTTGCCTATGTATTCAAATGGACAAAAATTAAATCTAAATCTGTTCAAGTCATGATTTGACCTGATTACAATATTTAGAATGTGCTACATCGATTATGCTAGCCAATCAGCTTGATTAATGATTTCAGATGCTTGGTTTAATCAAATCGTTTATGCGTGAAAAGATATGTTTGTTCCCGGGAAAAAATAAATAAATAAAGATAGAAGAGAGAACTGCAGATTGTTGATGCCTGGAAAACTCGTGAAATCGCTAGCTTGATTTATTCATTCGGTCATTCATAGTTTTATTCAATCCATTCTTTTAATCAAATTACTATATCTCCACAACTACCAGACACCCTCTATGACTTTATCTTGGTCAAAACCAAGATTTTAGAACTCTTTAATTTTCGAAAGTTCAGTTTATTCTTTCAGTTTGAAAACCTTTCCGGAGAAATTTTTGTTTTTTGAAATTCAAAGAAAATTAGATGTATCTAATTGCATGCGGTTTGGAAATTTCAAACAATGTACTTGATCGGAGAAGTTGTAGTATTGTAAAGGAGTAAAGACAAAGCACTTGTGATGAAATTCTGAACACTTGAAAGTTTTTAAATAAAATAAATTATAAAATTCTTCATCAGTCATCTTTAGAAATAAAATATTTTAGCGAATATAAAAGATTTTGGATTCGACTTCCCACAATCCTTTAAAAAACATGATAGACATATAGAGAAATGGTCTCTCAAAATATTGCAGTTGAATACTTGAATTAGGCTAACGTAGATCTAGATTCTAGAGTTGAACATACCAATTTTTACTTATTTGTTTATTTCTTTTAAAACAAAGAATCTAGATTTGCTAAGATTGACTGATTGGATAGGTGATTCACGTTGATAACAATGTTGTTTTACGAAGCATTAACTCTGCATGTTATATTCTTATGGCTACACTGATTTGACTTTATATCATTTTTGGCTACTTTCTTACCTACGACGAAATAAGATCCTTTTTTATGTTTAAGTTCCTCCACCTCAATAGTAGCCTGTTTGATAAATGTGTTTAAAAATTAAAAATTGTTATTTAAAATTTTTTATAAAAATACGTGTAAGTAAAAAAGTATATAAAAATGCGTAAAATATTATTTAAAAACTAAAATTGTTGTTTAAAAACATTTAAACACCAAACACCCCTTAGATTTGCTAAAATTGACTGATTGGATACGTGATTAACTATGATAACAATGTAGTTTTACGAAGCATTGACTCTGCATTTTATATTCTTATGGCTACACTGATTTGACTTTATATTATGGCTACACTGATTTGACTTTATATATATATATATATATATATAAGGCCATGTCCCCTCTTGAGGAATGACATATAAGCCCCCTGCCGTTGCCTTTATTGGTGAGATTGCAACCCACTTGGCTGTTAACCTGCCCCCGTTAGATACAAATTGAACAGGGTGGCCCACCTGCTGTGCAGCTACAGTGGCGGCAGGTATATCACTACAGGCTAACTTGTTGTATTGCCATGTAGGATACTAATTTGACTTTATATTATGGCTACACTGATTTGACTTTATATCATTTTTGGCTACTTTCTTACCTACGATGAAATAAGATCCTTCTTATGGACTTTTTCCAAAAGCCAATATGGAGAGGGTTAGAGTCATATTGTTAGGTATTAGCTAATTGGATTCAAAACACGATTTATTTTGAATTTTAGTTTTAAGTGTTCAAAAGTGAATTGAAGGTCCATATTGAAGACACAAGAAAATTGCTCAAGAAAATGTTAAGTATTTCGATACCTCCTCGACCTATTAAGAATTTGTTCATCTCAATACCTACTCGACATCTCTTGACAAATCAAGCTACATGAAAATTAAATAGAAAATTCTATTGATTGATGAATTGGCCTGTATAGAGATTTGTGCACTAGGCTTCCCATATGTAGATAAGGACATTTATAGTCGTCATTAGTATGAGAGAAGAGACATACATATTGAGAAGTTACTGCGATTTTATGTGCTTAGAGTTTTGTACAGAACTACTGCTATGAAGAACTTTGCACCAACTACTATAACAATCTCGGATTGCTATGGAGAAGTTAGTAATGTGAATTGGTAGATTTGTGCATCTTGAAGTTAGTCACGTCGATTGGTAGATCCAAGCAACTGAAGAAGTCTGCTAAGAACAAAATTCCAACTAGGTTGGAGGTGGAGTTGAGCTGAGTAGGTTCTAGTGAACACAAGTACTTTGGGATCAACTAATATTCTTTATGATGATGCCGAAAAAATCACTAGTGAGCTACATAGTCCTCGCACACTCGAAACAATCCCTGCACAATCAAAAAGAGAAAACCTTAGGAGAGTACCGGTGTGGTACTGGCCAAAGTCCCTCCGAAGGTTAAGTCAAAAAATCTTTCTACAACTCTAGAGTGCTAGAGCTAAGGTAAATTACGCGTACCTATTTTCTAAGGGTCCTTGGGTTTTTATTGTAGTGTAGAATCAAACTCTCATACTTGCGTAACAAGTCTTTTCCTTATAGGGAAGATCTTTATAAATGCATGTATATTCTAGAATCCTTCTTGTGTTAGAATTCTATTCATATTAGGACTCTATGGATTAGGGTTTATTGTGAGATACAAGTCGTTTCCATTTAGGGTTTCTTGGAGACCACATAATGATCAGTGAAGCGCCACGTGGCCCTTTGATTCGTCCACCCTATATCTATCAACACAGGATCTGTCCAATATGAGAGATCTGTCCAACACCGTCAAGTCCTACTACGCAAATCCGTCACCTCTAACTTTCACCCTCTTCACTTTATACTTAAAACCTCAATCTTATTAGTAGATTCTTTAGGAGTGGCGACCTATATATCATCTGTTAAGGTTTTTCCTACGAATGTTTTTCCCATTGTAACCAAATAACAGTGTTTCTTGCACTAGATTGATGTTGTGATTGTGCCTCAATTAAATATTGCATATAATTAAAATAATGAATCAACTTGAATAATTTGTTGTTAATTTAGCTTGGATGAATTTAGACCCAATAGAAAGTCTTCTAGAACAAAATCACTATTAAAATTCCCTACATTCCACTCTTCATCATTGTTCAAATTTATGCAATTGGAATGTTGTCCGAGTCTTTATTTGTATTCCAATTTAGATCCATCAGCCCAAGAGGAAGGCCTCTAGTGTGTTGTTTCGTTTGTCTCACAGAAAATGGTTCTCTTTCTTTAAAATTGATCAATCCTCCCTTTCAACGAGTACCGGTACACCTCTTAGGTATGCCACAGTAAGAGACAATAAGCAGAATGTAGGGAATATTCATAAAATGAATATTCCCGCAATATTTTATACGGACTTGCAAAATACATTCAAGTCAACAGGGCCAAGAATTTGGTATGCAGTGAGCTATTTTGGAAGATTGATGAAACTAAATCCTTCAAGCTTTCTACCAAATGAAAGCCTAAGAAAGATTGATTATATAGGGAAAGGGTGGGATCTGTGATGTCCATGTCTTGATTTTATGAATCTGAGAGCTTTTGAATTGTGTGGCTTTCCTTGTGCGTGAAAGACAAAGGTAAGAAAAAAGAATGAATACATGCTTTGTGGGCTTTTTATGCATAGGCTTGGGCTATTCTTTTCAAAAATCCGCAGGCCTCGAGTGCTTATTAACGAATGAATACATGCTTTGTGGCCTTTTTTTTTTTTTTTTTTCCCTGGAAAACTCAAGTCATTGGACCCTTTTTAAAGATCGTTGGTGTTAGATTTGAGTCTAGCATAAGTTCAACTTTGCTTTTAATTAAAATGGCATGATTTTGGAGTACTTTACATTACACTATCTTATGATCCCATTAGAGAATAGGAGATAAAAGAAAATTTATAGTGTTATGCGATAAGCAAATTGATAAAATACCTAGATTTTAACTCTCTGGCTTTCCCTCCTTGAAAATGAAAAAGAAAATTAAAGATTAAGAGATAGGATCTTTAAGATAAGGAAAAATCTTAGTGCACATCTGAAAATGCTCATAGCATGCAAAAACTAATGTAGAAAGTCAGTCTTACTTAGGCTTAATTGGCTGGGGAATAAAAATGTAAGAGGATAGAAAATTGGAAAGGGGTGGAAAAGTGAGAGGATAGAAGAGAGTTTAGTTTCTCTTAGGGGTGTCCAACTCAACTGGTGGCTCGACCCACTCGGTAAATCCGACCAGCCGACCGCCGATAGACCTGACTACTCCGGCGGTCGACGGCGGGTTTTCTTCTCTAGAATCCAATTTGGGCGGTTCAGTCTCAAATCTTCTCCCCAAAACCTGAAGAAACCCGAATCGACTGAGCTATATAACATTTTTCGGTGAGATTCTTTAGATCCGGCGAGATTTTAGCTAGATCCATGAAATCTCCACCGGATTTGGCGAGATCTCGTCGTTTATGCTCAGATCCAACTACAATCTAAGGGGATTTGCTAAAATAAGGCTCAGATCAGTTGAAAATATGATGGGTTTTGCTTAAATCCGGCGAAACTCCGATGGTTTTTGCTCAAATTTGGTGAAACTCCGATGGTATTTACTCAAATCCGACAACGATTTGGTGTTTTTTGCTCAAATCTCATGAGTTTTGCAAAAAAACAGGTGACGATTTGATATTTTTTTTGGTTAGATCTTGTTATTTTTGCACAAATCCGGCGAAGATCCAGTGAAAAATACAGATTGCCGTCAAAATGGAATTTTCGGCAGCATCATCGTTGGCTTTGACCGATCTGACCTGGCCTGTTGGTTTTTACGGTCGGCGGCGAGTTTTCTCTCCGGAAACCCGATGTCATCAGGTCGGTTCCAAGTTGGGCACAAAATCGACCCAGACCGACCCGTGGACACCCCTAGTTTCTCTTATTTGTGTTTGATTAGGGGTAGAAAAATGGAGGGTTGAAAAACCTTTTTATTTAGCTGAGAAAAAAAAATTGGAAGATAGAAAATAGAGTTTGTATAAATTTATTTATATGCCCTTATTAAAAAAAAAAATGATGCCCAATTACCAAAAAAAAAAAAAAAAACAATCACCCAAGTTTATTAAAAGAGAAAAATCATGCCTAGTAAAAAAAATAATAATAATGCTTAGTTAAACCAAAAAAATTTGAAGAAAGAAGAACTTGAAAGGAGGAGTAGTTCAAAAAAAAAAAAAAAGGAAGAAGAAGAAGAAGAGGAGGATAGTTGTATCATGTCTAGGAAAAAGGAAAACAAAAATGAAAGAAACAAACAAAACGTAAGAGGAGGGATAGTTTAGTTATTTGACTTCAACTACTCTTCTCCTCTCTATTTTCTCCATAATTGGGGAGATAGCATTTTGGTGGGCCCAGAGAGAAAACACATAGGCCCTACTAATTTTCCCTCTTGAGATCTACCCAACCAAACATACTCTTAAGGTCTATTTGGTTGGGTGGAGTTTAGGAAGGATTGAAAAGAGATGAGAGAAAATGGTATTTTGGTGTGTTTGGTTTGAGAAGAAAATGGGAAGGAAAGTTGGTGGATCTAGGAATTTTCTCCCCAGTCCCACCAAAATGTAATATCCCAATTTGGGGGGAAACTCGAGAGGAAAAAAGTCATACCTAGAGAGACCAAATTACCTTATGCTAGTGTGTATTGTGCAACATTCACTTTCATTTTGTTGTTGTTGTTGTTGGTTTTTTTTTTTTTTTTTTTTTTGCCACACATCTTTTCTTCATTCCTTTTTCTTTTTTTTGCTGTTCATCTGTTTTGTCAATCCTTTGTTTTTTTTTTCATCATTTCTTTTGGATTCTCTCTCTCTCTCTCTCTCTCTCTCTCTCTCTCTCTCTCAATGAAGTGCATATCCATAATACACTATATACATTTTCTATCCTCCCATTTTTCTTCTCAACCAAATAAAAAAGTTTCCATCTCTTCATTTTTCTACTCCCCCAACCAAACACAAATGAGGGATACTAAAATCTATTCTATCATTCCACTTTTCCATCCCTCCAACCAAACGAACCCTTAGTGCTAGTGTCTTAATAAGTCTACCAAGTTGATTGTACCGACAGATGCAAGGGAATAAGTTGGCATAGCAAGTGATCATCAACAACCATCCACAGTGGTCATTTGGGTTATTCATTTGGAGGTTATCATTGGCCATCCATAATGGAAATTTGCGTTATTCCTTTGGTGTTTATTGTTGCCCATCCAGAGTTGTTGTCATCATCGTTGGCCAAAATTAGATCATCGTTGATCATTTATCATGGTAGTTGTTGACCATAAGCCCGTACTCATTGAGTGCCTTATTCACTTTGTGGTCGTCACTGGCCATCCTAAATGGCCATTTGCATTATTCCTTTGTTGGTCATCAATGGCCAAAATTAGGTCATCATTCGTTCGCCAAACTGGCGGTCATTTATTGTGGTTATTGTTGACCATATACCAATAGTCATGGTGTGCCTTATTCATGGTCATTTGTGTTATTCCTTTGGTGATCATCTTTTGTTCGCAAAACTGTTGGTTATTTGTTGTGGTCACTATTGACCATAAACTAGTAGTCATGGCACGCCTTATTCATTTCATGGTCACCGTTGGACACCTAGAATGGTCATTTGCATTATTACTTTAGTGGTCATTGTTGGCCAAAATTGAGATCATTGGCTTCTCTATTCAATTTGGTATTCATTGTTGGCCAAAATTGGGTTATCGTTCATTCATATAAATAGTGGCCACTTATCATGGTCATTATTATGTTCTAAAAGTTTAGAACAATTGGCAAACTATGCACACAAACTTGTCTAAATATAAATCTTACAGTTATAGATTGATTAGATAATGCTCAAGTTGTTGCAAGTCAAAATACAAAAATAAGAAAGCTGTAGGTTCAGGAAGTTGAAAACTATCCAGGTTTGACTAATCGAGACACGGGTTCTACATAATTTAATTAAAGACCAACAGTCTGTTAAGCCCATTAAGTGATTAGGGTTTCAAATCTATTCACATAGTATTTAAAGGAAATCCTAAGACACGTTTTGTTATGACTTTGGAAGTGCTCTTTTGAGATCTAAAAGGTACTGTACCTTTTCTTTTCAAAGTCACTACTGGAAATCATTTTCATACCATTAGAACCGGTAGATCTGAAGTTGCTACAATAAAATCATATATAACTGATGATTTAGATCTTCGAGGGTGGTCTTGAAGTCACAAACTTGAGAGTTTGTATTGCTAAACCTTTGAGTGGGATCTCAAAGTCACAAACGTGGGAATTTGTATTTAGCAAATTCAAGATAGAAGAGTCCGTGGAGTCAGAGCTACACGTGGTCGTGTTAGTAAGTTCTACAAGAGATAACTTTAGATTTAGAGTTTAAATTTATTGTAAACTTCCATTCTATCATAGTTGATTTGTTTACCTCGAGTATAGCTAAGTTAAATCCTTCTCAAGTTTTTACCTTGAAACGGTTGATTTCATTGGTTTTTCTGGATCATCATATTGCTATTTTCTTTACTTTTCCACATTAAGTAATATGATTGTATGAGTTTAACCTAGATCTCATAATTAACCTAAGTAATTACTTGGCTAATTTATTAGGTTAAACTAATCTGGTTTTAAGGGGTCTAAATAGAACAAACAAGTTTGGGAATCATGTTGAAAAAGGTCTTTAACTGTTTTTATTTAGAGGAAGATGAAATTGTTTTTGAAAGAGTGAGAAAATAAAAGTTTTTATTTTTTATTTTTTTAATGTATCTAATTTGGGAATCATGTTGGAAGGTATTTAACTATTTTTATTTAGGGGGAGATGAAATTGTTTTTGAAAGGATGAGAAAATAAAAGTTTTTTATGTATCTAACTTAGAGGGAGAGAGTTAGTTTACATATTTATTTATTGTTGTTTATCTATCTTTATTTCCACACATGCGTTAATGTGCTTTTTTGAGTATTTTAGGAAAGATAGGTACATTTCAATCAAGATCTTCTGCCTCTTCTTACAACTTTTAGGTTTGAAGTATTAGATTGGAATTTTTGATGTATTTTGGCATTTTATTGTAATATGGTTGTTCTTGTATTTGAGCATTTAATTTTTGTATGTGAGTTTTGTCACGGATTGCCAAAAGGGGAGATTGCTAAGTTCTAAAAGTTTAAAATAATTGGCAAACCGTGAATACAAACTTGTCTAAATATAGATTTTAGAGTCTATAGGTATGATTAGACAATGCTCAAGGTGCTGCAAGTCAGAATACAAGAATAAGAAAGTTGCAGGTTCAGGAAATTGAAAACTCGTCAGAGTCGACTGATTGAGACACGGGATCTACAAAATTTCATTGAAGCCCATAGCCCGTTAAGCCCATTAAGTGATTAGGGTTTCAGATTTATTCACATAGTATTTAAAGGAAACCCTCAGGCTCGTTTTGTTATGACTTGAAGGTGATCTTTTAAGATCTAAAAGATATTATACCTTCTCTTTTAAAAGTCACCATCGAAAATCATTCTCATACCATTAAAAATGGTAGATCTAAAGTTGCTACAACAAGATCATACATAGTTGATGATTTAAACCTTCACGGGTGGTCCTAAAGTCACAAGCTGGAGAGTTTGTGTTGCTAAACCTTTGAGTGGGATTTCAAAGTCACAAACGTGGGAGTTTGTGTTCAGCAAATTCAAGATAGAAGAGTCCATAGAGTCGGAGCTACACGTGATTGTGTCAGTAAGTTTTACAAGAGGTAGCTTTAGATTTAGGGTTTAAATCAATTGTAAACTTTCATTCTATCATAGTTGATTTGTTTACCTTGAGGATAATTAGGTTAAATCATCTCCAAGTTTTTACCTTGAAACAGTTGGTTCATTGGTTTTCTCAGGTCATCATATTGCTGTTCTCTTTACTTTTCTGCATTAAGTAATATGATTGCATTAGTTTAGCCTAGATCTCATAATTAACCTAAGTAACTACTTTGTTAATTCATTAGGTTAAACTAATCTAATTTATAGGGGTCTAAACAGAACAAACAATCATTGTTATCCATAAAACAGTCCTCATTTTGTTAAACATTTCATGGTTATACTATGCGAAAATTGGTTGTGATAGTCATTTAAAACAATGTTTGGTTATAGGTATAATTATATTCTACTGAAATGACATCTTTATCCGATGTTTGTCATGTTGTGTTTAGAGTTAAAGTTAATATATATATATATATATATATATGTCAAGGGAATATTCTTAGGTACTTTTGGAGTATAGTGAAATGGTGATCCCTCCTTCACATTTCATGGTAGACCCTACTATAAATTTAATGATTGAATCTCATCATGAATGTGAGAGAATGAAATATCATTTTCCGTGCTCTTTTTTCTCCTTTTATTATGGTGACAGTTGGATTTTTTTTTTTTTTTTTTTTTTTCGTATGTCCTGCTAGTGGAGGAAGACCTCCTAAGGATAAGAGAAATAGGGTGAAAGAGAAAGTAATAACTCAGAAATGGACAAACTCTTCTCACGTAGAAGTATAGCTATGAAAGTTTTGGAGTTGTATATAGATTTTAGAATTGAATAATATCGTGTTTTATTTATTTATTTTTTTTTATTTTTGCTAATCCTATAATGAATATCGTTTAAAGTGGTGTAGGGACTCAAATTGTTTTGGACCTAAACAATAATATTTGTAGAGCATGGGTAGAAGGACTAAGCACCTAGCAAAGCGAACTATGGTCGACGTGAGATTAATAGGAATAATAATAATAAAGGAATTTGACTAGGTATTTGGGAGGTTCATAACAATGATTTTTGCTAAGTGTTTATGAAGAAAGTTCGTCCTCGGCTCAGTCCGAGGATCACTTTTCTTTAGAACTGACAAAGACAAGGGTTGTCTTCGGACTCTCTAAAAACCACTTCTATCTTTTCACTTCAGAGAGAGAGCCTCCTCTGCTACGTTGGAGGTTCTATTTGTTATATAGTCTCGTTTAGTTAATCTCTGCCGTCCACTTGTCAGTCATCTGAACTTATATCTGAGGGCTTGTCCCATTAGTCACCTCTGCAGACTTTTTATTAGTTGGGGTAACCAAGGTTATACTGTTCACTGGTCACTTCACCATTAATGCGGCTAGAGTGTTGATGGCATGCATTTAATGAACGAGTGACAGCTTCCATCAATCAACATCGGCCTGTCGAGGACGTGGGCGTCCTCGGCAAGGTCCCTAAGCCACTTGGGCCTCGTCCGCTTATCCTCGGGCTTTGCCTATCCTCGGCGCGGATCTTGGGCCCGATGTGGAATGGAACGGGGTTGTTAAATATTTGAGACCCCACAAGTGGTGTTACAAGTTACAACTATTATCTCATGAAGAAATCAAAAATAAAAAAATGTTAAAGTTTAAACAGAGAAACATGTACAAATTTAAATAGATGCAATTGGTATAGGTTTTTTTTTTCTTTTTTTCAAACCTCATCTATTGATATGAACTTATCCTTAATACTCCCCCTGCCCCTCAAAGTCTCAAATTGGGAAGGGGTGAGACTGTGAGTGCCAATTGCCAAATACCCAGTTTGGTCCACAGAAGTAGAAAACTCTTCACGGTAAGGGGATTGATAAAAATATCAGGCACTTGGTTGGAGGAAGACACAGTGTAATAAGAGCACCATGAGCAATTTTCTCCCACAAGTAATGCTATGGGCATTTAAAAATGCATAACTTTATGCTACAAATTACCACTTGGCGAGTTGTGATTGCTGAATGTATAATGGTGGGTCATATGAGGACTTACTTTCATTATTCATAATTCGCCATGTGGCGAATTATGGCACAAAATTATGCATTTTTATATGTCCTCAGCATTACTCTTTCTCACTAGAAAATGATTTGTCAATTTCTATGTTCTTTGTCTGACCATGAAACACAATAGAGACATCTATCACATAGAAGTGGGAGGATGACTGAGGAAAACACCGATATCCAGAAGAATAAAGGAAATCCATGTAAGCTCCGCGACAGTTGAGGCAAGAGCATGATATTCTGCCTCAGCACTAGAATGAGCAGCAATTGGTTGCTTCTTAGCACACCAAGAAATGCAGTTAGCACCAAAAGCTAGTGGTAGAATGTCTTGTGACAGGACAACCTCCCCAATCTACATAAGAAAAGGCATAGAGCTCAAGTGTAGAATGAGCAAGCAGACATACAACAATCAATGGTTCCTTCGAGATAATGAAGAATCCGTTTAACCAACCGAAAGTGATGAACATATGGATTGTGCATAAATTGAAAAACAAAATTCACGGAGAAAGAAATGTCTGGACCAATGACTGTCAAATATTGTAAGCCACCAACAAGATTTTCGGTAAAGTTGTGGATCGAAGAAAGGCTCGGCCAGATGTGTGAGATTATGGGGCTTGGCAACCATTGGTGTGGAAATAGGCGTGCAACCAACCATTTGAGCACGATGAAGGAGATCACAAGCATACATTTGCTGATTGAGAAACAATCCACCAGATAATGATTGAACTTCTTCTCCGTTTGTTTTTGAAGTAAAATACTTTCAAACCTAATATATTTTTAAGTATTTGGTGTGTGATGTGTAAAAATTTTCAAACAAACCACAAAAATCAGTGCTCAGCTACCAGAGTCATTAGTGCTGGTGGTCCATTGACTGGACATTGGAATTGGCAGCCGAAATAGTGGCTCCAGCAACCAAATCGCCAGTGACTATCGAACGGTGTCACTGGTGACCAAATTATTAGCATTGATTGTCGAAACGGTAGCTCAAGCACCGAACCACAAACGAATGTTGCCGGAACGGCATCTCCAATGATGGGACCACCAACACCGGTCATCAGAACGGTGGCTCCAACCACCAGATCGCCTACGACTGCAGCTGGAATGATAGCAACAGTCACTTGAGCGGTCCAGCTATCAGATCGACGACATCAAATGAGGGGAGAGAAAAACATTGTTTGTTTTTGGAAAATGTTTTACCAAATTTTTAAAGGTAATAAAGTTTTACAATCACTTGAAATGGGATAACATTTCCGGAAAGTATTTTACTTCAAAGCAAACAGAGCATTCAACTCAGTAATGTAAAGTGTAAACCCCCGATGTCTTTCTTTGCAAATTACTAGTGAAGATGTTGATAAAAGAGTGCGAAGCAGAGTTGTCAACTACAAGGATGATATCGTCAACATAGAGCAATAGTAAAATGGTTCCATGGGAATTGGGAACTATGAGATACAAAATAATGAAGGATCAACGGTACTACAGAAAAATCCTGCTGGAATAAGAAAAGAGTCAAATTGATTGAACCAAGCACGAGAGGCTTGGCGTTGCCCATATAAAGCTTGCTTGAGTCGCACACAAGAGTCGGTTTGTTTATATCTTGAAAACCAAGTGGTTATTCCATTGAAACTGTTTCAAGGAGATAGCCGTGGAAAAATCAAAATTAAAAAATGTAAACAGATAAACAGATACAAATTTAAACAGAAGAAGACTATATAGTTTTTTATATCGTCCTAATCTATGGATATGGACTTATCTATAAAATTGATAAGTTACGTACATATACCTAATGTTTCTCAAATCCACAGACTTATTTTTCATCTCTTCGATAAAATAGTTTTTGAAGTTCACTGATATTTATATTTCATTGATTACAACGTACAAGTGGCAAAGGAAGGATTTAACTTTAACTAGCCATGTACCGGCGCGTTGCGAGTGATAATTATTTTTATAGTGGATTTATTAAAATATTTTTCTTACAATTTAAACTAATTTAATAATGAATAATGTATTTCGTAATCATATTTTTAATTATTATAGGAACAATCACAAATGTAATATAGGAACAATTATAAATCATAAATATAAATTTTGTAGTACCAAAATGAAAATAATACAATGTTTCTAAAAAATTCAAAAGGCAAGTTAATGAAAATATTCATTTTTTAATAAAAGTTATTTATAACATTTTGTGAATCATTAAAAAGAATATAAAATTTGGAAATTATTCTTTTAGTTTTAAACAAAGTTTCTCAAACCTTATTTATTCTGCCTACAATCGAAAACACCAAAAAACGTAACTACAAAAATTAATAAAACTTAACAATGATTAATTGGACCAATTAGGAAAATAATTTGTTGTTGATAATCTGTTAAGTTATTTTCTTTGCAGAAATTTTAATTTCGTCCCCCCAAAACATATTATTAAATAAACAATTATTAGCAAAATCTAAGAATTCAATTTCTATATATGTATTTTTATAAAATAATAATAATAAGAATTAAAATAAAATTGCAAAAGCTAAAATTTGTTACCCATCAGATTATTTTCGTTTGGCTAACCTTTGTTTTTCTCTAAATAAATGGCATTATAGAGTACTTCTAATACAACTATTAAGAGTATTTTTTCCACCACAAAGGATTAAAAAATAAGCAAAAATTAGTAAAGTTTCATAGTTTAACATCTAAATTGAACACTATAAAAAATAATTCTACGTAAAAGAATAAATACTAAATTACAATCAATACTAAATTATCCAAATCATGCTATGTAATAGAATAATATTGTGTTTTTATATGCTATATTTAATTATTTATAACGCAATAGGATAACATTTAACCAAAAAAAAACAACAACAACTTAAAAAACAAAACTAAATCACATTAACCCAAAGTAGAGTTTTAAATAATATAAAAAATTATCAACCTAAAATAGAGATGCAAGAAAAATAAAATAAAATAAATCCACCAAAAAATTGAGAGAGAGAGAGAGAGAGAGAGAGAGATCCCTTTTTTTTGTGAGGGAAAACTATGCATAGAATAGAAGAGATAGTGACAAATTTATAGTAAGAGGGTGTGAATAAGAAAAGACAAAAATGAAGGAAGATGAAGAATGATATTAATGTAGAGAGTAGTGGGGAGATGAAAAGGTAAGAGAGGGAAAAAGGTTGGAGAAGTAGTGGAGAGATGAAAAGTTAAGGGAGGGAGAAATGTTGGAAAAGTGTAAATATTAAAAAAATAAATGTTAAAAACAATTATAAGAAAATTGAAAAGAAAAAATATAATGATGTGGATGTGATTCAACTAGAGCATAGTAACAATAAAAACTATGCTTCAACTTTTAGATATATATAGATGAGCGCAAAATATATACTCACATGTGCAAGCACTTGAACATATATATATATATATATATATATATATATATATATATATATACATGTAAAGAGTTTTGTACCTTAATTAACACTTTATAATATTTTTAACGAAGATATCCAGTGTTCATATCCCACACCAGAAACTATGGAATTGTAAAAAACAAAAACATATATGTAGTACTTGTCACCAATATGAAATATAAAATCTCATTTATGAGTATAGTAAGTGATATTTTACTGTAAGAAAACCAATAAAATGATAGCATATATTTATTATATTTGATTGTCTTTAAAGATTTTTTTCCCTACATATATAATTCATTTTCTCTTCTTCTTCTTCTTCTTTTTTTTTTTTTTTTTCAATTTCAAAATTGCAATTATGAATGAATTTTTTTTACTATTTAGATAGACACACCAAGCATAATTTATTTAAATTTATGTTATTATCCCATAATTTTTTTTCTTTATTTCACAAATTTTTGTAGAGGAAAATAATTGTTTACATTAAGAATTTGAGGTTGGTTATATGTGGATCCGCAAAATATATCTGAGTATTTCTAAAAAAATTTAAGGTATGAGCCCTCTTGACCCCATGGCTCTGCCTATGATTTATTTTGTCAAATTAAATATTTTATACTTGTATTTAACAATGACTAGTGGAATAAAAGGTTGATCTTGTGAATAAACTTCAGGGTTGTGTGGGGTATAATTTTCTTAGGTTGAATGAAATCATTTTTACAAACTGATTTTCAAAGTTTTTGTATTAATGAAGCACACAGATTTTTCTTTAGAAACTCAGACCCAAAAGAAAAATAGAAAGAAAGATCCTTCTTTCGAAGCAGCATTTATTTCTTAAGAAAACCTATAGACACAAAAAATTTAATAAAATTTTACAATTGTTGATGTGACAAATTGTTTGTAGTAAATGAAAAAATGATATTAATAATGAGCCCAAGTAAAAATGAGTAAAAACTTACCAACTCAACTATTATGTTTGAAATTTTACATGTGTGTATATATATACCTTGTATCATTTATTTGTTTATTAGTTTGAACTTTGAGTAGTCATCTTACTCAGTCTATACATACCTTGTATCACACAAAAAAACTTTATGACGCACGATACTACCTGTCTACCTTGACCCCCCCCTGGCTCCGCCCGCAACATTTGTTAGTGATCGAAGTACGACTGTGTGTCTGTATGAACAAGAGAAAACACATATTGGCTATTGAGACATTTCCTAAGTGGAGCGATTTTTTTTTTAAAAAAAAATTTTTGGCCATTTTTTTGTATACATAATATATATGGATTCCAAGAATTCTTTGGTGACATGGCATCATAATTAATTTATATGGCTATGTTTGTTATATGATGACAAAATAAGACATGGGATATATCTGCTAGCTACCATCAAGTATCACCACCTTACATTTTTAATAATAGTCGTCGTTGTCATTTTTTATTTGTTTTCTATAGTCAATGACATCAACTTCATACAGTCCTAAGTTGGATATTGTAAAGAGCGTTTCTATAAATATTATTAATACACAAGGATATGATGCAAGCACTTAACATTTGTCTAGTTGTGGCATTTAATATTACCGTAATAGTATCAAATGTCTACATTAACATTGTTAGAGCATTTTAGAGGTGGATTTGTATATTCCCAATTTCCCATGCCTATTGTTCTCTATGTCAAAAGGCTTGCAAATTACTATTGATTAATTTTCTTTATCCTCTTCTCCCAATTAGGACAATTGAATTATCCAAAAGAAGAAGAAGAATATTTTCCTTTATATGTATTGCACTCACTCTATTCGTAGTACTATTAGAGTATGGCATAAATAAGCCTCCTTGTATGGTTACACACACTGCTAATTAATAAATACGAGTACAGTTTTGAGAACCCCGTTCCTATCTAGTACAAATCATATATAATTATAGGAAATGCTAACGAGTGTCCTTATGGCACTCCTTAAAAATCCATTTAAAGAAAGTTTTTATGGAAAAAAAAAAAAAAAAAATTAATGTTTTGACAGCTTTTTTCATTTCCCATAAAAGTGATGTCAAAACTTTCTTAAAATGGGTTCTTAAAGAGTGCCCTAAGGGCACTCGTTAGCATGACCCTACAATTATATCTCCTGTTTCTTGTTTGGCAACTCTTTTAGCTCCTTACATAGTATAAGAAAGCACATTGTGATTACCTAGCTTTTGTAGTTGCAATGGCTTTTCAAGGATAAGGGGTTTTCTTAATCTTTTGTCTATATATCCTTATCCTATCCTATTTATTGTGAAAATCAGTGTAATATAGCTCATAGTATTTATTGTGACAATCAATGTAATATAGCTCATAGTATCATACACAATTACTGTTGGCGTAGGTGAGTGTATTTCACACACTTTTACTCTTTGTTACTTGTTCCACATTGGTTAAAAGTGAGTTCACTTATGTATTTATATGATATTATCTATCTTTATTTATAACTTAAGATAGTGGACTTGGTATTAGACTCGGGCTTATCCATATAAACTCTCCCTTTAAATTTCTTCCATGAGCAAACTAAACACATCAAAATCAATTGTCACTTTTTTCTTCATCAATTTCTCAAGATACCTTACAGCTACGATCTTTTTAAACTCTCCCTTTAAATTTCTTCCATGAGCAAACTAAACACATCAAAATCAATTGACACTTTTTCCTTTATCAGTTTCTCAAGATACCTTATAGCTATGATCCATCCCCGTTTGTTGACTAGCTGGCCAACATTTTCCCCAAATATCATCCAGTAGGTTAGTTCTGTGATCATGTATCAAGCTGCAATTGTGGAAACACATGCATTAAGATTGTAGTCCGTTGAGTTCCATTCCCATTGTATTTGACTTATACAACAACACTCACTGCACTAATTGAATAGAACTCCCTTATACAATTTTATATACGATTGAATAATAATGCAGTTGTTTTTTATAAACACTAAGGATAATATATTGATATATACGAGGTATACCGTTCACCTACGATAAGGATTACCCTCCATATTAAAGTTGACATCTCAAGGTCAAAAGGCGCATACATCATACAATTATGTTACTTTATCTAGATTATACTTCGATAACCTCTCTTCATACAGTTCAATAATGCATTTATTTATTCCAACTTAACTTATTTTAGTACCACACTATTTGGGAAAATGCTAAGACCATATAATTTTACACAATTTTAATCATAATTCGCTACATGGCGAGTTGTAAGTAGTAAAATTGTAAACCCACTCATAAATCCACTACCACACATCTACTACTCACAACTCGCCACATGGCAAGTTGTGGCCAAAGTAGTGTAAAATTATGTGATCCTAACATTGCTTCACTATTTGTCATAATTTTTGTTACAAGTTACTAAAGCAGTCAACTCTGAGTAGTTGATATTGGATAATCACTTCCACATGGATTAACCACTTTATCTCCACTACTCATAGTTGACTATATCAAAATTGTGGCAAAAGTTATGGTACAAAAATTGCATCCATATAATTTCTCTAATTCATAATGAGAAAGTCTGTAGACACAAATTTGTCTCACAACTCTTGCCACAAGTTTAATGTGGTTAACTATAAATAATGGAATCATGTGAAAGTGATTATTTATCATTCATAATTGATAACATCGGAGTTATGATAAGAATTGTGACACAAAAGTTGTGGGAATAACTAATTCACAACAAGAAACCTTTTTTGAAAGGAATCATCGTGCCACCACTAATACCATTACCTACCCATTGAACAAGTTTTCCTCTAAAATTACGAGTAATTTTTATATAGTCTCAAAGCACAATGATATTATACTCCCTCTTTTCACATTTTTATGGGTCCTATTAATTAAATTTATTATGAGGTCGACTATGAGTATGAGAGGAGTGAATACTACTTAACTAACTTTTACCTTTGTCTACAGTACTTTCAGCAAAATAAGCGGATTCCAAACAGACTCTACTTGTACCAAAAGTATTACCAACTCAGCTACAAACTACAATGTTATTAATTATTAATATTCCCAAAATTTACACCATGAAATCAGCATAAATTGTGTACCAGTTGTGTACTACCGACTCCACAACGGTATTAACTACGTAAAAAGGTTATATATGGAAGACGTACCCAAATTAGCGTGAGCAACCGGATATAAAAAAGCCAACACTCTCTCAGTTGTTTCAACTTGCTACACAAACCTGGGTTTTCTTTTTAAGCAGAGATTCCTCTCCTTTCTACAGACCATAAGTCCTTGCCCTCTTTCCATTCATTCTTTGATTCTTGGATGGTAGAAACGTGTCGTTCTTTCATGCACTTTCCTCTTCTTCCTCTCTCTCAGAGCGCAACTGTGCGTTCGCTAAACGCGTTGTCCTCCTTTGGTTCCTGCAAACAGGCCTGGTATTATCGCTGCCTAGGCCTTGACCCCTAAACCCCCCACACCTCTCTCACACACTTTCTTTCCCTCTTCGAAACTCTGCATATATATATATATATATATATATATATATATATATATTTTTTTTTTTTTTTTTGTTTGGTTCCATTTGGATAATCGAAAACCAGTGAAAGTTAGAATTCAAACAGAAAAAAGAAAAAAAGAAAGAGATGAAGAGCAACGTTGTTGCTGAGAAAATGGTGCAGCAGAATCAAAAGAAGAATAATGATAGCCTAAACGTGAAGAAGAAGAATAATAGTCCAAAGGCGATGGGTGTGAAAGGTAATAGATTCTTGATCACAGTCAATGTTCTTGGAAGCGCAGGACCAATGAGGTTTGTGGTGAATGAGGATGATCTTGTTTCTGGGGTCATTGACACTTCTCTTAAAACCTATGCCCGCGAAGGCCGCCTTCCGGTTCTTGGTTCTGACGTCAACGATTTCATTCTCCATTGTGCTGATGTGGGATTCGATGGTATTATCACCAACCCTTTTCTTAACCTTTGTTCCTTCTGAATTACAATTCGATGGTTCTTAATGATTGGATTCGATTGGTTTTTATTAATTCTGATTTCATTTTCATATGGAATATTTTGTAGCTTTAAATCCAGGGGAATCAATAGGTGCCCGTGGAGGAAGGAACTTTCTGCTGTGCAAGAAACAGAGACTGCCACAGATGACAGAAGCGAGGTCGGAGATGATAGCTAACAAGCGAAGTGGCAGCTGGAAAGCATGGCTTAACAAGTCCTTTAACAAAAGGATATTGACTCATTAAGCTGTGTTTATTATAGGAGCATCTACTTTCTTATGATATGTTAGGTGTGTTCCACTATGTGTCTCCCCACGCTTCCTGATTGTGATTGTGAATGTGACCATGCTTCCTAGCTTTGATGCTTTTATAGAGCATAACGCAACAGTAAATAAAAATAAAAAGATATGTTCTCAACTATGAATTCCAGAAAATATGCCCTAGTCGTTAGACTTTGGTATGCGTGTGCATCTTGTTTGGAATAGAATCTTTTTCAATCTCCCATTGTCTTCTTTTTGGTTTCTTGTTTCAATCTCCTTTATCTTGTGGGAAAGGAGCGTTTGATATGATTCAGAAAAGCAAATAATCAGGAAGCTAACTGGGGGAGGTGGGCCATTAAAGTAGTACTTTACGTTTTCATTGAAAAAAACAAAGGAAATTGACTTCTTCAAAATGGAGGTTGTTGTTTTTTTGGTAAGAAAGGAACTTCATTAAAAACTAAACAAGAGAAGGGACAAAAGGCCCAGGACACAACCTGGGATGATAAAGGCCATAGAGGTCTGATACATAAAAATTAAACAGATTCGGGGGAGGGGAAGAAAAGAGCATAAAATCAGAAGAAAGCCTCGTTCCCATTCTGGCAAGGGCATCCGCACAGGAGTTTGCTTCACGATAGCAGTGTTTCACTTTCACTTGAGGAATTTGTGAGATGAGGTGTCTGCAATCAGCCACAAGAGAGGCATTTGCAAGATTGGAAGATTCTGCATTATTCATCAAGTCAGCCACAACTTTAGCATCCAAATCTATTTCTAAAGCAGTGATTTGGAGGTCTAGAGCCATAATGAGACCATCTCTAAGAGCCCAAAGCTCAGCTAAGAAGCTTGTAGTTGTCCCAATATTTCTGGCAAAACCTTTTACCCAAATACCTGAGTCATCCCTCAGAATGCCTCCTCCACCTGCTGTGCCAGGATTTCCTATAGCAGATCCATCGGTGTTAAGCTTGAGCCAACTCCTATAAGGTCTCTCCCATCTAACCAACCTTTCTAAGCGAGGGATTTTGAGGGGAGCATTTTGAGCACAAAAGAAATACTCCACTGCTCTGTGAGTAATTTCAGAATGAATAGGAGTGGCAGGGGCATAGTTTTGAAAAACCACTTTGTTTCTGTAGAGCCAAACAGTCCAAATACCAAATGCAAAGATCGTATTCCACGGCACAGATAAGATACTCGAGAAAGACTTTTTTCTACAGTTATCTTCTAACCAAGAATGAAGGTCTTGAGTGAAAAAATGAGGCCCAAGAAATTGAGATCCAAGATTCTGCCAGCAAGCAGAAGAGAAGGGGCAGTCCCGCAACAAATGTATGACAGATTCATCAGCTTGGAAACAACGAGGGCAAGTCGGGTTAACCTGAATTCCCCTTTTAGCAAGGCAGTCACGTGTTGCTATGCTATTATGATAACACATCCAAACAAAGGATTGGATTTTAGGTAACACCTTCATCTTCCAAATCCACTTACCATTGAAAGTGTTGGAGGGGTTTGGAAGTTTGTTGGCAAGGTTGTAAGCACTAGAAAGATTGAATTCACCATTTGAAGAGGCAGCCCATATTAACCTGTCTTTCTCGTTGGAGATACAAGAGCAAGGCATAGCTTTAATCTCCAATAAAACCTCGGTAGGAAGCTCCATGGAAAGTTTGCTCCAATTCCAGCCTCTATCCGTCACAACTTCACTAATTTTAAGGTCTTCCTCACCTCTCTGCAAAGGACCATAAACCAGGCTTCTTAAGGGACCCTTGGAGATCCAGTTGTCACGCCAAAAAAGAATATTACTATCTCGGCCAAGACTCCAACGAGTACCTTCCTTAAAAATATTAAGCCCTTTATTCATGGCTTTCCAAGTACGAGTGCTAGGGAGAGTTTTTGCATTGTCGGAACCTAATCTTCGTTGGGTGAGGTATTTTTTCCTTAGAACTTGAGCCCAAAGGGACTCCTTCTCCTCATGGAACCTCCAATTGAGCTTGGCAAGATATGCCATGTTTCTCCCTTTTGCCGATTGAATCCCAAGACCTCCTTCAGCTTTTGGTCTTGTAACCTTTTCCCAACCAACCCAATGCATTTTCCTTTTAGTATCATTGGAGCCCCATAGAAAGTTCCTACTGGTCTTATCCAACTTATCAAGAATTCTTGTCGGAAGGAGGGTAGATTGCATCACATAAGAAGGGATAGAACTGAGAGAGGCTTGGATTAGAACATTCCTACCAGCAAAGGACAGTAAGTTGGCTTTCCAACCAGCCAGTTTTTGCTCAACCCGGCTCACAACAAAATTAAGGTCTTGATTAGAAGACCCGGCATGACGGAGGGGGAAGCCCAAATAAGTGCCTAGGTTGGAAGTTGATTGAAAACCAAGAATGTCACAAAACTCCTCTCTTTGGTCACTTACTATATTCGGAGAGAAGAAAACTTTGGTTTTGGTGAAGTTAATTTTCTGCCCAGACCGAGAACAAAATTCCTTAATAGCCTCTCGAACGCTACTGCAGTTCATAGTGTTGGCTTTGGCAAATAGAAGGAGGTCATCAGCAAAGAATAAATGGGAGAAGGCGGGACCACTATTTGAAGCTTTAACCGGATTCCAAACTTTACTAGCACATTTCTCCTCAATAATTCTGCCAAACACTTCCATACAGAGAATAAATAAATAGGGTGAGAGGGGGTCACCCTGTCGAATGCCTCTAGAAGGAAGGAAAGGATCAAGAGCTCCGCCATTAAACAAAATAGAAGCTGAAGCTGACGATACACAGCTCATGATGAGCTGAATCATGTCTGGAGGAAGGTTTGCCAGGCAAAGGACTTCCCTAATGAAAGACCACTCAAGCCTATCGTAGGCCTTCTCTAGATTGATTTTTATAACCATATAACCTACATTCCCCCTCTTCCTGCTGATTGAGTGGATAATTTCCTGAGCAATGATGGCATTGTCCAAGCCTTTCCTACCTGGAACAAAGGCTGACTGAAAAGGGGATACAAGCTTCTCTAAAAAAGGTCTTATCCTGGTAACAATTATCTTAGTAATAACCTTGTAGACAGAATTGCACAAGGAGATTGGACGATAATTTCCAATTGTTTCCGGACCCTTAATTTTTGGAATAAGAGCAATGAGGGTCTGATTTAGATTGGGAGGCACCTTTCCTGTTCTAAAAGCTTCTTTAACCTCAAAAATGACAGAGTTACTAACAATAGGCCAGAATCTTTGGTAGAAGCCAGCGTGAATTCCATCGGGCCCAGGAGATTTGCAAGGCTTAAGCGACCAAAGAGCGTGTCTAATTTCTTCATCCAGCACAGGGAGAGAAAGGGAATGAGCTTCTGAATTTGAGAGGTAAGGACAAGGACCTTCAGGAGGGGAGACTTGCCAGTGAGAGAAGCTTAATTCGGATGCGAACAAATTCCGAAAATGATCCTGAATAAATACCATAATAGCTTCTTGATCATTAATCCATTCCCCTTGATAATCTTTAATGCTCAGAATTTTGTTACGCTTCCTTCTCAATAGAGTGGTCACATGATAGAAAGAGGTGTTCCGGTCACCTTGGATCAACCAATTTAATCGAGATTTCATGGCCCACAATTCTTCTTCTTGGTTCAGCACAGAATTCAGGTCCTCCTGTAATTGCTTTTCCAAGTTCACCAGAAAGGCATTGGGGCTGGAAGCCATTGCTTTGTGAATTCCATTAAGTCTTGCCCAAAGTCTTTTCTTCCTGGCAAAGATATTACCAAATTTCTCCCGGTTCCAAACTTGAACTTCTCTTGTGAACCTTGAAGTGGCTTGGGCGAGATTCAACTGGTTGGCCCAGGCATTCCGAACTACATCCGGAAAGGAAGCATCTGTAAGCCAGAAACTTTGGAACCTGAAAGGCCGAGATAGTCTGTTGTTGCTGTGAGGTTGAAGTTCAAGAAGGATTGGACAATGGTCTGACTGGCATCTGGTAAGATGGGAGACTTGAGCCTCAGGGTACAATAAACACCAATCAGGATTAGCAAAATATCTATCCAACCTTTCCTGAATGAGAGAACCTACATCATGTTTGTTAGTCCACGTAAATCTTGGGCCTTGAAACCCGAGATCAGTCATATTACAAACATCCAAACAATCTTTAAAAGCAAGAGCCCTAGAAAGAATTATGGGTCTACCACCCAACTTATCATCAGGAGAAAGCAATTCGTTAAAATCTCCAGCCATTACCCAGGGCAGATTGTGGGCATTAGCTACAAGCGATAAATTATTCCAAAGGAGACATCTTTCTCTAAATCTAGGACTAGCATATATCGCAGAAAAAATCCAATTACAGTTAGAGGATCTCACCTTAACCAGTACATGGATCTCCTGTTCAGTGCTGGCCAAATTGGAAATTTCCACCCTATCAGGATCCCAGAGAAGCCAAAGACCTCCAGCAAAGCCTATGGTGTCTGTGTGGATCGCTCCTTGGAAGGGGAGACGGTCAGTAATTTCTTTGGCTCTATCACCTCCAATATGGGTTTCCATTACCACAAAAATAGCCGGATCATGCGTATCTACCAAATTACGAACGTGACTTTGAAAGGAAGGCTTCAGCGCTCCCCTACAGTTCCAAATGATGATGTTCATGATGACAGATTGGAGAAAGGGCGGACACTCTTCAGAGTGCAGGGAGAGTCTCTCCTCCTCCCTCAAGATCCATCCGGTCCGACGAAACAGCTCTTTGGACAGCCCCCTCCTTGGCATGAGGATCACACTGAACTGAAAAACCCCCATCATCATCTCTGTGTTCGGTTAGAGGACCTAAAATAGCTCCATGGTATTCCTGTCCCCCATCGCTGATGCCGAGATCGCTTGGAACACTAGAATCCTCCTTACCGAGAATGCCGGCCTTAGGACGAATTCGCACAAGAGCGGTCTTGGTGATTGCTGTAGCACAATCTTCCACGCTACGACCTTGCTCTCTCAATTGTTGTTGCATCGAACATTACTTGGTAGAAACAAAGTTTCTATCCAACTTCGTTTAGGAAAAATTTTTTTTAACTTCCCGTTATTTTTCTTTTTTTTAGTTATGAATTTTGAAAATTTAACTGTTAAATTTTATATTTTTAATATACATATCAAATTTCATTAAAATTGGATGTTATTTATTATTTGATCAATAAACTTATTTTTTATACATAATTTTAGATCACAAAAACTTGAAATTTTAACATTTATTTGGTGACATAGTAATTGATCTTTGATTTTCTGGAAATTTTGCAAGCATGAAGGATATAATAAGAACATACAATTCAACAATTAGATTTTCAAAATTCACATTCAATACAAAGATATATGAAGAATTTGAAAGGTTTTTCTTCAAATTTTATTCACTTGGTAGCTAGTGCTAGTCACTCAAAATAAAAATAAAAAATAAAAAATAAAAGAAGAAGATGTGATTGGAATTGCACAAGCTTGTATCAGAATTGGGTAAATTGCTAAGTTTTTTTTAATGATATGGAGAAGTAGTTCAAATTTTATATGAACTAGAAAAAGAAAAGAAAATTATTGTGCAATTACAAAAGATTTAACATCAATTGTTTTGATTTAGGATTAGCAGAAACACATTCACACGAAGAGTAAATAAAACATTTATACCAAATAACAATATTTAACGTAATTCGGTCAACTTCATATCTACATTCATGGGCAATATCAATCCATTGTCAACGATAAGGATTATAACCACTTAATTAATGAAACCTTACAACACTCACAACTCACATAAAAACACTCACAAAACTCAACAACATAAACAAAACATCTCACAAACCCAAACCCCCAATCCACCCAATAACTCTCTCACACTCACAAAACAACAAACTCTCAACACATAACCACGAGTATCTTTCAACCTAAAAAATCTATCAAATTATTCTTCAAAGAAACACTCACATTTGTCCATCAAATGCAATGACTAACAACATTAATTTAAACTCATAAAATCAATAGCTAAAGTGAAGAAAATAACGCAATGGAGAAGTCCTCCAAATTCAGAAAAGTTCCAAAACCAACAGAGGCATGCAGAATATTAAGAGAGAAAGTTGTTCTCTAAATTTGTGTGCAAATGAGGCGGGGATAGTGCTATTTGTAAGCATTTGAATTTGAAAACGACCATTGATCATAATCATTATCATGTGCGCCACAAGATGATGATAAGGAGTGCATGATCATCATGAGTTTTGCATGGCGATGATAAGTTAAGCAACCTAAAATTCCTGACCTTAGCTCAACAAATAGAATTTTTAGCTTTCCATCTTTGAGAGCTTCGTTAGAGACCATCCTAATGTCTGATTTTGGTGATCTTTGTCTCATTAAAAATCTCCTGAAGTCTATTTTACAATACCACCAAATTTTATAATCTTTCCTAATGAAACGAAAATTATAGCCCTTAGAAACAAGGTTTTGAAACCCGGACCAGGCCGTACAGTCCAACTGAAAAACCGCGAACCTCTCAGTTTTACGGTTTTTTTAGCTTCAAGAACCTCTCATGGGAAAAAAACAGAGAGCTGTGCGAACCGCGCGTGGTCGGACCGTACGGTTCTGAGAACCGTGACCTGTTTTTGAGGTTCGAATGGTTTCTTTTTGTTTCAGCTTTACCGGTGAATTTTGGCCAATACACTGGTATGAAGTTATGATCAGATCTAGAAGAAATGAAAAAGAAATGAAAGAACACGAAGAAGAATAAAGATCTGAAGGAGATCTGTAATTTCAGATCTTGAACAAAGGGATTTGTAAGGAAAAAAATAGAACCAGAGAAGAAGAAAAGTTCCTCAAAAAAAAAAAAAAAAAATAGAAAGAAGAACACAATGAAGCAGGATCTGCGCCTAGTTGGAAGTAGGATAGTAAATAAGAAAATTTCATTGGAAATTTCAAATTTGAATTTCTTTCCTCTTTCAAGGCAAGTTTCCATTGAGAAGGGACATCCTAGAATTTTTTTTCATATGGAATCTTTGTGGGCTTTGTTGGATATATTCCCCACCTCCGATTTAGGTGCTTTGATGTCATTGGAAAGCTCATGATATCTGCAACAGGTTTTGCAATTCGGCCTTAACATTCGGAAAGTTACGGCCTTCAAAAGCAGGGTAGTGATAAGATAATTTCATTGCAAATTTAAAATGTGAATTTCTTTCCACTTTGCACAAAAGTTTTCCAACCAGCCAAACATCCCCCCAAAAAGAATTCTGGATCACCCATGTGCGGCTTATATATGTCAACTTCATGCACAAAGTTAGTACTTGGAGTTGATTTCTAAGATTTTGTGGCGTAATCTTCATTATCTTTCTATATTATATGCAAATTCTAGTAATCTAGACTTTACCCCACCCTCCAAATAGTGCTTAACCAAGTTATAGAGAATTTCGTAACCTAAAAAAATTAATTATTTAAATTTTTTTTTTAGGCTACAAAAAATGACGTGGCATTATTTTAATTATTAGATAAACTAAACATATAGAGCAAGTTTATGTCGAACTTAATAGAAAACATGGACAAATGAGTGACTAATACAAACATAATATAACTTCATAAAGTAAAATCCAAGCTATAAAAGTTCAGAATATAAAACCCAAAAACCCCAAACTTTATGAGTGAGTTTGTACTTTAGCCTGGCTATTTCCTCAACGTAGTATTTAAACTATAGCTTGGACTCCATACTTCTTATTGTTTAGTATAATTAATGGTACATAATGTTGGAATATAATAGTTTAAAAAATTATTAATTTATTAATCCCATAAGCTTTCGGGATTAGTGGTCGGTTATCGTTGTATCATAGTAGAGATCATACCAAAGATGTTAGATTAATGTATATATTATTAAATTTACTTTTTCTTAACAATGGAAGAAATATAAAAATAGATCCAACCCTAGCTATTTGGGTTGGATACTCCCTAATCAATTCTTTAAATCACCAGTTAAACCTTCACTGCATTTCAATCCTTCTACCTGCCAATAAAGTAGGTGCACTCTAATGTCAATCATATTCTTAGAAGTCCATAATGCACCAGTAATTTACAACCTTTATCGAACGTAAGCCTCCATTTTGAGAAAGTCATGTTCTTATTCTCTCATCAAAAGCAGGGGTTCTATTTCATCCACCTTCCGCAATTATCATCCTCTCCATTTTTATATCCTTTAATATGTTCTGAATCTGTATTTATCAATTTGCAAAGTAGCAAAAACATATTTGTAACTCAACACTCATGGAATTCAAAAGTTACTTTTTTTTTTTTTTGGCAACGTACCATTTGACTGAAACTCATTCCATTTCATGTTTCTTATTAAAATAGTTGAATTGCTAAGAGTCTTGTAACTCAACTGAAATTTTTTTATGTTTTTAACAGAGATGTCTAAGAATCAAAATCCCCCCTCTTCCGACTATCAAATTAGGTGTGCGTTTGGATACCGCTTATTTTGCTGAAAACTGAAAACAATAAAAAAGTTATTATTCACACACGGGTTACTGTTTATATGCCTTGATGCATTATTCATGTCCCATGAACAGTGCACCAGGCTTTGGTCCAAAAAAAAAAAAAAGGAAGCCAAACACAGACGCTGGGCTCCAAAACGCAAACCAAACGCACCTTAGAAAAGAAAAAACAAGTCAGATTACTAAAAGCATTAAATGTTGCATTATTATTACAATTGCGATTACAGTGAAGCTTGATAACACATTTATTTAGGCACGATCGACATGTTTTAGCTTATAGATATCACATCGATCTTCTTAGCTAATGAAAACTTTTCAAGGCACAGACATCTTAATGAGATAATACCTTGAAACTAAGGGACCTGTTAACCCAATCCTTCAATCTCCCACTTCCCTTTTGATCTATCATCTCTGACATCTCTTTCGTAATTTGCGACTCGCTCTTCTTCTTGTAGAGCCCAAAGTTCCTCTCCCCATGAGATCCTATCCTTTCCCATGGATTCAAAGCTACAATAAGATTTCATAATTAGAATTTATTAGATTATTGTAACCCTAAAGATTTGGCTACAGGCATAGAAATGGAATAAGAGCATATATATATATATATATATATATATATATGTAACTTCCTCTCACATAGAGGTGAATCTGAAGCTTGTGGACTTCACTCCCGTGTGAGAGGGTGGTTAGTTGCTAAGAACTTATTCTTAGCATCGGCTTTTTACAATTGTATCATGGTACAAATTTATTTTAATTGACGATGGTAATTGATTACATTTATCCCCAACACAATATTCTATTAAAAAAAAAGAGGAAATCGAAAATGTCATTAAAACCAATCACAAAATTCAAAAGAATACAAACCCTCACATCAAAAGACAAAAACAAACAAACAAACCTATCAAAGAGAAAGCAAGCCATCAAAATAACCTTAAAGTTTGGCAACAAACTCTTTTTTTTTTTTTTTTTTTGAGAAGAAGTTTGGCAACAAACTTGGTTGCAGCTTAATGCTACAATTTCACTTAATATTTTTTTTATTAGATGTAAGATTTAACAAACAACCATTGGCTTTCATTTTCTTTTAATATCCTTCATGTTTCCAAAATTTGCACAAAATTAAAGATTAATAGCTATGTCATCAATCAAATATTTTAAGTTTCAAGTTTTTGAAATCTAAAATTATGCACAAAAAAAAAAAAAAAAAAAAGTTTATGAATCGAATAGTAAATAACATCGGATTAACACGAAATTTGATATGTGTGTTAAGAATATAAACAACATGCAATCTAATAGTTAGATTTTCAAAATATATAATCATTCTAATTTTTTTAATTAAAGTTGTAGTTTTAAGTTATAACCAAATTTTGTCTTTTTAAAAAAACAAATGAGTTGAGATAATACTCTCGAAATTGGCTGCCGGATAGAGAAAGAAATTGTTGACATCGGAACCAAGGACCGGAAGCCTGCCTAAGCGTGCATATGATTTGAGAGTAGTGTCAATGACCCCAGCAACAAGATCATCCTCATTCACCACAAACCTTATTGGTCCTACACTTCCAACAACATTGACTGTGATCAAGAATCTGTTATTCTTCACATTTGTTTGAGCTTCTTTATTCTTCTTATGCTTCAGCAGCACTGATTTCTCTGACACGGTCCTCTTCAACATGTTTTTTGTTTCCTTTGCTTTTTCGAAGATCCAAATGAAATCAAACAAAAAGGAAGGCTTCGAAGGTGAAAGATATAGTTCCTTGAAATCTTCAATACCCCAAATAGATTTAAACAACAAAAGTGACAAAAAAGAAGAATTGGGACTGCAAGAGAGAGTTTGAAAGAAAGGAATAGATGGGGTTTAGGGGTCGAGGCCGAGGCTGCGATAGTACCAGGCTTCTTTGCAGGAACCAAAGGAGAAGAGTGCTTGTTGGGAGCGCTTGAACGCTCTGGCAGATAAAGGATGCAGAAAGAGCATGGAAGGACGAGTTTTTTCCACCATCCAAAACTGAAGGTAGAAATTATGACGGAAAAGAAAGAACGTGAAAGGGATTGTTTGGAGAAGAAGAAGAAGAATAGAATATGTTCAACTCCAATGGCAAATGTTTGATTGCTGCAAAAGAGAGCACGTTTGTCTGCTTTATATTTTGAATTTTAGTTTATTTTAATCAATATTTTTAGTCTATTGTTTTATTCATTTATTTATGGGTATGTGCACGATTCTTTTTTTCAAAATTGAAAGTGAAAGAACCATACTGATAATTCAGGGATGTAACCAGGATTCAAATTTAGGAGGATCCGAAGTTCTTTGTTTAAAGATTTAAAAAAATTGAAATATCAATACTAGAGGTTAACAACAATGCATTATTAGAATTATTTTTTTAATTATTTTTATTTTTTATTTTGAAAAAAAAAATCACAAATGACAATTTATAATCAGTTTTGTAAGTTAATTAGCACGTCCTAATATTTTCAAAGTCTGACCAAGATTAGTCTGATTCTTTATTTTATCGACATTATAAATTTTTAAAAAAAATTATGTATTCTTTTCACATGATCCTATAACTAATAACTTCATAATGCTATATATATAGTTAAAAGATTCTTAAAAAAAAAAAACAAAAAACTATAGTTAAAAGTTCAAATCTATGTCAATCATTATATTAATAAAAAACCTAAAATAATGGTTAATAAATATCATGCATTAATATTCAGCAAAAAAAAGGGTAAGACAATTATTGGTGTCTTGGTAAGGTTGAGATTTTTTCCTTTGAAAAATTGCAAGTTTAAAAAAATAGTAAAAAAAAATTAAAAGAGATCTATTAAACAATCACGTGATAATGGACGGTAACTTTGAGTTTTTAACTAAGTAAATAATAAAACTTTTCTCGTCATTACATTAATTTAGTTAAGTCACAAAATTTATTACCAATAGACTAATCTCATACATGCTTTGGTGGCAGTTTAAATAAGACACAAAACAATAGATTGTTGTTGTTTCACACATATATTACCATTTATGCATGAATGCGAAGTGTGTCCCAAAGTTAATAGAACATTAAAAATAAAAAAATCTACCATTCAAAAAATAGATAAATTTTTTCCACTTGTTGAATTAAAGACACCAACTGATCCAAGCTATTCGTGATTAACTGGTGTGTGGATGGAGCGGTCAGGGATATAAGAATTGTCTCTATGGCTAGGGGTGTGCATGGGTCGGGTTGGGTCAAGTTGAGGAGATTTTTTGACCCAACCCACCATGGTGGGTTAAAAAAAATGCAACCCAACCCAACCCATCACATAAGTCCAACCCAACCCTCATGGGTTGGGTTGGGTTGGTTCAAGTTCAACCCATGGGTTGGACAATTTTTTTATTACAATTATTATTAAATTGAGCAGAAAAAAATATATCACACTTTCCACGTAAGTTGATAAACAAAATATATATTAATATATAAACTAATATTCTAACTCAGTTATAAACAAAATATGTCTGAGTATCCAACTGAGTTGATAAACAAAATATAAATGAAATAGTATCCTAATTCACTTATAAACAAAATATACATGAGTTCCTAACTCAATTATAAACAAAATATATCTAATTGAGTTGATAAACAAAATATATATGAACTATTGAACTAGTGTCCTAAGTTCTTGACTCAGTTATAAACAAAATATATGTAACTGAGTCGGGAAACAAAATATACAAAACTAGTATCCTAAGTTCCTAACTCAGTTATAAACAAAATATATCAAACTGAGTTTATAAAAAAAATATACAGAACTAGTTCTATGAGTGGATTTGAAAAGAGTTCTATACTAGTCCCACTAAGAACCAAAATATCCAAGCTATCCAGCATTCCAATTTCCAACTAATCTTCCTCTTCCATTGTTATGGTGCTTTGAGATGCAAACTCTAAGAAAAATAAATTTAAAAATAAATAAATAAATAAATTATACAGTGGAATTTCAAAACCCAAAAGGCTTATATAACAATTAAAAATTTACAATCATAAAAAATTACTTTGTTGGAAAATTACCTAACTCAAGACCCTCATAGGATATTTTTTACACCAAACTTCCAAATGAGTTCTTAAGTTAGTAGTGCCATAAGTTTTTGACCCAGCAGCATAAGTTTTGCCACAATACTTAGATTCAGCTCTCTCACCTTCTAATAAGATGAAGTGACCCCATACATATGATGTTTGGTTAGGTTTTTTTATACGAAGATTAGAGGTAGCTGCACAAGTATCTATAGCCGCCGTTTATGGAGCCTCATTTGTGGGAGTGGGTGCCACAGGAACCTCATTTGTGCCGCATTGAGTTTCAGATGCCATCTATAAATATAAATATATTTTTAAAAAAAAAAACCCAAAGATTAGTATCAACGTAACTCCTTAAAGGCATACAACACTAATAACTAAACAAAAATAGTAAAAACACTAGGGAAAGGGCCAGACAGAGACAAACCTACAAAGCAAGATAGAGAGAAAGGGACACAGCAAGTCGACAAGAGAAAATATTATAGAGTAAGAAATACACCTGTAGGTTGAGACAAAGCAAAAACATTTAAAAATCAGCCAAAAGAAAACTAAAAAATCAACAAAGCAAAAGCTAAACATTGATCCACCACAGCAAGAGAGATAAACATATAGAGTGAGTGATAGAGAAAACATTTAGAAACTTTACCTAACACCGGAAGAGAGAGCTACCACCGGAAAGATAGAACCACCGCCGACGCAGTGATGATAGCTGATGGACGGCAGAGGCTCAGTAGAGCGAGAGAGTGTTAGAGTTCAAAAGGGAGTGAAGTGTGAGAAACTAAGAGGGGAGGGGGAGAGGGAGGCGGCACATTAGGTTTGTGTGATTGTGAACTAATAGGGTTTTATATATGATAGGAGGAAACCAAGGAAGTGCTGGATAGCTAGTTTTTAAATTTTTATTTATTAATTATATAATATCTTAAAATATATATTAAAAGAACTAATATAATTTTATATTATATATGATAGTAGGAACCGAGGAAGTGCTGGACAGCTGGTTTTTAAAAAAAATTTATTAAATACATAATATATTTTAAATATATATTAAAATATGGGTGGGTCGGGTCGAGTTTGGCGAGTTTGTAATTTTATGACCCAAACCCCACCCGACCCACAATAAAAAAAAAAAAAATTTGTAACCCAACCCAATCCACCAAGCCCTAAAAATCGACCCAACCCTGCAGGTTGGGTCGGGTCGGGTCGGTTTGGCGGGTTTTCTATATATACACCCCTATCTGTGGCTATAAGGTGAAGTCATTTGAGAGGGGCATAGAGCTCTCAAATGAGATGGAGAAATTGGGTAAATGTTATTGGGTTTTTGTGATTTTTTTTGCTAAGATTTATAATTGATTTGTTGTTTTTGTTTTTGCTTAGACCAGATTTATGATTAGTCCAAAGATTTTTCTTATTATCAGGATATGTGTTTATAATAAAAAAAAAATTTCTTGTTATCTATTTTTGAGATTTATGGTTAGCTTGTCAATTTTTTGGGGGAGGGAGGCCAAGTATATAAATTTTAGAGCTAAAAGTAAATTTTTGTGTAAATATACATACTATGGGATTTTTTTTCAAAGGCTTGGGGGGGGGGGGGGGGGGGGGGCATGGCCCCCTTCAGCCCTATGGCAGTTCCATCCCTAGTAATAATCAACTTAGATCAATGTTTACGAGAAGGAGAAAAGAATGACAGATCTAAAAATTGTTTAAGTATGCACCAAGGAAGTCAATCTCGTACCAGAGGCTGTACCAGCTTGGCCAACGCTATTTTATATATTTAATATATATATATATATATAGATAGATGTACTATGTACACAATATTTTCTAACACTTTTACAACAAATCATATGTGGCTATTTTTTATTGGTTCTAATTTGAACCTACCACTAAAATAACATTTTTGCCCCACCAATAAAAACTCATAACAACCTAAAACTTAAAACTTGTTGTGAAAATATTGTAAAAATATTGTGAAGTTTTTTTTTTTTTTTTTTTTTGGGTACACTTATCTCAATTCTCAACTACCCTCTGCCAACAAATTGTTTTTAATAACTCACTTTTTTTTTCACCTCCACTCATTCTCTTTTACTTTTACAATTTATCTTTCTTTATTTTTATCTTGATTTTATCTCCTCCACATGTTTACCTCCACTGAGTCTTATCTCATTTCAAATTTCAAAAAGCTAGTCTCATCTCCTTACCTTTGGTCAGTCATCACGTGGGCACCCAAAGCAAAACTCTTTGAGAAACAGTAAAGACTTAAAAAAGCGAAGAACAAGAACAAGAACAAGAACAAGAATAGAGGAATACAAACATTGCAGAGACCACACAAAAAAAAAAGAAAAAAAAATGGAAAGCTAAGCAGAAAAGAGACCAAGATACAAGAGAGATGCATCAGATCGTGAAATTTATTGAGAAATTATCTTAGGTGAGTGAAAAATTACAAAGAAATCTGTGTTTTTATTTCGGGCCGGTATCTATTTTCCGATCGAAATCCGATATTTCTGCCAGTACAGCTGAAACACTCTCGATACTACTAGTATTTAAACCAGTACAAAAAATATTGGTCGTACTGGTCGGTACAGTACGAAACTGACTACTTGGTATGCACATATATGTTTTGACAAAAAAATATATATGAAACATATTTAATTAATAAGTATTAATAAATCAAAAGTTAAATTGGAGAATTCATTAAAAAATACATTTTTTTAATTAAAATTATTTAATGTTAAACTTGATTTAATCATAATTTGTTTGGTATTGGATTGTGAGATAGAACTTACAATACAAACTATTCTTAAACAAAGAGATGACAATTTGCAAAAATTACTATTATGAATTCAAGTGCTATTTTCTTTAAAAAGACATGCTATATTTTATTTTATTTTATTTTAATTTTTGGGCAGAAAAGGATCTTCATTAAAGAAAACTAAAGAGCCAACAAAATTCCAAGACAAAGCCTGTCATAGTCCATACTATTCAAAAACAACGAATTAAAAATATTAAGCAAGTCTACATGCAGACTGTCATACAACAAAGTCAAAAGCCTAATTTGCACTCAAACTCGTCAATCCATCGTCACATTTGTTTGCTTTGCAGTAGCAGTGGCTAATACGCACTTGGGAAAGTTGAGAAACCAATAGCCATGCATATATGCTTTGTTTGTTGTGATTTTATATGTGTGTCAGGAAGCTTTATCCAAAAAGATAGTTCTAATTAACCTAAACTTTTTTCTTTTCTTTTTTTTTTGAGAATCTTCTAATTAACTTAAACTAATAGTATAACTTAGCACTATTTGTAGCTCTAAAAACCATTTTTTTTTTTTTTTTTGATACGAAAAACCATATTATTATAACTATTTATTTTAGAATGATGAAATGTTACTTGGGGGAAAATAGTGACTTTTCAAATTTTGATACAGAAATATTTTTGGAGAAAATTAACAAAGAGTCGGTCACTTTCGATTTAGGTTATTATATATATATATATATATATATATATAATTTCCACACTTTTCTATTCGCTGTAATATATTTTGTTTTGCTCTAATATTTAATTGTTTCATTTGGTATGCGTGAGAGATAGGCCATGGGAAGTATCTGTATCTGAGTCACACGCGACCGATTTCATGCCAACTGTAGGCGCAGTTCATTAATTGCTTCATGCAATGCGTAAGAGGTTATGTAAGGCAGTGCGTGGCTGAGGGTTGGGGCCACTGAAACTTTCTTCTACTAATGAATTTACATATTGACTGCCTCTTTTAAAAAAACAAAAAATAATAAAAACAAATTGAATTATGATTGTTTAAAATTTAAAGGACCAATTTTCCATTTTGTATATTTGAATTTTGATTATTTCTTTCGTCATGTGAGGTTGATTATAAAATAAACTGCCTTCAAAGTATTGCCTCCAAAAATAGATAAAAAAAATCGGTTTCCTTTGTCTTTTATAGAAACAAAAGCCATGGTACATTTTGCAATGAAACTAATGTGTAACACATGATTAGTGACTAATGAGTGTTGAAATCAAGAAATCCTATCTAGTAATTGGTCTAGTGCTTCCCATGCTCACATGGGATTCATGAGGTCTTGGGGTTCAAAACTTCTGCCCAATATCTTCAGGTCATTTTTAAAGGATTTCTTATTGTAATTACTTGGTGTGAGTTAGGGTTGTCCAACCCACCCACCCGTACCCAACCCACTGCCACCTGATCTGACTGCACCAGCAGTCGGACACAGGTCCCGAGCTCCAAAACTCAACCTTGGCAGGTCGGTTTCGAGTCCCCTCCTTCAAAACCCGTGAAACCCAACCCACCCAAAGACCATCAGATTCTGGTGAATTCTCAAGCTTTCTGACGAGCTTTTTAGCTTGATTTAACGGATTTCAGCAACCAAAACTAGGAATGGCAACGGGTCGAGTTCAGGTCGGGTTTTTTCATACCCGAACCCGACCCGCAGGTTTGCCCCAAAAACCCAAACCCGGCCCGTTTAGTAAACGGATTTTTTTCTTAACCCCAAACCTAGCCCGTCGGGTACCCGCGGGCCCCACCAGCCATGCCACGATTTGGGCCCAAACCGTGGCCCAATCCCCAAAAAAAAAAAAAAAAAAAAAATTTGCCTGAAGTCTATACCGAGGCCCAATAATTAAAATAAAATTGCCCAGATTCATTATTTTTGAAAATGTGTTTGCCAGATTCTTTATTTTTGAGAATGTATATGCCCAGATTCAAGGCTTGAATCTGGGCAAAACATAATTTTTTTTATTTTTTATACTAGCAGGGGTATACTTTGGTAGAGAAAATCAAAGAATGAAATACCCACATACAAAAATTGTTGAAAAATAATAAAGACTTGAGGATCGGTAGAGAAAATCAAAGAATGAAATTGAAAAATAAAAAGAACCACCAGGAAATCATGGATGAACAATGACCAAAAATTTCTGATTTTCCCTTTCAAAATCACAAAAACAAACACAAATCCTAACACAAACACAAAAATTTCAAATTTATAATTTTCCCATTCAAAATCACAAACACAAACACAAATTCAGATTTATGATTTTCCCATTCAAAATCACAAACACAAACACAAATCCTAACACAATCATAAAAAACTCACATGCTTGAGCCAAAAAAAAAAAAAAAAAGATAGAGAACGAGGTGGTGACAGATCGGAGGTTGAGACATCAAACATCAGACACCTTTGTCTGGTCCACTGTTCTTTACAAGAATCTATAGAAAAACTTCAACTGACCTTTACTTTCTTTTATTATATTATTACGAGACTGCCATTCCAGCTCTTCAAAGTTCAAACCTTAAATAAGTAATTAAAGAACAACCTTAGCTTGAGATGAGATTTACAATTCAAATTTCAAAGTGCCATGCAGAGACAGATCTGGGTGAGTGAGAGGGAGTGACCAAGTGGAAGTGGGAGAGGAAAAAGAGAGTAGCGGCTGAGTGAGTGAAATGGGAATATGGGGGTTAGGGTTTTTTTTTTTTTTTAACTTATATATAGGGGTATTTTAGTAATTTTAACTTATATATAAACGGGTCGGGTCGGGTCAGGGTTCGGGCCGGGTCCGGTTCGGGTTTTTTTTTAAAACCCATACCCAACCCTATAATTTATCGAGCCGGGTAAAATCCGACCCGTTAGGGTCGGGCCGGGCCGGGTATCCACGGGTCAGATATAAATTGCTATCCCTAACCAAAACAATCAAATCCGACAACAATACACTAGATTCGGCAATTCTTGGTGCAATTTGGCGGAAAACTCACCAGATCCAACGTAATCTCCACTAGATCCGACTAGATCACATCGGATCTTAGACAAATAGGGCGAGATCTCGCTAATTTTCAGCATTTTTCAATGGTTTCCGGTAGGTTTCGGATTCACCCGAAACCAATGCCCATCTAACGGAAAACCAACCTGTGAAACCCGACCCTCTTGCGGGTTGGGAAGCTGCCCACCCGATCTATTACGGGTCGATTGCGAGTTGGGCACAAACCCAATCCGCTCGACCCATGGACAGCCCTAGTGTGAGTGGTATAGGAAGGCTATATGCATTCTACTAAATAGTCATGCTCTCAAATGTAATAATGTGTTAGTGAATAATCTTGTAAATATGAAGTTTGATTTAATTATATATTATATTATATTTTCATATGTATACTTGTCTAAAAATATATTTATGGAAACTTGAGATTGAATTATATAAGTTTGTCAAGATGTTCATATGACATCAAATTATTATTTGTAATTTATTGATAAAATAATAATCCATTAGTTCTAATAATTCATTGATTTGTGAAGGGATATAAAATTTTAGTAATTGTTTTACTATATATGAGGGGGAAAAAAGTTATTCAATTAAGTAACTCATAAATAAACTCGAGCTTGTTCAATAAGAAAATAAACTAAGTTTAAACATGTAATCTTGTTTGATGAGGTGCTCAAGCTCAGCTCGTATTCAAAATAAAATTAAATCAACATAAGCTTAAACCTTTAATACGCTTGGCTTGTTTACAGCCTTAGACCTATGGTTGGAATTCAAATGAGAAAAAATTTTCAAACAAGAAAATAGATGGGTTTTTTTGGGATTAATACAATAATAGCATTTCAAACCTGTGACGTTCGCTCAATGTATGGATGTAGGGTGATTGGGCCACATATCTCTTATTCAATGATAAGAAACTTTACTAGTTGAATTAACTGAAATGTATATGTTAAGAACTAAAAATATTTGAATTAGTTTTTTTTTTTTTTTTTTTCATTTTCTTATAACAAGCTGGACTGAAACCTAGATTCTCCTCATAAGTACAACTGGATAGTATTGTTGAGCCGCAAAACTCTTGCCTAAAATACTGGGCCTAATTAGGCATTAGATTTTAGATTAAATATATTTCTTCATCGCTACTTTTGGTGTGTTTCTTTTTCTTTTTCCCTTCCAACTTTTACAATTTATTTCAAGAACCTCTCTTTAGCCTATTTCAATTTTGACACACACCATGAGACCATGAGCATATGGCTATTCATAACTCCCAATTTCATAACAATTTGTCAGTGTGGTTATAGTTTTATTTAAACAAGGAATCTTGTTAAACTATCTTACAGACATTAAGATAATTATATTAAAAATTAATTGGTGTCTTGATCAAATATGATAAGAACAACCATTATAGAACAAATGTCACTAGATTGAAATCTTATCACATCTATCCCCAAAATCCCCCCCCCCCCACCCAAAAAAAAAGGGGTGCTAGGCAGAGTAACCATAAGATAACAGAGAATATAGATTCATACCAAAAAGATCGATGAACAATAGGAGTACAAATCATAATCAAAGGATGGATATTAGTGTTGGGATAAATCCCCGTCTGTGTGTGAATTAAATTAAATACAACCCAGGCAACAGAGGAAATAAAAATCTACAAAAGCGAGGAAAAAAAATTAACCAACAAGAGCACCAAGAAATTACGTAGATTACCCTTTAGTGTAGAGGGAAAAACCACGGGGCAAATCCGATCAATCCACTATAATAAAATAGAGATTACAACACTCAAGTTATATCCAAAACCTAAGTTCACAATAAATTGGAAAAATACAATAATACATCTAGGAACAAATACAACCTCACCACAAAACCCGGTAGCAAGATCTTCCACTCTGAATACTTCAACTCTCTGTGGTTGTAGCACCCAAATAATCATCCTAGAGAAAACCCCAATTTATCTTCCTTGTGTGTCTTGAGCGAAAGAAAATCACATTTTCCTTTTTCCCTCAATGCCGCACAAAGCACTAATCTTTTTTCTTCAGTCGGATTCAAATCTGTATTTCACTCTTCAATCTCTCTCTCTTTTTCTATACGTGAAAGTACATAATATGCTTTATATAAAGCATTCAAGCCACCTAACACTCCTAATGGTACTTGAATTAGGAGTCTTAAACCTTGTAGTCAAGTTTTCCTATTTCCCCTTGAAATAGAAGTCTAAGTTGGTTGAACTCTAGGTGTCTTGCACCTCAACAATCTCCCTTTCCAGCCCATCGAGGGAGAAATTATGGAGTCCTCTAGTGGACCACGTCACTTGTCCACCATTCCACTAAAAAACTTCCACTTGTTTAAAATTGCTAAGTCAGTAATTAATTTCCATTTAAAAAAAATTTCTAACTAACAATTTTAAACAAGTGGCAGTTTTTTAATAGAATGGTGAACTACATCACTTGTCTACCATGTGGACCTTATAATTTCTCTCATCGAGGAAAGAGATCTTCATCCTAACTCTTCAGTTAGAATTCATGCCGGCTGTTCCGACACAAAACTCAAGCTTCTTTTTGGTTACAACCAACTCATAAGTCTTATTCTTATGCAAGTAATTTATCTCCGCCTCATCAGTAAGCAAAATATACTCAGAAGAGGGATATCTAGTCGATGGACGACGCTCCCTAGTAAACCTCCTCACTTGAGGTTCTTCCATCTCTAGTGGAACAGGCTGCTCCCCCTGTTCAATATCTTCAATATCTTGAGCATCATCACCATCAACTCCTACTAGCTCATCACCATCAACTGCTATTGATTCATCACCAAGATTCTCATCCTGCACCTCTTCCCTATTTGTGGCATGATTGGAGGAAGAAAAGGTAGGTGTAAGGTCGAGAACACCTACAATAGCATCCTTTGTCTTTTCAATTTTCTCAAGGTCTGCCAAATTTTCATTCTTATAAAAAGCCACATCTCGACTTCTGATCACCTTTTTTTTCTCAGAATCCCATAACTTATAGCCAAATTCTGCATCTCTATATCCAACAAATATACAAGGAGTGGCTTTGCTATCAAGCTTCAATCTTTGATCCTTAGGCACATGTGCAAATGCCTTGCACCCAAATACCTTCAAGTAAGAGTAAGAAACATCTTTCCCAGTCCAAACTCTCTCTGGAATATCAAACTCCAATGGAACTGATGGAGACCGATTAAGTAGGTAACACGCAATTTGAACAGCTTCACACCAAAATGACTTAGGCAGATTAGCCATTCCTAACATACATCTGACCTTCTCAACAATAGTGCGGTTCATCCTCTCTTCCACACCATTTTCTTATAGGGTACCAGAAACCATCTTCTCATGTCTAATACCTTTATCGAAGCAGTAACTCTTGAACTCATTAGACATATATTTACCTCCATTGTCAGTACGGAGACACTTCAAAGGCTTTCCTTTCTCTCTTTCCATCATGGCATGGAATTTCTTATAGTGCTCAAATACCTAGTCTTTAGTTTTCAAAAAAAAAAAAAAAAAACACCCACACCTTTCATTAAGCATCATCAATAAAAGTAACAAAATACTTATTGCCACCTTTGGACTCCACATCAATGGGACCACATACATCAGAATAAACGAGATTTAACACATTGGACTTTCTAGTAGAGGGAATGCGAAAAGACACTCTATGTTGTTTTCCAAATAAACAATAATCACAAGATTTAAGTGACATGCTTTTGGCAAAAGGAATGAGAGACTTCTTTTCCAAAATCTGCAACCCGTTTTCACTCATGTGAGCCAGCCGCCTATGCCACAAGTTAGGCATAGAATCTTCCTGAGTTGCACTAACAACATCTTTCACACGTTTACTTGTGTCTTGTAAAGTGTACAACAAATCTTCTCTCCAGCAAGCACCAATGATACTCTAGAGAGTCTCCATCTACCATGTCCAAAATAGTTGCCATAGCATTCTTTATCTAGAATATGAGTAGAAATCAGATTCAAACGCATATCAGGCACATGTCGCACATCCTTCAATGCCAAGGCATATCCAGTGTTAGTCTTAACACAAACATATCCAATTCCCAAAATGTCAACATAACTGTTATTGCCCATCTTCACTCTTCCGAAGTCTTCTGCTTTGTATGAAGTAAAGAGCTCATTTCTTTGAGTGACATGACAGGAAGCAGCTAAGTCAATCACCCATTCAACATAAGGATGTGAAACATTGCAGCATTCATCATCTCCTATAGAGAGCACCACATCTTCAATTGTCGAGATAGTAGTGGTATTCTGTTCCTCCGCCTTATTCTGATTTTTCTCATCTTTCTGTTTATTCTTCCAAGCCTTACAGTTTCTTCTTACGTGACCTTTGTCACAGTAGAAACACTTGAATTTTCCTTTCGATCCTGACTGACTTCTGGATTTACCACGCCCCTTAGAATTTCTAGTCTCACTCCTTCCCCTGTTCTCTATGACGAAAGCTTGTGCATTATCCTTGCCCATGTCTTTTCTTCTTGTTTCTTCATTGAACAAGCTATCATCAATTATCAGCTTCATTGTAACCATCTGATTCACCAAGTCTTGGAATTCACTCAAATGCTCGGCATCGGATCTCTCTTTCCTAAGCTTCAAATTCACAAGCTTTCTAGCCACAAAAGCTTTATTTTGAGCTCTTTCTTTCATAGAGACCCTTTCAACTTTTCCCAAAGAGCTTCTGCATTAGTCTCTTAAGATACATGATGAAACACACTTACATTGATACATTGTCTAATACATCCAATGGTTTTTCTATTTAACTTCTCTTAGTCTTTATTAGACATCTCGCTTGGCTTACCACTATCACCCTCAAAAGGGTCATGCAAATCCTTACAGTAAAGGACATCCTCCATCATTGGCTTCCAAATCGAATAATTTGATGCCGTAAGTTTAATCATAGTGTTCATATTCATATTCATATTTTCCGTTTAATTCAACACAAGACAATCACGTCCAACAACTAAAGCTCTGATACCACTTGTTAGGATAAATCACCGTCTATGTGTGAAATAAATTAAATACAACCCAAGCAATAAAGAAAATAGAAATATATAGAAGTGATAAAAAAATCAACCAACAAGAACACCAAGAAATTACGTGGAAAACCCTCCAGTGTAGAGGGAATAACCAGGGGGCAAATCCGATCAATCCACTATAATAAAATAAAGATTACAACACTCAAGTTATACCCAAAACTTGAGTTCACAATAAATTGAAAAAATACAATAATACCTCTAGAAACAAATACAACCTCACCACAAAACTCGGTAGCAAGATCTTCCACTCTGAATACTTCAACTCTCTGTGGTTGTAGCACCCAAAGAATTGTCCTAGAGAAAACCCCAATTTATCTTTCTTGTGTGTCTTGAGCAAAAGAAAAATAACATTTTCTTTTTTACCTCAATGCCGCACAAAGCACTAATCTTTTTCCTTCAATTGGCTTCAAATCTATGTTTTCCTCTTCAGTCTCTCCCCGAATCTCTCTCTCTCTCTCTCTCTCTCTCTCTCTCTCTCTCTCTCTCTCTCTCTATATATATATATATATATATATATATACTTGAAGGTACATAATATGCTTTATATAAAGCATTCAAGCCACCTGACACTCCTAATAGTACTTGAATTAGGAGTCCTAAACCTTGTAGTCAAGTTTTCCTATTTCCCCTTGAAATAGAAGTCTAAGTGGGCTGGACTCTAGGTGCTGTGCACCTCAACAATTAGAAGATTCACATTGAAATAAATGGAAAAGTTCAGAGTGGATATTATCACATTGAAATAAAAACTCCAAATTTCACAATGCAAAAATGTAATTTTTAGCCTTGACTTTGACTTTAATATAGGACGAGGACCCCTTTGAATTCAACCAAGGTGGTATTTTCTACATAATTTTATTTTTATTAATATTCAATTCTATCTTATGATTTTATTTTTTTGTCATGAGTTTTAAACTCAATTAATTGGCACCTTATAATGTTTTATAAGAATGTTAATGGGCTGGTTTCCCTCTTATTGTCTTTGCTCTTTTGGGGTTTGGGCCTCCCTCCTCTTAAAAACATATCTTACTTATCAAACAAAAAAATAGATGTTTAGAAAAAAAAAAAAATAGTTGGCATATTATGGTGTTTCTAATTGAGACATTTAGGGTTCAACTCTGTCTCTCTCTCATTATAAATATCAAATTATTTAAAAATAAGATAAAAAAAGAAGCTGTCTCTCTACACCTTTATTATTAGTAATAGTTAATAACTAGTGCAATGCACTAGAAAGCTTAACATAATATGATTTTTTTTTTATCTTTATTTTTTTGTTTAAATATGAAATTTTATAATAATAATTATTAATAGACATTTATTATGATTGTGTTTGTATATAGAATTATATATTCTAGTATTAAGCATTTATTGTAATTGTGTGTATATCCGAAATTATATAAACTACCATTTAATAAAAATATAATGTGCCTAGAATTTAATTGAGGATTTATATGTAAAATATAACTTAAATTCTAATGAGAAACTTTTTAGCTAATCCCAAGGTCAACCTTCTGAAAGACCGGCTCGTCCCATATAAAAGACTCAATGCCAAATGCAACCTATCATGTCTACTCCAATGAATCGTCTATCACCTACAAAGACAAGTAAGGGCATTACAAGTTCATCATCCAGTACTCGTTTGTCACATACAAGAACAAACAGGCAAGCACTTATGATCTTGACTTTAGCACCCATCTGTCACCCTCATAGACAGACAGGTAAAGATGGGCATATGAAGCCTACTACACTACTACGCTCGCATGGTAGCTATTACTTAAGACTCTCCTACATTCCACAACCGCCAGTAAAGGAAGAACTCTCATCTCCTATCAGCTAAAGGATAACTCCAAATCCCTATAATTCAACTAAGGTGGTCATCAATAGACTCCTATATAAACACTAAGACTCTGCAATTTCAAGGTCCATGAAAAACGCAATTCTCAAGCCCTTTCTTTTGAGTTCATTGAGATTACTGTAAGTTTTTTATTTAACCTTCAGATGGTCTTAGGCCTGCACCACATCGGTGCATTTTGAATGTATCTTCATTCTTTCAGGTTTTTGACACTTCACCTTTTACTGACGTCAAATTCAATTAAAATATATATTAAAATAAAGAATCATAAACTTGTTTGGACGATTGACCTAGTGAAATCAACCAAAACTCAAACATTTTTTATACAGATTATTATGGGTCTGTTTGAATACTGCTTATTGCTGAAAACTGAAAACAATGTAGCAAAATAATTTTAAATGTGTGAATAGTGTCGTGGGATCTAGTTTTAATGAAAATTTTGCTGAATTGGACAACTTGTGGGTCTCATGAACAGTGCACATGACCCACTAACAGAGACACAAATTTTTCTTATACTTATGTTCCACTTTTTGTATTTTTGTGGTAACCCAATTGGTTGTCAATTGCAAAAAGATTTTGTCCATCTAATAAAAGAAATCAAACAATTAAACTTTTAAATATTTGAAGGCAATTCAACATAAGAACCCACTCAGTCTTACGGCTTGCTTACACCCTAAAACCCTAACTTTTAAATCTAATTTTTTTTTTTTTTTTTGAGAAAAATATAAGTGAATATAAATAGATAGATCAAATTTATTATATCTCCTTTTTTTATAAGCAATTTATTATATCTTCTTAAAATCATTCAAGCAGCCTAGCTATAGTTATCTGAAAAAAATTTAGCCGACCATCTTATAAGCAATAGAGTTTTGGTTCTTCACATCCTCTAGTTGAGTACAACTTTTAGTGAGAGTGTGACTTCTAATCACAAAGGTAATTACTACTTAACCCAAATTATAAAGGATAAGTGATTCATCCTTTTCTTTTGTTTTTTCTGGACTCTTTTTGGTTAAACCCTAAATTATTTTTCGTACTTAAGAGTACTTCAAGAGAAGGCGAAAACCCCAAAACCGCAAAACATGAACAACAGCATTTATAAAAGGAGGAGATCAGCTGCAGCAATAACTAGTGAAGAAACAAAGACTAAGGCCATGGAAGAAAACTACGAAATTGCTTTGTTTGTCTTCATCGACGGTGCTGAGGGCCTGGACTGCCCTATTATATATCCAAATGTTTCTAAAAGGATTTATAATGTTGTGTTTTGGGTTCAGCCTGAACAAGTATACTGTACTCAGCTAGCTAGAGGCTTAGTTCCTATTTGGAAACATGAAGAGTTGTTTCCACTAGGCAAGCCTGGCGAGTTTCGTGGGTTCCTCAACTTGGAAGTGGTTCGGCACTTTTCCAAGTCAGACCCAGGAACCTCTAATGGTCAACTCGTAGTAGGCCGGGCTCAGATCCCTTTACCATGGAACCTGTACAAGAAGAAGTCTGGCCGGTATGGACTTGTGGGGCTTGATGGGTCGGTGCTTAAGGCTGAAGGGCACGTATCATTGTCAATGCAGCTGAAGAAAATTAGAAGAAATTCTTATTAATTATTTTGCTTAATTTCTATTCTTATTTTAGTTTTTTTAGGTTGACTATTTCATCCAAATACCGATTGGGTGGCTGTCTAATTATATTTTTTCACAGACTTAAGTCCTATAAGCTCTTTCTTTTATATTGGTATTTTTTTCCTACACTTTCCCATGGTTTAATTTGGTTGCCGGTTGCCCTCTATTTTATATATACATATATGTGTGAACATATATTAGTTTATGACCTCATGTATATATGCAAATAAACACAATTAGATGCATTTTAAATTTTATATTTAAGTTAGAGTAATAACTAGTGTACACACACAGTTGCACTTAAAATATACACACTCAATTTAAAAGTCACGATTTGGTGTAAGAGATATTTTTGTATTCCATAAGTATTTAAGAATTACTATTTCCCTTACAACAACTACATCAACAAACTTTCCCTATGATTGGACGTAGTTTGCCACATCAATGCTTGCTCATTCCTCATGTTCCTCAGGCCCTCTAAAGGAAAATCCCCAAAACAAAGTGAATCTGAATTACTCACAGATGTGACCATTCCATGGCACGTAGTCGAGTCTCTAAATGTTTAGGACTAGTTTTCTATAGACTAAATTGACTAATGCAAGTCACCTAACAATACAATTTTCACTTATTTGGGCATGAAAGGTTGTGAAAGGACCAACTCCCCTGCCAAGACCAAACGAAACGGATTTTTAATCCAACTTTGATAAATAGACGAGGCTAAATCAAGACCACTCACCCCTCACTAGATAAAGCCTATACTGTCTTTCACAAAGATATTGTTTGGATTGAGCCCAAATAATTATTTTCATTATATGGTCCAATTGCAAATGAAAAGGCCCAAGGGAAAAGTGTGGGAGTTGTGGCTTCAAGGGCAAAAGATAGCTTCTCTCTACATATTCTTGGGCTCTATGGGAAACTTGTTTAGTGCGCTTTAGTGTGTACCCATTAACCCGAAAAAAAGTATACTAACCAGAAAGGCTTAATTCATGGGGAAGACACTTCACTCTTTTTTTATTTTAATATAAATGTATGTGTTGGATATAAACTTAGGTCCATGACCTCAAATATGTATTTAATACTAGCTTAATCACAATTAATGCCCACTATCATTAACTCATAAATTAAGAATAATTCTAGAAATACGCCCAATTGCACAAGAAATTATTCACTCTTACTGGAGGACTCACACTTCTTGTGAGAGGAGAGAGGACTCCTCTATTGAAACTGAATAATTTCTCTAATCACATAATCACTCATAATTGCACAAGTTAACATGTTGTGATTGAGTGTGATAATGGGTATGTCAGTAGGCAAACTGTAAAACATAATCCCAAATATGTCAATCCCCTTATAGCAACAAACCAAATCGAACCGGACTAGCTTTATTACTCTACTCAGCCCCAAACAGAACTAGCTTAAACCTTTGAGTAAATTTCATTACCCGAAACTTGGCTTCAGCTAATTCCCACTTCTCTAAACATGACCTTATCTCCTAGACTCCTTCTGAAGGATTTTCACATCACCTCCCACGTATTGCTATGAAAAAAATAGAACTCCAACATTAGTTAGCTTTCACCCAGGATTTGATTACTGTAGATTAGTGGTCAAAGTTAAGTTTGCTTTCACCCTTTATTTGCAAGGCAAAGGATGCACCAGCAGCCATTGTGGCTTTCTGCGCTGACCCGAGTTGCGGACTTGACCTCCAACTTGAACCTAAACCCATGCACACGCCAATCAAAACCCGACAAGTGGCAAGATAACAAAAAGAGAACCAACAATGTTCTTTCGTGCAATTATTATTTGGGAAGAGTAGCTAATCCACGTTTTGAAGTTTACAATATTGTTCTTTGTGGTTAACATAAAATCAAGTCGCTAGCTGTTGAAATCCATACGACTGCACTATGGAATTTAGACAATGATTTAATTTCTTTATCTTAATTTTTATTTGACTGTATCTCTTCGAATTCATAATATGTAAACAGCAAAATATAAATAAAACACTTGCCAAATCATACTTCTCTTCTTATTTTTCTGGCTAGGAAAAGTCTAAGAACATTTTGGAATACACTTCAATAAAAGACACCAACGTAGAATTTGAATGTAAAGCAAACCAAGGTCCAAGATGCAACAAGAGCATTTGCGATATCACATGCATCTTTGCTATATAAAGTTGTATTTCTGGCTTTCTATTGGGGAAGAGCTCGGTTCAATCTCAGATCTACATGGTATAAAACTACTTTTCAAAGCCAATTATGGGAGAATTTGAGAGTAGTAAGAATTTTATGTGGATAAGTCGAATCATGGGTCAATTTGTTGAGCCACTTAGCAATCTTTCCTTATCAACTAGGAAGCTTCCAAACAATCAAACATCGTTCTGAAAAGACAACAGTTCATTCTTTCATTCTATGGTGACTTGGATTCATTTCTTGTGCAATAAAAAAAGCATGCAGTTTACAGAATTCGTAGGATGACCAATGAGAATGTGACAGCACCGTTGCACTAATTATTTGCATCTCTGATTTCATTTCAAACAGACAACTTTGCGACAGTTTACAAATTGCCCTAGCTCTTTCTTATATTTATTCAGGATAATCATACGAGGTGGTTGAATAAGATATGTATAAAATAAATTTCTTAGTAATGTGGGTCTAGCTTTGTTTGATTGTTTGTTCACTTTAGTTTTTTGTTTTTATATTCGTTGTAATTGACTAATTTCCTTTTATAAGTGCAATCCTTAAATTAATGATGAGATATCTTTCGTTAAGTGATAGCTGGATGTAACTAATGATGGAAACCTTTCCAATTGTATGGTAGTTTAGAGCGAGCAAGGTAATTCTATCTTTTAATCCAAAGAGATCTCTTTTTTGTAAGTATAATTACTGATAATCATGGAAAAGAGGGAGTGGGTGTAGTTGTTGCAAAGCCTTTGCACTTCAAGGTGGGAAATGTATAAGTCTATGTAATGCTTTGTGGCCCCCCATGTTTGCCCAAAGAAGAAAAAGCAATGCATCTTTGGTGGGGGTTGTCAATACGATAGGAGCCGCTGGTCATTGTCAAGAACCCTACACCGTAGAACTTTTTACTAGGCTCATTCTAGAGATATTGATTCCTAATAAATCAATTAACGGATCTGTAGGATCAGATTAGAAGTCAATGCTTGTTAATTGTCACTAATCAATCACGGCCTTAGGTGCTAAAGCTTCAATACAAGGCTTATTAAGATCACATTGAATTGGCTTATTATTATTTAAAAGCAGGGGCAGAAGTAGTTTTTTGAACTTGGGGAACATTGGATTAAAAAAACCTTTCATGCCAATCCAAAGTAAAAAAAAAAAAAAAAAAAAAAAAAGGTAGTGTATAGTTATCATTAACAAAATATCAATAAAGAAAAACACAAAATAACTATTTCTTAATATATTTCAACTATATTATTAGATAGAGCTTGATGTTCTTTAAATTCTAAAAAATTTCTATGATTGATTTTGTATTAAATTTAGCAACAATCTCTCTTTCAAGTATATTAGAAAATCATCATCCATAATCAAATAGTTTTTTTTATGAAATTGTTTAAGAATTTTCAGAAATTAGAATATTGGCATTAGAGGTTAGAAATGTTGTATCACTAGTATTGGCTTTCTCATATTTACAAATCAAATATTGGCAATTAATTGAAAGAGCCTCAAAAATTGTAATTACCTTTCTCATAATTTACAAATCAAATGAAAGATATTTGTTCTTTCATTATATATTCAATATTTTTCTAACTTTTTTTGGCAAATAAAAAAAAAATAACAAATGTGTAGTTGGCAAAAAAACGTAAAATGCTAAACAACTTAACACTTATCCCCACATCAATATACGCTTCATAGCTAGAAATAATTCTAGTTTTCTGGTTTAATTTTATTTTTAAGAAGATAGGCTCTATATGTTGTTCATAGGGCCAACTCAATACATTTTGGAGAAAATTATTAGTTTCTTCCAATATCTCAATAATGATTCTCGCAAAAACATTTCTTCGCAAAGTCATCAATTTGATATTTATGTATTTTTGACAATTACTTTCACTTCAATTGAATTGATTTCTTTGTACTAATACGATGATAATCATGCCAAAATCTTGAAATATTAACCATGTTATTGGCATGTTAAATGGCTTTCATTCAAAATATAGCCACATTGCTATGAGGATTTTTCATATGTGTAGATTTTTTTAATTATAAAAAAATTTAAAAAAAATTGTAAATTCTAATATGTGTTTGGTATGGATGAAATTTGTCAACTTATTTTACTATTCAGCTTATTTTTGCTACTATACATGGGTTCCACTGTACTTTTTGGTATTATTTATAGGTCTCACTATACTATTTCAGCTAACTTTTACTTTTATCTACAGTACTTTCAACAAAAAGTTTTCAGTTTTAACAAAATAAACAAATCTCAAACAGACCCTAAGTGGTGTTGTTTGTATCAAATATCTCAATTCAGCTTTAAACAAATTTATTTCAAACTTTGCTCAAATTCACGGTCTGTAATAATATGGTTCAATTTAGGACTAACTCAACATATTTTAGAGCCTAAGGCAACAATTTTAGTGGGGTCTTCTCCTATTTTAAATATTAATTAAATAATATTTATGTTTTGATTTTTTTTTAATCTATTTTTCTTGCCTTTTGAGATGCAAGATTACTATTAATTATGTTTTTTAAGTTCGAGGTCCACTAAGATTTCATTTTTAATTGGTAATATCACTAATTTACATAATCTTTTTTGTGACACAGTCAATCTTAAATAGGATATTATTAATTTAATTATGGATAACTCTTTCTGTATATGCAAATATAAATGTTTGTTAGTTAATATTTTATAAACAATACATGCTTTATAAAAAGAATCTAGCATTTTTTTTTTACATAATTTAATATGTTAATTTAACAATTTTCATCTATTTATAGAATATATTTAAAATTTTAGTTCAAAGAATAAATCTAAACAATCAATATCATAATAAATACCATGTTTGAGATAGTCATTGTCTCTCTTAGCAATATTGGAATTCAAGTACTGAACAATAGATTTCAATAAGGAATTTTTCTAGTAAACTATTAATTCTAATTTTAATTTTAATAGAGAAAAAAATGAAGAGTAAACTTTTAAGAAAATTGAAAATTTTTACTCTTAAACTATCATAAACATAGTAAAATGTATTAATAAAATGCACAACATTAGAAAAGATTGTATTATTTTAAAAATTAATTTTATCATTAAACTTTTGGATCTTAATTAAAATATTTACATTATAAGATAGATAAACAAGACACCTAGCGAATAGAAAAGATCTTCTTCTTTTTTGGCTAAATGAAAGGCTATACTTTTTTTTAATTATTTCTACAATATTATAAGAAAAATAAATATAATAAATTTTATTTTAGATGATCTTTCTTTCATTTAGAAGCCTTATTAGAAAATGGCCTAATAGCTTGACCATTAGTTTGGTTCTATGCTCCAACAGCTTGACGAAGAAGATGGTGTTGGACCGTTTTATAAAGTGATGTGGTCTGTCCCAGCCAAAAAAAAAAGAAGAGTAATGTGGTGTCAGAGATGTTTTTGCTCTGAACTACTTATGAGCTGTCAAGCACTTTGTGGGAGCTCATTGCGCACTTCTAAGAGTAAGAACACTCCATTGATGGTGAGCTCACTTGCAAGTGTTGCCACATGGATGAATTGTAGAACAAATTATAATATTTTATGCGTCTTTAGTTTTACTTAAAAAGATATAGGCTGATAGCCGAACCTGCAGAGCAAAGTAATGTGAGCCAAGAACACAACAACTTATGAAAAATAAATAATTGAGCTGATATTTATTTGTGCGTAATATTATTTCATGTCCATAAATTGCTGATTATTTTCTCGTCCAATATAAAATTGTTGTATGGCCAAAGATAAAATAAAAGTAAATTTAAATTTAAAAAAGTGTGATAATAACAATCGTGATTCGTGACTAATCTTATTTTTACAAAATATTATCAAAACACTTGTAGGCTTGTAGCTTCTTCACATTGACTTTGGATTTAACATGGTGAGTTTTAGATAATCACCCACTAAACATATTCTTTTACCAAACAATGGTGGTCCATTGGAGGACGAAGATGGTTACTATCAGTCTGTTTAGGATCGCTTATTTTGTTAAAATTGAAATTTTTTTGCTGAAAGTACAGTAGATAAATGTAAAAATTAGCTGAAATAGTACAGTAAGATTCATGAATAGTACCAAAAAGTACAGTGAAATCCATAAATAGTAGCAAAGTTGAATAGTAAAATAAATGAGTCTTTTAAGCTAGAGCCAAACACACACTATTACTAGTGCAGAAATTTGGTCCACTATAACTACCTGGTTTAGTCTCAAAAGCAATGGTTTTTTAAAGTGGCCTTCTTAGTGTATAAAATGGGGAAAGTCTACAAATATAAAAAATTTCAAAACAAATTTGATATTTGCTTTTGGCAAATGATTAATGATTTGGTAAAAAAAAATGATATTAGTGGTGATGACTCAAATAAGGAACTTTGTCTAAGGAACTTGCCGAAGTCATAGTAAAGGCTATTCAGATGGAAGATTCAAAGCATCCAGAGTATGGCCAAGTGCTGAGCGATGTTTTAATCCTTACTGCAGATTTTCGTGTATGCAATTTTTCTCATGTAAAACGAGCAGGCAACTCAGTTGCCTATTTTCTTGCTAGACAGTGTAAGTTTGGTGTTGAGCTACAGGTTTGGATTGAGTCCATTCCTGAGGATATAACTCCACTTATTGCTCGTGACGCGGTGTAATTTGTTTTCTCTTTTTCAGTTTCTTCTTTCAATATAGTTCTTTGACCCTTGGGTCTGGATTCTCAAAAAAAAAAAAAACTTATAATATTAGTGAAAGGTAAAAATTATTGTCAAATTTGTTATGTACGCAACAATAACATTACAAGTATAAAAAAGTAATACTAGCACCACAACTTCTGCCACAACTTCTATCATAATTTGTCATGTAAACAAGTCATAAGTAGTGAAGTTCTGAACCAACTACTTAGATTCCACCACTTCTAGCTTGTCAAAAACAAGATATCGTAAAAGTTGTAGTTGGCATTTTCAAGTTTAAAATGACTTCCTACGTGACAATCGATATTGGGAGCTGGCAATAGGGGACAAGTGAGCCCACACCACATGCCTAGCTACCAACCTTAGCACTTCCCAACCTTTCTCTACCATTAGCTAAACTGTGACACTGCCTTTGTTCCCTTCCAATCACTTTTTTTTAGGAACCCTTCCAATCACTTACAGACTGTTTGGATACGGTGGCTGAGGAGAGAGGAGTAAGGATTAGAAAGGAAATAACTTCCTTTCCTCTGTTTGGTTTCTCTGATGGAAGGGCAGCAGAGAGAAGCATAATGGAAAATGTTTCTGCCGGGCCACAAAAATATGTCCGTCCAAAATAGAAGAAAAACGGATGAGAGGGCTAAATTGTTTATAGCTGGATTAAATGAATTGCCCAAAATGCCCACGTTTACAGCTGCAAAAAAGTAGAAAATATGTCATAGATATATAAAGCTAAAAATACACGAATTTCTTTTCCCTCTCCTTTATAAACCAAACACGGGAAATGAATGAAATTCTTTTCCTTTCTTTTCCCTTCCCCTGACTACAACTAAAGATAGTGCTAATTCACAGTAACCCTATTATTGCCTAACCATAGCTATAATAATTAGTGTTAATCAATAACAGATGATAACACTTGTCCTAACTTTTCCCTACCTATATATCTTCACAATTGGATCACAGCTTGAATTTTCCTTTGTTTCCTAGGCATCTTCATGATTAGGTGATAGACGACAATTAATTGGACAAAACTAATTTGAATGAATACTTTTCTTCCTTCCTTCACAATTATCATTACTAGTTAAATTAAAACTGTTTTGGAGTGGATATCTGTGCCGTGGGGCACATTCCCACACTCTCATGTCCATGTGAGTGTGGGGGCATGCGCGACCAAGATACAATATAATTAATTCCGAACTTCATGGGAGGATAAGGCTTTGGATCAGATCTACGGAGGTAAACTCACTCTATAAACAAGTCTCCAATCTAAAAAAAGTAAAAAGTCTATCACATTTTATGCTTGTGAAAAAAGTATCATATCATAAAATAAGAATACAGCATACGCATGAGTTGTACAATACACAAATGTGTATCATATGAAATGTATTGTATCCTATAATATATAGACATGTAAGTTTAAACTAGATTTTTTTTTTTTTAATTTATGCTTTGATTTGAATTCAACAAGTTGTTCTAATTCCTACTAAAAAAATTTTTTTGTTATAATTGTTTTTTACAACTATAAAATTTTCGACTATATACTTGACCGTTCACTTATATGTTTGCAAAAAAAATTTTTTCTGTACTATGAACAAGATATTACATGACAATATATTTGATTTTTTCCTTCATATTTTATTATGAGGAAGAAAATTTCAATAAAAATAATAATTTTGCAAGATGATAGACATAATGATAACATTGAGACATATAGAGTTAATTAGGTAAGATTATGAAAATGACGAGAAAGAAATTATTATTTTGTCTCATTTATTAAACTTTGGGTTTTAATTAATTTGAATGTGGATATTATAAACACATATTAATTTGATGTATTTCAGCTAGTTTTGTTAAATATTATTACATAAGTGATAAATAAATTAGTTATTATTTTAACATGTTCCGAATTCAAAATATATCTATAATTTTATTTATAAATTCTAATAGGTGTTTTTATATCTTACAATACATGAAAGAATACGATACACAATACAAAAAATTAAAATCAAAATTAAATTTATAATATTATTCATGTTTTGAGAACTACGCTTGTTAGATACATGAATTTCCCTTAAAATATATTAGAAAGAATCAAAGGTAATGTTGAACTTAGCGCATGTTTGATATGTTATTATAGATCCTGTAATTGAATAGATACTCATTTGGAATAATTATTCAACTGACATTGCGGAAACCTAAAAAAAGCACACATGATTCTCTCTTTGATGGACAGAAACTAAACTGTTAGTTTCTGGTAGTAAACCTTGAATCCACGAGTGGTTCATTGAATTCACAAGGTGATAATAATTTAATTTTCCATTGACAGCTACAAAACATATAAATACTGAGAAATTAAAACCCTAGAACGATTAGGAAACGTCTGAAACCCTAATTCGCATTAATTACGAAATTAGGTGGCAAAATACTGAATTTTACCAAAAATGGTAAAATTGAGTTAAATGCAAAATCATAAACTACTGACCTTAAAGGTTGTCTCAAAACATGCAAGACGTTATTTTGACTTTTGAGTAAAAAGTTATTAAGAAAAGAGAAATTACTAAAAATGGCTAAATGGAGAAATTCGCCAAAATCAGGGAGTACCTCATGGCAAAGCGACGACTATTGCTTAGAAGGTCGTTTCCCTTTAGCCTACCAAATTTCAAGCAATTCCAATTCCATTGGCCAATTGATTTCTACTAGTGCACCCATTTTACACTTATCTCTTTAAACTATTATCTATAATGGGATGGGACCGCAATAGCTATTTCTCAATAGGTATAATAACTTATAAAATTAATATATTTCAAAAAATACAAACTTTCAATAGACACAACCATTATATATATATATATATATATATATATATCATAAATACAACTTATATTTTTAAACTATTACCTGTATAACACTTTGCATCATATCTCATGGGTCATTGTTTAGGGGGGGGGGGGGGGGGGGGTAAAGTATGCATTCTCATACTTTAGGAGGGGTAAGTATAAAAGGAGGTACAGTTTAGGGGGGTAAGTGTAAAATGAGATATTGTGGGGCCTCACATATTTAACAACCCCGGCCCATTCCATATGAGGCCCAAAGTCTGCGCCGAGGATAAGCAGAGACTGAGGATAAGCTTATGAAGCCCAAATCATCAGGGGACCTCGCCGAGGATACTCACGTCCTCAGAAACCAACATTTATGGTGGGAAGCTGTCACTCACCCATTAAACGTACGCCACCAACACTCTGGCCGCTTTAATGGTGAAGTGACCAGCAAACCCAGATGCCTTGGTCACTTCAACTAACAAAAAGCCTGCAAAGGCGGCTGAAGGGATAAACTCTCAGACACAGATTTCAGATGACCGACAAATGGACGGCAGTGATCAACTAAATAAAGATATATAATAGATAGAATTCCCAGGATGAAGGGGAGGACCCCAGAAGGAGACATGGAAGAAGGGGTCCCGAGGACAACCTTTATATGGTCAGTTCTAATAAAAGAGATCATCGGACTAAGCCGAGGACGAATCTACTTCATAAACACTTAGCCAAAATCATTATAAAGATCCTTGCAAATACTTAGCCAAAGCCATTGTGATTATCTCCAAGAATACTTAGGCAAATTCCTTTACTATTATTCCTATGAATTTCACCTCCACCATTGCTTGTTTTGTTAGTGCCTAGCCCTTCTACCCACACTCTACAAATTTTATTGTTTAGGGTCCAATACAATTTGAGTCCTTACAAATATAATTTAGGGGAGTAAAATGTGATTGACCCTCCATATTTATTACAAGTAATAGTTTTTTTAATGAGAATTACAAGTAATAATTATTCTTTATTCCTTAAGAATAGTTATTTATCTATAATGGGACGGGACTGCAATAGCTATTTCTCAATAGTTATAATAACTTATAAAATTAATATATTTCAAAAAATACAAACTTTCAATAGACACAACCATTATATATATATATATATATATATATATATATTTCATAAATACAACTCTTGAGTTTTATTCGTATGTTACATCCAAAACTATGAATAAGTTTAATAATTTCATTACAACATCCTTTATTCATAATAATAAAGATTATTGTTCTTATTGTTATCCCTATTCAAGGTACCAAACACGCCCTTAGCAATGAAGCAAAAAAAAAAAATGCAGGAGAGAAAGTTCTATGAATTACTCAAAAGTTTCACTTTTACCCTTGGTTGTAAGTCATCTCATACTCAGAAAGTTTTACCCTTTGTTGTAACCCAATTTGTTTGTGGTCTTTGACCATGGGAAGTAGCATCATAATTTGAGTTGAAAACAATTTTTTGGGGAGAAAGTCCAAAACAAATCAAGATTTTGTCTGGTTGAAATATTCAAGAGTAATTAGTGTAGTTAGTCAATTGATGAAAGCTCATATTGAATTATAGTAGAAAGAGTGACTTCAGGAATGAGATTAGCCTTTATTTATTGCTAACAGCATAATATAAATAAAATAAAAGACATAATAAATTATTTATTGACACATTTTAGCACAATTATATATGAAAACGTACCACATCGGTCAGTTAATGAGTGAGCCTTTAGTTTATAAGCCTCGCTAGTACTTACAAATGTTAGGCCCTTTTGTAAGTGCTAGTGTAACCTTTGTAAGTACTAGTGTTGTAAGTCTTGTCTTCTCACTCTCTCTTTCCCCATCCCCTATGTCTTCTCTCTATATCATCTCAAAATATATATATATATATATATATATATATATATATATATGAAAATGTAACAAAAATATGTTGCGATTTATTTTATAGGCACCTAATTGGCTAATTCCAAATAGGGAAAAAAACATTTAGAATTTTTTAAAAAAAAAATGAAGAATTGATGACTATGATTGTGATGATGACCATAAAATTGACAATGAGTGAAAAAAAATATATGAATTTAAGAAATGCGAAAACCAAATAATTTGAGAAGAAAATAGCTCTTCTAGTTTTACTCTATTGAAACTACTTAATAGTATGTCTTACACACACACACACACACACAAAAAGGATGAGTTTCAAAGCATAATTTTTTTTTTCTTTCATTTTCTTAACTATATCAACATTCAGCATAGGACATAGTTAGCGTATACTTTCTTTTTTTCTTATAACAAAAATTAGTAAAATAACTAATAATAAATAAATAAATATTTCCATTCTCAAAGTTTAAGCATTTTTTTTAGTAAAAAAAAATAGAATCAAAATAAGATTGTTATAATTTTATATATATATATATATATATATATATATATATATATATATATATATAAATAATTCCAAAGACAAAGCATTGAGTAATGGGGGCACCTCATGGTACTGGTGGCCCTAACTAGGGGTGTCCATGGACCCGTTAGACTTGCCTCACTCGAGCATTCTGACCAGACTCAAATCGAACCAAACTCGATCTGATGTGGTGGCTATGGCAGCTGACAGCAAATCTCTTGCTTTCAACATCCGACGACGATGGGTTAAGTGGGCAGTTCCCTCCTCCAAAACATAACCACTCGATCAAACCGACGAGGAACTCAAAATTCACCAGTTCTAGCGAGATCTCGCTATATCTTTGCTGTTTTGAGCATTTTACCATCTCTCTCCACCATTAGTCACATGTTGCCAATGCTAACTGATTTGCTTGCCTGATCCGTCCAATCTTCAGCACTTTGCTAGTCAAAGGCAGGTTTTTCCACCCAATCAATTCAAATTAGGCACAAACCCAACCTGTGAACACTGAACACCCTGTGCCCTAACAACAATTCTTGATATGGTTGACATCTTTAATATGACAATATCACACGTCTTCAATACAACAATATCACTTAAATTTATGTCTTTATTAACTTTTCTTTTTCTTTTTCTTTTTTTAAGGAGTCATGGGTATGGGTTAGTCACTTTCAGTTTTTTTTTTATTATTATTTTATTTTATTTAGTCGTTTTGGAATAACTTAATTCTTGAGAGGGGTTGCTAGGTGTAAATGCAACATAATTTTTGGGATAAGGTCCCTCCCATAGAATCCTCCAAATTCCCTCTTATTTTTATTTAGATATAAGATATGGCATTTAAAATTCAAGTAAATGTCACGTGTCCCACATTACTCTAAAATGTGAGTAAATTGGGGAAATCCTATCTCATATATATTTTTTATATATATAAAATTACAATATCAACAAAATATATTATAGGGAAAAAGTTTGAAAGCTAAGAGCATCTCTAATAGAGTAGGTACAGCCAAAATATAGAAAATGAAACCAGAAAAAATAGGAAAAACAAGCTCCAACAGCTTCTTTAAAACTCAAAAAGTTTTTTGCTAATGAACAACCATTCTCCAAACCTAAAGTGCTACTATTCATTAGCAAAAGAATAAAACATAATAAAAAATTAGTAAAGAAAGGAGTGATGGGGATACATGTGTTAAAAAATAAATAAATAAGGAAGAAATAATATTTAAATGAGATAGAGAAATGATAGAGAATCTGTTGAAAAATGTATTTGAAAAAGTAGGTAGGTAAAAAGTAAATGTCACTATTAATTGTCCAAATAGTACAAAAATATAGAAAAGTTGCTAAAAATGCTCTAAGGGGCCATGACCCCCCTTGGTCTAAATGTGATCTAGGTTGATATCACATTGTTGGACCCAAACCCATTGACTTAACATTTGGGTTTAGTGGTGTTCTTAGCATCCCTATATGTTATATCAATTTTTCAAAGGGAGTTTTTCCATGGTATTATCTTCTCAACAAGCGGTATCAAAATTTATATTAGTCATGAACTAATTAGTCATAAGTCTCAACTTCGAAACTTGTTTTCTTTATCTTTTTTTTATTATTACTATTTTAGTTTTGCCCATTTTCGTATTTAGCAATTAGACTTTACGTTGAAAATTATAATTGAGAGAGAGAGAGAGAGAGAGAGAGGAGAAGCACAATGTTCGTGGTGGGAAACTGCAATTATACTTATGATAAATTTCAGTTAAAGTTTAACTCAAAAAGAAAATTGCAGTTAGGGGAAAGGCTGAACAACCAACAACACGCATCGGGGACCCATCATCCATCTCAGCCTTTATCAATTATAGAGACGCAAAATGTAAAATACAAAAAGGAAAAATGAGTAACAAGGAAAGAAGGAAACCCCTATAAAAGGATTTAATTGCTAAGTTAGATATGTGCAAGTCATTATTCTAAGCAAAATAAGAGAAATTAATGAGTCCAAATCTTCTGTTTCACTTTTTCTGCTCCACTCTATATTTCACCAATAAAAACTTGCAATGTGTTCACCTAATTAATTAAATACTATCATTATTGACTTATTAATACTACAGTTATTAATTAATAGTAGTATTTTATTAATTATGTGAACACGTGGCAAGTTTTTATTAGTGGAATATAAAATGGAGCAGAAAGAGTAAGACAGAATATTTGGACTCGAAAATAAATAGAAAATAAAAAGAAATAGCTAGTACAATAATGTGAATGAACATCTTGTGTGCCATAAAGTGTGTTCCACTCTCTGTGCCACCAATAAAAAATTGACATTTGGCTGTTTTTTTTTTTTTTTTCTTCCTTCTCAACTAACAGGAGACACAACCCACAAACGTTATCCCCTTTTTATGGTTTAGGCCGGCTCCCATTTCTCTCGCTGTTACTCGGAGAATCGCTTTTGCTTTATTTTCCTCAGTCACGTTAATGTATTTTAACGTCAGGTAATATGACTATTGTGGGTCGCATGGCTCACTTAATGCACTTATTACCTCATGTCAGTAGATTTTATATATATATATATATATATATATATATATATATATATACAAGATAGAAATTCTATTATAACCTAATCTAAGTGTATATGTGTGTGAACTTCCTTCCTTAAGACTTAACCCTAGACCTTGCCTCTCTCACTTCACAAGTACTTATACTTGTAGAGTGACCATCGCACCAAGAGTGGTAGTACTTCAGTAGATTTTTTTTAAAAAAAATTATATTCTTTTTCCCCTCTTTGTTAAGTGTTCCTCATGTTTGGTCCTCATCAAATTGCTCTGCCGCCGCTGTTTTTTCTTTTGATTTATAATTCATGTTGATTTTGAAAGAAGCATAACAAGGCAGGCAAGCTAAATATTGCTGCAAAACACTCACAGTGAGTTCTCTCTCTTTCAATAATAAAAAAGAAAAAGACACAATCTACTCCAAAAAGATTCAAGCATCGTAGAAAAAATCGTCAACACCCACACGGCCACACCCCAAAATCTACAAAAGAGAAGAAATTGATTAAGTCAGAAAGGGCTTCCTTGGTGGTGGAGCAGCGATTGAGAGAAAGAGAGAGGGAGAGTTCAGAGTTGGTAGAGAGGGATATCATATGGGGTGCCTCATTTTCAGAACTGTAACCGTGAGGCATTAACGTTAATAACGTTTGCCTCTCCTGTTAGTTGAGAAGGAAAAGAAAAACAAAGCAGCCAAGTCTCAATTTTTTATTAGTGGTACAGGTAGTGATACACACACTTTATCGTACAGAAGGTGTTCATTCCAATAATGTGTGTCTAAGACAAAACAAAATAAGAGATAGAAAACAAAACTAGTGTAGTACACCTATAAATTGTGTAATTGTAAAATTTGAACATCCTTTAGAAAGATGTTAGAACTTAGAATAGTTTATACTATTTTAGTATAACTCACCATTTTTCTCCGATAAAGCAACCCAATATTAAGCAAATTTTTATTAAATTAGATTTAATCTTCCTCAAATTTTATTTTTTGAGAATCAATCTTCGTAAATTAAATAAGTTACTTTCTACAAATTCTCTAATTTTAATTTTTATTTACCAATACTTATTATTTATGTATGTGTATCATATATAAATAATGTTCTTATCAAATTTTCATGTACATAAAAAATAAAAAGTTTTTTTTTTTATATTTTATTTTATATTAAACCAGTTAGTGACCAGCATCAAATGTAATTACATACCAGCAACTAATAAGACTGCATGCAATGTATGTGTATACAATTGGATGTATGGCATTTTTCCCTCTTTAATGAACTAAATGTATATTTTTTTTTTCCTTTGATAAGCAAAAGATAGCTATATGTAGTAGGGGTGAGAAAAGCCCCATCAAACCAACCCATCATCTACTCCAATCCAAACCGAAAGCTTAAAGGTGGATTCAGCAAACGGGCAATCAAGTAATAGGATTAAGGATTAAAAACATTAGTTATTCAAGGGGGGAGTTTTTTATATTTTTTATTTTATGGGAAACCACTGAGATAAATTTCATTTGCTCTGGCAAAACAAAAATTATATCATATGTTATTTCAGCTTCTATAATAGGTGGAGTTTCCCTTTTGGTAAGGTGTTTAAACAACGAAAACACCCACCCGTATTTTCACACAACTTAAATTTGGCATGTTTAGCAAGGCCACGGGCTAGTTGGCTACCCTCTTGTCTGGTGTGGGTGATCTCAGTACAACAAAAAGTTTGCAGCTGCTCCAAAATACCTGGGATGACATTGGAAATGGAAGATGTAGCAATTATCTTTCCTTGTAACTTGGTAGTGAGTCGGTTTCGAAGATCACATCCTAAATGCAAACATCACGAGCAAAAAGGACTACTATTTCCACTGCCTTTAGCTTCAATCTCCAGTACATCAAGTTTTTTACTCATTGCTGCCACCACATTGCCTTTCTCACTGCGAATAATCACTTCAATCCCTGAGCAGCGATGGTCAGTGAAGACAACACCATCTATATTCATCCATTTTGAGGGGAGGTTGCTGCACTTGTACCTAACAGGCTTGGAATTCTTCCAGCAAATATTAGATTATGACTAGTATGTTGTTTTGGCGTGTTTAGCGTTTGTGTTTTTTCTTTGATTTTTCTTTTGAGATTAATGTTTCCAAGATTTGTTTTCGATTTCTATTGTAGCGTTTTTGTTGGATTTGAATTTTCAAGTTCATGGAAAGATAATATGCGAACCCATTGACCTTAAACATAATCCAACTCAATCCATTCACACCCCCAACAATATGTCAAAAACCATTCACAGAATCACATTCACCTAGGGGAGATGCCAAACTTAACCTTGAATTATGATTCTGCTCAACAAATTGAAAGAATTTAATTCAATTTTCACCATATCTTTTTTGGGTAAAGAAAACATGATACACCAAATCCAAACTTTGCAGGCAATAGGAATAAGAATAACAAAACAAACATAGAAGCACAAAGGGAAGCCCCTCTAGTTGAGAATGATGCTCGCCATTTATTAAAGTTAATTATAGATACATATTCTCATTGATCCAACCCTCCCAAAGAAAAAATATTTTAAAAAAAAAGAAAAAAAAAAAAAAAAAGAAAAGAAAACTAGGAGAGGTAAAATTTGAATTAACACACTTGGATTGGTTTTAACTCGCTCACTCGATTCACTCGTCTAAACTCGGCTACAGCATTTCGACAATTTTCTGATTTTCTCATCTATTGCTCACTAAAAAATCACTCACTGAACCCAGTTGACTCATTATAAATCGGTGGAAGCGAGTTGCCAAGCAGAGGTTGCAATGAGAGGCCTAGTATGCCACCCAAGCATGAGACACCCATTATTCTCCTCCACCCTATACCCATCTCCTCCTGCAAATAACGCCAACAACATACTAGCTTGCTTGAACGCGTTGGAACCGAGGTGAACCGGTTCGAACCCGGCCGATCCCAACCGACTCCGCCACTGAGTCAATGTCTCGTGTCGCTCAACTCGGTCAACACCTTCACAAGCCACCACGTTACATATCTGTTTCCCAAGATACATCTCCGACATAACCAGGTCTTGACTCTGTGGCACCAACCCGGATGAGCCTTCCAAAGAATCAAACAAACTCGAGTAGTAATGCAAAGCTTCGTTAAACCGGTCCACGAAAAGGGTTCCATTGTGATTAGCTTCTTGCTCAACCAAAGTGACAATCTTGGGCTTTATGGCCTTAATCGTAGACAACACCTTCTCGATCGAGCCGGGGCGAGCCAACATGCTGTGAAGCTCGAAAACTGAGTTCACAGCAACAGCCTCAGCTGGGCGGATATCGAGCCTGGATAGCTCGATATCCGCCAAACTATTGGCGACTAATCCTTGGAAATGGAATTGGACGCCAATAGTTTCGGCCAATTGCGTCAACTTCAAACCCACTTGCTGTAAAGCATCGGTATTATCCGATTGCCGTGGGCCAATTCCGGTTAATCGAAAAACCGGTGGCCCACCAGGCCTTAATGCAAGCGCTTGTATCAGTGCCGGCCATTGCATCCCTTGCTTCAACCCAAAATCGATGACGTGTACGCTGCTAGCAGTAGTGAATGCCTCGAGTATCGCTTGGTTAGCTGTAAAATGAGCGAATTTGAGGTAAGGACAGGTCTCGTAAAAGTGCATCTGCAACATATCGAGCATGGAAGAATCGAGGCAATCTTGTGGGCAAAGTCTGTAAATTCGAAAAGCTAGAGCTTCAGCAAAATAAGTAGCGACTTTTTTCATAGCACCAGCTTGAGACGCCGCGAGTAAACTGATGTGCTTGACGAGAGCACCCGCGAGCTCCAAGTTTTCATTTTGGACTGCTTCGGCACAAGCCATGAGTGTGTGCACGAGTCGAACACCGGTCTCTTGCGAATCCACAAGAACCACTGGCCGGGTCTGCTCACACACATTCGACGAGGACAAAGATGAAGAAGACGGTAACAGCGAACAAGACCCAGTTGAGGTTTTGAATCGCTTTCGACTTCCTTCACTGATATCCGTTTGTGGGTACACAGCGGAACCAGGAATAGCTCTCAGATCGTACTCGGAATCGTCAACCTGGGAATTGGAAAAACCAGCAACGTTGTTGATTGCCGAGGAATCAGTAGTAGTAGTAGTAGTAGTAGGAGGTGAAACAACAACTGGGCTTTCAACAATTGGTTGTAAAGGGTCGAGATTTGGGTTTGGGTTATTAAGCTCAGAAAGCATACTTTGAACCCATCCAGAAAGATCAGAAGGGTTGTAATGAACGGTCGAATCACATGAAAGATTTGGAGTTGTACCCATAACCATCTCGAGTTGCTCGAGTTTCTCAGCCACGTTAGCCATCTCAGAAGCCTTCACCTTGTATCCCAGCACAGCCAATAGTTCATCCATGCCTCCACTTGCGTCTTGCTCTTCATCCCACATCTTTGCTTTAACACTTGAACTCGATGATGAACACTCACCACTACCTTTCACTCCAAACCCACCTCCAGAAGAGGTCTCTCCGTGATTCCTCTTGTTCATTTTTGCTTTCTTCCTAGATTCACCCAAAAAAAATTAAAAAAAAAACCAACTAGAATTGGTTCATTTTGGCCAAATGGATTTCTTTCTTCTTTTTTTCCTGATTTTGGTCTTACTTCAACATTTGTTGCAATTTTTTTTTATAAAAAAGAAAAATAGAGAGGAGGGGATGAGAATTGGGATGGGTGAGAGGTCGAATGAAGGAACAGGAAAAGAAAGGAGTGAAAGAGATAAGGAACAATGGAGGCCATAATAATAATAATTATAATGGGGACAGTTTTTATTTTATTTTATTTTTTGGTAATTGGAATTATTCTTTTTTTTTTTTTTTTTTTTTGGGGACAGTACGATTTGGATTTTGATTGGGATGTCTAAAATTTAGCCTGGATTAAGTAGTGATAAAAAAAGCATCAGAGAATCGTGGGAGCACCGCAATTCTAAAAAAAGACTAAGATTAAAAGTTCTTTAGGTATACGTATTTAAACCATTGTTTTTAATTTTTAAATAATATTATATATTTTTATGTACTTTTTTTTTTTATTCGTAAATATTTTTTTAAAAAAATATTATGTTTTTATAATATTTTTATAAAAAATTATAAGTAATTAATTGTTATTGGTTCAAATTTAAATCTAATACTAAGATATTTTTTAACCCTAACAATAATAACTAGTAATAACCTATCATTTAAAATTTATTATAAACACATCCTTTTCCTTCTAAAAGAGTCCAAATCTTCTGTCTCATCAATTGTACTCTACTTCATGCTCTACCAATAAAATTTGAACAATTAACCTCTCTCATTAAATGAGATATCTTATTAAATGAGACAATTAGCATTTCTTATTAAAGTCAGAGATATCTCATTTAATGAGAGAGACTAGTTATCTAAATTTTATTAGTAAAACATCAAGTAAAGCACAATTAATGATATAGAAAATTTAGACTCGACCGTACAAGCCTAATGAACTGGGGTTTTTGGTTTTGGGACTGAGGATGAAATTGTGGGGTCCAGCTATGAACGGAGAGATTTTGTTTACGACTGCATCATATTCATAACCCACGGACTTTCATGGGTGCGTCCTGTACACGCTCTTTTGGAGGGTGGAGTTTTTTATTTTATTTTATTTTTTTAATTTATCCAACGTCATTTTATTTTTCTTTTTTGATTTTTTTTGTTCCAAATTCTAAATGCGCACCGCCCTCAAATTACCTTCCAGTAGCGTCAATTTGTGAGCCGCCTGATTTCTCTTTTTGTGCTTGGATGGTTTTAATAAATTGACTCTTTTGTTGGGGGTGGGGAGAGTAAAGGAACCAAATGTGAGATCTAAATAATTTAATTCTCAATATATTTATAAATTAATAAATTTAAGGACACAACAAGATAAAGGAGTTAACCATGAGTAAGGTTGTTTAAAAAACCAGTATGGTCTAGTTTCCTAAGAGATCCGGTTTCAAAGGTTTGTTCAAATTTTGCCGCATCCGACAAAACTAATCTCACTGATCCGAACCGCACCCAACAGAGCTCTACCAGAGGTGTATGGTTCGGTGGTCGAATGCAATTTGTGAATACTGACGGCGGCCGATACAGAGAGCAATTATGGGTTTTGCATTCCACAAGTAACTGAACTGACCGTTGTGTGTGTGCGTAATCCTGTTTCAATTTTAAAATACCAGTGCAGCGTGAAAGTAAGAGAGGCAAAGGAGGAAGAAGAAGAAGAAATAGGGTTTAAGTTAACTGAGTTTAAAACGAAGCTGTTCCATTTATTTATTTGGCAAAAATACAAAATTGGCTTTCTAATTTTCACTTTTTTTTTTTATTTCAGTCCTTTAATTTTCAGTTTTGTCATTTTAATTCTCTAACTTTCAATTTTTATTAATGCAGGATTCCGTTACAACTCAGTTAGTGGTTGCCGTTAAAAACTTAAAACTCCAGAAACGACGCCGTTTTGCATGTGTGTGTGTGTGTTTTTTTTTTTTAACAAATACCTACTTCAAAGTTCACACCACTTTATTCAGCAAACTCAGATCCTACAATTCACAAAGTTTCTTTATCAATCACTTTTAGTCCTAAACACCAATACCCCACTAGCCCACTACAAGCAAATTACTTCAGAATTTAGATAACCCATAATTAGAAACAAAAACAACAAATTGAAACCAACAAAACTCAATAAACCCAGATAAAAAAAAACACACACAGAGTTCAAAATTTTATATACATAAAATACATACCATCAGAGCACTTGTTCTTTGAAAGCGAAGCGGAATGAGAATCGCGATGATCGAGTTGCTGATGTTGATGCTGCTGAGATTTACCGGTGGAAGTGGAAGGCACAAAGATTCTCTCTTTGTCCTTACTACTACTATTGATTCCTCCGCCGACTCTCGAAGTGGACAGTGACGATTTCTCGAGGTGCTTATCGAGTGCATCGTTGATGATTCACTTTCAATCCAATGGTCCTTCTCCTCCGTCAGCTTCCATTTTCGATCTCAACGATCCTCCACCTCCACCTACTCGATCTCTGTACATAATTTACAATTTATACAAAAAAATTCCCTCTCCCTAAAAATCAATGCTTTTTGAAAATTGTTGAAGCAAAAGTAGAAACCCTAGATTTTCTTCTTCACGCTTCGTGTTTGTACATTTAGGGGTTGAAAATTGAACCCTCGAATTTGTGGTGTTAGGGTTTTTGGGATCGGACGGCAACGTTTTGGAACGACGATGTCATTTCCCTTTTTTTTTTTCTTTTTTTTTTTTTCAGATTTTTCGTATTTTCTTTTAATTCCGTATTTAAAAAAAAAAAAAAAAAAAAAAAAAAAAAAAAAAAAAGGCAAAACGGCGTTGTTTCAGGAGTTCTAACGGCAGCCACTAACTAAGTTATAACAGAGTCCTGCATTGACAAAAATTGAAAGTTAGAGGACTGAAATGACAAAACTAAAAATTAAAAGATTAAAATGAAAAAATGTGAAAGTTAGAGGGTCTTGCCTATTTATTTTAAATTATGATACAAACGACATTGTTTTGGACCTAATATTAATTTTAATATCAAGTTCAAAATGGCGTCATTTTAGTATCAAGTTTTTTTTTTTTTTTTTTTTAAATGTGGAACGACGTAGTTTTAGTTGGAGCCTAGGTTAAATTTATGAGAAATCTCTTTAGTCTTTTAAATACTACGATCTCTCTCTCTCTCTCTCTATCCCTCTCCCTCCTCAACTTCGGTTGTTCACCACCTCCATTGTCTGCCACTTGATGCCACCTTTCTCTAAGTCTCCCCATCTCTTCTCTCATCTTTTTCACAACTATTATCTAGAAATTTCTAAAGTATGTTTTGATGCTCAATAGCTATTATGCTTCTCCTTGCTACTCTTTAGCAGGTACGTGAATTTGTATAAAGCTCAATACCTAGGCTACTATGCTTCTCCTTGCTATTCTTTCTAGAAAAATGGCGAATTTGTTTGAAAATTTTGTGCGGGTATTAGAGAAATATTTTGAAATTGTTTGTTTGTTTTTTGAATATCTAGGTTGTTTGATATTTTTGGGGAGTTGTTTGATAATTCTAATGTCATTTGGGGTTTTTTTTTTTTTTTTTTTGTTTAAATTAATTTGTTTGTTTTATTTTTGCACCAAACTAACCACACTGCACTAGTAGGGAGAACTGAACTTGGAGTAGACCAATTCCTACTTCTTTACATGTCAAGTGTGTTCAAGCATAAGAGAAAATCGCACCCTATGGATATAGGTATGGTGCAAAAAATCTCCCCATAATCGGCCACACCACACCATGTATAGACCAAGTTTTTGTCTTGGTTATGGTTTTGCAAAAAAATTAGACTGAATTGACCAATTAGTATTTATGTAAACCCCTAAACATTATGACTAACCATAATTCTCTCATTCTCTCTTTCACATAGCCACCCTTAATATTTTTGAGGCTCTCTCACTCACAAACCACAATCACCCTTTCATTCTCTCTCATTGTCGTACCATTTTCGCCACCATCACAACTCACAAGTCACTGTCAACCCATCACCACTATCACGACACTCTCTTAGTCATATAATCTCTCTCTTAACCTCATCTCTCTCTCTCTCTCTCTTTGTTTGATTAGTTTTGTATATCTCTAGTATGTGATTTCTCTACTCCTTTAGGGTCCATACTCTTCCCAATCTCTAAACTTAGGAGGAAGAACTCAAAACTTTTTTTATTTTATTTTTAAGAGAGATATGTTTCGATTCATTGGAAATTTAAAATTTTGTATTGGATCGGTTGTTAGGGGTTGTGTTTTGTGGATTGCATGTTAGGTAAATGTCATATTTACAATAAATTTTTTACCATGAGTGTTCTATAATTTGTATATATATAACACTTTGCTGGCATTTTGTTTATTAGTAAATATAGAAAATACATATATTGATATACATATATAGCTTATATATATATATATATATATATATATATATATTGTGGGGGGGATGAACTTGATTCAAGGCCGAGGCCCAAATGCTCAGAGGATCATACTTGAGGAAATGGGCCAAGCCTATTTCAATGCGTAATAACGAGAAACCTCTCAGGACCATTCCCATGGAGTTCCAAGCATACTTGCCAACCTTGGAATGCTTCTCCATGCTCATAAGCATTGGTAACCCCTCGGCAAATGAGAGAAGTACCACAGGAGAACGACCCAACCCATTCTATTCTTGGCCAAGGTGGCATTCTTACCAATACCACCTTCAGGAACCTCCTCAAAGGATAAGGATCATCAAAGTCGTCACATCCGCATTAATGAGAGATTCTCTAGCTAATCTCTTCTGCACTAAATGCATATAGGACAACCTGAATAGTACAGACACCCTCCAAAAATCCTGTTTCAAGATAAGAATGGGGGGAAACCAATAAAAGAAGGGAGAAATATCCCAAAAGATCAGGCTAGGGGTAGGCTAGCTAGAGGGATAAGGGAAGGGAAATTGCCTATAAAAGGGGAGGATATTGCAACAAAGGGTGGTCGTAAAAATATTAAGAGAAAATCTAGAGAAGAGAGAGAAAAAGAAAGAAAGGACATTTTCCTATTTCTTTGTAATTCCCAGCACCTCGGGAAAAGAGTTGCACAATTTGGCTTGTAATATTTATGCAATCTAGCTTCCATAAATCAACTGTTTGAGCTTTTCACTGTGGAGTTTTTACCATATTCTATTGTTAAATAAATTGTGCTAGTTAGTCACCTAAGAATTAATATATATGTGTGTGCGTGTGTGTTAGAAGGCTGTGTATATTTTATGTTATATGGCTGAGACAAGCTTGTATGCAAATATGTATATATTATACATATAGCTTGTATATGTACATATTATTGTCTCCAAACTTTAATATTTTTTTTTGTTTTTAGATGATTGATGCGCAAGCAAAAGTCCCCCATCCTAATTGATGTGAGCATAACTAGCCATGGTAGTGGTGGTGGAAATTCAGCAAAACATTTTTTCAGTTGGTGATTTTTTTTTTCTTTTTTTTGAGAAAGAAACTGCAACTTTCATTAAGAAGATTGAATATGAAGCGAGTTAAAATACAAAGCTTCCATTGCAGGGGAAGGGGAATCTTCAATCCAAATAACCTCATCTACTACATTCCTAGCATATTTAGCCAACAAATGTGCTACAAGTTAGCGCTATGTCTAAAACAATTTTTTTTTTTTGCTAAACGCTACGTCTAATATAATTGACTGACCTTCATTGCAGACCCTGCATGAGCATTTGGATATCAAGGACAATATGACCCAATCTAGATACATGAGGCCTATAATCAGTAATGACCTTCATAACATTAGTATTATCTCCTTCAATGACTAGATCTGTAAAGCCAACTTCTATAGCAAATTCAACGGCCTTGCGACAAGCTAAAATTTCCACCTCTCATCGCCATAAACCACTAAGGGACCTTTAGCAATATGGCAGCCATAACTTCACCATTTTCGGTCCTAATTATTGTTCCAAACCCCAACAAACCTTGGTTAGAGAAAATAGCACCATCAAAGTTCAACTTGTAGCAAGAAGGAGGTGATGCACACCAAAATTTCTTGGGGGAAAAGCTTAAAAATTGGAAGCCTAATAGTGTAGGACCAAAATTGAAACTAGGACTAAACCAACTAGGACCGTTTGGACTCTGACCAACCAAACCAGTGACCAATCCAACCAATTTTGGTCAGGGTTTTAACAAACTAATCATACTACTATGTTTCAAAAATATGCTAATAACCGACCACATTAAACTATTTGTGCCTCAACTATGAATGGTAGACAGTAATTTTTACATGAACTCATATTTATTGTAAAAATTGTGAATTTATATCTTAAACCTGTTGTTTATAAATCCCACAACTTATTTTTTCAATTATGAAATTAATAAACAAAAGATTATAATAATATTTACACGATGAAAATGGTCCCATAATTGGGTTCATCGTCCCATAATTGGGGAAGTTGAAATAAATCCGAAATACAGAATATAATTGTAAGGGGAATAGTCTTTCCTTCACACCCTCTTTAGGTCGAGTGAGAGAACGCTTACCTTTCATACACGACCCACATGAGGGGGAGATCCAGGGGTCAACTTTTAATTTCAACGCACAATCAAGGCAAGTAAGGGACAATCACTTATGAGAGAGAGCTTAGGGTCCCTTACAAGACCACGTGGTGTCATCTTGTCGGGAGTGTAGTACACGTACAAAATGTGCAAATTGACATTGTTAAATCATATCAAACACATTTCGTATAAATTTTTTTGTTGTGGAGCCCACAGAAGGGGAGAGATCAAGAGGAGACTGGAGAGACGATTCAATGGTCAACATCGATTTTAGGACCATCAAACTCAATGGGACCCACTAAAATATTTATATTAGAGGTGGAAAAAAAAAAGAGTGCGCAGACCAGCAGCGCAGTAAACGGCGTTAAAAAGGTACTTATTTTTTATACTAGCTCCAAAATAATTTTATAACATTTTTATAATAAATCACAGGTGGTTAGTTATTATTAGTTTAAATTTAAAATTAATACTAAGATTATTTTTTTACCCCAACAATAACAATCAATAATAATGTGCCACTTAAAATTTGTTATAAAAATATTATAGACATATCATTCTTCTTTATTTATTGACAAAATTATAAGTTTAGCATCACAGATTTTTTTAATAACTTTACCACAATTTTGTTATGTAAAAATTTATGAGAGTTGAAAATAAAATATTAAGTTCATAATTTTACTATTCATGTCATATAAAATAATTATGATAAAATTGTAAAAAAATTTGTGAAACTACTTATTTTTCCTTTATTGGTTTCATTTCATTGCTTTTGGGCAAGAGGGTGTCCCTATCGGGATGTGACGTTAGGGACCAATTGGGGCATCCCTCTTTATTCTTCTTCTTTCTCTCTTTTTTTTTTTTTTAATTATTTAATTATTTTTAAATTTTGATTATTTTTAATATTTATAGTGAAACCCAGGCAAGTTTGCACTGAGTCACTGACACTTCTTCGTCCCTGATATTGGTCCATCACCATGTGATTCTGCCACGTTTCCCAGATTCCCTTGTTAAGGTGGTCCCCAATGGTGTCCATATTTCTCTCTCACCAACTCACATTCGAGTTGTATTATTGGATTTGGAGTACTCTTTTTGTTTCTCCTCCTCCCTTTTATTTTAGCAATTTTTTATCTATCGTCTGCTATTTGCTATATTAAGAAAAAATAAAGTATTTTTTTTTGAGAAACAAACACAGATTTCAGAGCAGAATGCATGCAAATCACTGTTGGTTTTGATGAATTGTTCTCTTCAAGTTGTCATGCTTTCTGATTCTCAAAAAATAAAAAAATAAATAAAACAAAGTTGTCATGCTTTCTCTTATCATAACAAGGGATTTATAATGAAGATTTATGTGGAGAGAATTGTTACAAAAAGTTTTCGTTTGTTTGGAGTAATAATTTCAAGTGATATTAAAAATACTATAAAATTTATTATAAATTAGTTTTACAAAATTGAGGTGTTTATTTAGTGTAATGTCCTGAATCCACTAACTTCATCTTTTGGGTATTAAAATTACAAGAAGGTGAGTGACTGTGTGATATGCATGGCAATTCAATAATATAAATTGTAGTGTTCCTAGTATTTCTAGTTTCTATTGGAATAGTTGTCAAACTTTTATATAACACAATACCCGTCCCAAATTATCTCACTTTATATATCAATCAAATTACTATGTAGTGTGAGATATTTCTCAGACCTGAGAAATAGTTTATTTTTGATGGTGCTGTGTTCAGGGATATCAGTGCAGCAGGTCGATCGTCTGGGGGTGGTTGTATCATCAAGGGCTTTTTTTAGCTTCTCTAGCAGAAAAGGTTCGTCTCCCACTCTCATCTAATTATAAATATATATATATATATATATATATATATATATATATATATATATATATATATATAATTTTTCTTTTTTAAGTTCAAATTTTATATTTTATTTTTTCTAAAAAGTGAATAAATGAAAAAAAAAAATCCTTATACATGATTCATCAAAATCTTTCTTTCTTTTTTATTTATTGATTCTCAACTCTAAACGAAACAATTAGAGTCATTGTGCTGGACTCACAAAATTTAGATCCTAATGCTGCAAACTTTTTTTTTTTTTTTTTTTTTTTTTTATGTTGGAAAAGCTTTAGTTGGTCTCACCTATTATGCAATGGAATACAGCCATCACTTTATTCAATTTTCAAGCTAAGGTTCCCACTTGCAAATGAAACATGTCTTGTAAATTCTCCTAAACGAGGTTCAAAGTGGTAGACTAATCATAATGATATTTTTTTGTGGTGCCTCATCTTTGTAGTTTGAATCTTCTCTTCCCTTATGTATAAAAAAAGAAAAAAAAAATCATTCTAAAAGTCAAGAATAAATTCATAGTTACCAATAAAGAATCCCTCATGCTTTGTGGTATATACATTAATATGATATTGTTTTATACTCTTTCATACATTTTAATTAAAAGAATGATAACTAATTCGAAGAATGATAATTTATATTTTAAATCCCATAATTTACAGGTGGTTTTGTATTAAAATCACACGTTTCAAAAGTTTCAAACTTTTTAAGAATTTTTTTTTTTTTTTTTTTTTAACTTAATAACTTAACATAATTTTTTTTAAAAACTAATAGTAACTAAGGCTATGTTTGGTTCCCGTAAAATATTTTCCGGAAAATATTTATTTTCTGGAAATGCTATTTTCGGGAAAGGAAAATATTTTCAAGTGTTTTGTTGCATGATGAAAAATATTTTGGAAAATATTTTCTGGTGTTTAGTTGTATTCTTGAAAATAATAGAGAAAACACATTTTCTACTTGATGCTCACATTTTCTCACATTTTCTCAACTTCCAAACAAAACCCAACCAAAAAAAAACTCATCAATGGCGCGATCTAAGTAGTGAAAGAAACAAAACCCAACCAAAAAAAATTCATCAATGGCGCGATCTAAGTAGTGAAAGAAACAAAACCCAACAAAAAAAAATTCATCAATGGCGCGATCTAAGTGAAAGAAAACCCATTTGTCGGAGTGGTGGGTTTAAGGAATGGGTTCGTTGGAGTGGTGGGTTCGTCGGCGCGGTGCGATCTGGTGCGATTCGAGTGGGTTCGTCAGCGATCTGGTGTGAGTGGGTTCGAGCGCGATCTCGCCGATGGTGCGACGATCTCTCTACTCTTTCTTCTTTCTCTCTCTGTCTCTCTCTTTGCGCGTGATCCGGAAATGGCGAGATGATCTCGATGATCGGTGACTGGGTTTGACGAGGGTGGGTTTGAACGATCGGAGCGGTGCGATCGTCTTGCTCCGACGAGGCGATCTTCTTGCTCTTTCTCTCTCTCTCTCTTCTATTTTCCAAGGCCGGAAATCATTTGAAGTGAAAATGAAAACGGAAATCATTTTCCACCATTTTGGCATCATTTTTGGTCAACCCGGAAATGCTTTTCAGTTTGACCTAATTTGAAGTAACAACCAAACACCCTCTTTTCCAGAAAATCATTTTCGGAATCAGTTTGAAACCAAAACAAACGAAGCCTAAACTTGTCAATACTTCAGCCAATATTATATCAAATTTTTTGAAAAAATATTAATAAAAAAATAGATAATAATTGCCATAAAATAGTCACTATCAAATCATTGAAAATTTGAAATAAATTATAGGAGGAAAAACATAAATTATTATAATATTTTATGTAAAGGAACAAGTCAATACATAGTTACATACCATACATACTTTTTTTTTTTTTTTTTTCAATCAATTTAATAATCACAACCTAATTTAGACATATTTAGTTATTTACGGCTTCACTCATTCACAAGTAATGCTACTAATACAATATATTTCACAATAGTATGATTTTTATTTAGACTCATCATAGAAATCACTTTTTTATCTACCACTAACAATCAACCATATGAGTAGCTGTAAAATTTTTTGTATTTATAGACTTTCTCTTCTTTCACATACCTTCACAATTTTTTCTTCTAGTGGTTTTTATCTAAAAGTGAAGACATTTTCATTCTATTATGTTTAATATGGCCATACATTTTTAAATTGTAAATGGGTCTATTCTTTTTTTTTTTTTTTTTTTTGGTTAAGATTTTTTTTTTTTTTTTTAAGTACTCATACTTAATCTCACAATAATTATTTAGAGGGTGCAATTATAAAAAATTTCAAAATTTTCAATAAAAAATTGAGTGGATGTACTTGCACCTACTCAATAATATGTGTAGGGCTAATCGTCCGCCTGATTAACCAGATTGAATCGTACAATCCGAGAAATTTCAAAAAAGAAAGAAGCAAGCATGGGTGTCCCGGCGGGTATCTGGTTGACCATTAAAAAAAAAATCTTAAGCCCTGTTCGAAGCTCAAGGTTTGGGTGAAATTTACTCGTTAAACCCGACCTAACTCAACTGAGGTTGATGCCCCTCAGCTCTCTGGGATCTAGATTTCATCGCCCATCCAATGCCACCAATCTAAGAGGTTAAGCCCCAAGAAGCTTAATTTGTCCATGGCATTGTCGTTGCTATCTTAGAGTCTTTGTTCATGGGGGAGAATTTGATCTGCTTTCGACATACTGTTTCTTGCCCTCTCCATCAATGCCTTGAGACAACCAGCTCCTCCGCTCACCCCAACAATGAGGCCAAGATCCTTTGCGACATTGTGAGATGTGAATCTTTTATTTTATTTTATTTTATTTATTTCTTATAATTCTGATTAAGCAAAATATACCCAACACCCAAACCTTAAGGAAAAGGCTATTGATGGAATATTTTGACCAATTTATCAGTAGACAATAGGTGTAAAAAATTCACACCTAACATAATCTGGGTTGAGTGGTGGGTTGACACCAAACCTGATTGATTTGACTTGTGTGCATGTGGCATCACCACCGACTTGGGACCTAAACCAATTCCCCTTAAAATAGAGAGGCTTTATAGTGTGGGATAATAATACAATATTCCTTCATTTTGTAAGAAGATTGATTCCAAGAAGAATTTTTTAGTTTAACCAAAAATTACATTGATTTCACAATTATAAACTTCATAATCTAATGTAATTAAGTAAGGCGGATGAATAATTTTACAAAACCAAAAAATAATAATAATAATAAAGGTCTTAGTCTAATTATTCCGACAGTATAAAATGATTATGATAAAAAGGAAGAAAATGGTCACATTTCTTTTTAAACTGGATGGTATGAAATCACCAACTTAATTAGGTGCTAATTCATTATAGTATTTCCCTTGACGTGACAATAAATTTTTGGAAATGGGAATCTTATTCTCAAAAAAACTAGCTCCAAGCAGGAAAAGATACCTTGTAATTTAGAGCTATAGACCTGTTACCTCAGAGAAGTATTTATGCACAAATCCAAATCGGAACCTACAATTTTGTCCATGTCAAGAATCTGTTGGCCGGTTAATGGGTCCTGGATTATGATATCAGCTAAAAACCTTGATTTGATCCATTCTTTCGGTTGCCTCAAGAAAATTATATTGAAATGAAAAAAGGGCCAATGACCTGTGGCTACAACTTTCAAGTCAATTGGCCCCTTACGCGGGTATGGAGAATATCTGGATGGAATCCCTAAATCCCTCTACCTAACACAAATTAAATTATACTATTAAGAAGCCCTTTGTATTGTTAAACTTAAACACTAACACACAAAAAGATTATAACTTAGCCTAATTTCTTTAACATAAAAATAATCTCTCTGTCATTAAAATCTTCTAGTTGTAATATACTTGCATAGTTTTCATCTAATTAAAATTAACTTGATAGTTGATACACATAAATGCAAAGTTTTGAAGTAATTTTGAGCTTGTATTCAGCAAAGAAGAAGTAATCTTGGACTTGTAATCCAGTGGCTTTCTAGTATAAGAATTTATTTTTGGCAGTGAGAAGAAGCTATAAGAATCTTTAATTATATAGAAGTATTCAAACAATTCTTTTATACAGATATGATATTATGCTATGCCCAATATTTTCCATTTGTTATTGCATCCTAGTACAGCGAAAAGCTCGTCCTTTGTCGTTCATTCTGCTAGAATTCCTCGTTCAAATAGAAGTCAAAAGATTCCTAAATTAAAAAAAAAAATTAAGATACTGGCATATAGATGCCAAAGTGTTCCATTAAGTTTTTCTCAAAAAATAAAAAGTGTTTCATTAAGTTTATCTTACAATTATTTGAAACTGAAATGTACTTAATTCCCAATCTCGGTGCACGTCGAAATTTTTATTGGTTGTTTTAAATAAATAGTAATATTAATTATTAATGCCTTTGTTAATCATCAAAGTGATTGTACTGCAGTTTTAGTTTATTTTTCTCGTGCTGGCTCTAAGCCAAACAATGCAACAACCAAGTACACACCTCCAGGTCATTAATAGTTAAATAATCACACATCTTAATCTTTTTTTTTTTTTTTTTGAGAGGCATCTTAATCTAATCTGTATATGATTAGTACCACTTGCCCCTTAAAATTTGAACTAAATTATTAAGATAATCATTGTTCTTATTAAAGTAGCGATAGGTGATGGACTCACTAAACAGTGAATTGTCCCTTAGGAGAGAAGAACAGTCATTGGTTCACAAGGTCTGTCACTAGGTCCAATCACAAAAGCTCATGTTTTTTAATTTTATAACCAAAAGGTTGCACGAGCCATATATGTTAATTTTTTTTACAGCTTAGCAAAGAATAAAAAAAGAATCTTAAGATATTGAAGCAAATCGTGGACCTTCTCTTCCCCCTCAACTTCTCTGTACCTTTGCTCCAATCATCATTTTTTTTTTCATTCATGCATAAGCATAAATGAAAAAATATATATATTTAAATTTACAAACTAACAATTTGGAGGCCATCTAAATTTGGGTAAAAAAAAAAAATTATAAGGCCTAAACCAATTTGGTGGTCAATTATTTTCTTAAATTTCTGTTGAGGTTGAGATTAACTATATCAAGTGGATTCAATATTACCTCAAATAAGAGGAAGTACAAATACATAACTTGGATTATAATAGAGAAACTTGCATAAACAAAAAGATATATTTTGATTCTTTCAACTTATGTGTCTATTATATATGAATTTATTTCATTCCATTTCACACCATGTTGTTTTATTTAAGCATTTTCTATTAATTGCATCACAAGTAATGGGTTTATGGTTTGGATTAAAAATTTGAAACTTTTGAAGGCGTAAAGTTTAATTTAAAACTATTCCTGATATATTAGGTTTAAAATCTAATTTTTCACTTTTTATTATATAATGTAAACCTCAAATTTTCAAGTGAAATGCAAATAATAACAAACTAGGTGTGTGTTTAGATGTAGGTTTTATTTATTTATTTATTAAAAGTTGATTAGAGTATAGGTGCCCGTACAAAAAGAAAAAAAAAGTAAAGCTTTAAAAAAGTTTACAAAAACAAATTAACTAAAAATTTTAAAAGAAAAGGCTAAATACAAACAAACTCTAGAATACTACAATAATATATATTAATATAAATCGGGTTACACAAACATAATTTCCATAAGATCAGCAAGAGTATACCTCTTAATCTCTTTTATAAGTTCATCATGATCATATCCCAAACATTCTAGTTGTTAAAAGAAAAATGTTAAGATCACAACAATTTACATAATTTTTACCATAATTCATCACATGAGTTCACTTGATTTATGAAAAAAAAAAAAAAGTTTCATGTGGTTTTACATCTTTACTATTTGCAACTCACCACATTGTGGCAAAAATGGTATAAATTGCTCCATTGTTGTTGTAAAAAAAAAAAAGCGTACACGTGTATGACCAATTTTCGATAAGACTGACGCATTTGAGTAAAAAACTAGAAACAAACTATAAAAAGAAAAATTACGGTAGTCTGACAAGGCTTCAAGTGCTTTCTGTTTGGGGTAGTAAATGGAAAAGAGAGAGAAGGAGTCAGTCGGGTGGTGGAGAATAGCTACAGATGACAAGGCGGTGTCAAATCAAAGTGCGTGCCTCCCCCAACTCTGAAATTTGGTGGTCACTTTATTATTATTACAAGGGGAGTTGAAACTTGAAAGACAGGGGACCCCATTTTGTCATTCATTCGTGGTCCTTACCCTTTAAAACACTGCCATACCGTCCAATCCCTATTACAGCAACTCCCCCCACATCATGAGAAAGCGTGCATGTGAACTCTGAAGTGAGTTGAAGGCTCTGTATGACTGTATGGTACTCCAAAATTTGTTAATATGATTCTGCAATTTCCAATCATGAGTTTTATGGGGGGAAAAAGTTGTAGATTTTTGGAGAGTTGGGTCTGACATGAAGAATTCTAGTGGAAACATATCTACTTTTAAGATTTTTAGATTAAAAAAAAAAATAAAAAACTGTTTTACTTTTCTTCTTCATTTTTAAAATGCACGATAGGATTTGCCTAGCTTTATTTTGCTTTTTGAGAAAATGAAGAAAAAGGAGATTTGCATTTGCAATGCTTGAAATTAGTGTCGGGCCACTTGTTTAACATGCATGCATCTCTGGAACAAAAAGATTCTACTCTCAGCAAGTTGATCACTAGTTGCATGTAAAAATATAGAGATGGATACATAATAGGTACATATTGCCCTGAAAGGTTAGGGTTTTTTTTTTATTATTTATTTATTTATTTATTATTATTAAGAATGAGAATTCATAAAAAAGGACTGTCTTGTAAAAGGACCTGTTTGCAAATCTTGATTTAGAAGATAATGTGAAGAGTTCCGTTAGTAACACTCACCTACATGATCTCACAACCTAGAAGGGCTTGTTTGTTTTCATAGAAAACTTTATGTAAATGTAATTTTTTCGTGTTTTTCAGCATTTGATAGTATCAGAAAATATGAGTTAAAAGAAAACTATATTTAGGCAACAGAAAAAATACAATTTATTTTTAGAGATTGTTTTTCGCTAAATTTTTTTAAAAAACAACTTTGTCTCACAACAAGCTAAATAAAGAAAGTTAAGAGATTGTTTTTCAACTCATTTAAGGTTGCTACCAAATATAGAAAAATGAGATAATTTTATAAAAAATATTTTTTTGAAAAATAGCTCATTTTCCAAAAAAATTTATTGTCGAAACAAACAAATAGTCTCCAAAAGTCATTCTTTTAAATTCAATTGGATAACTACATATTGTGCATTCCATTAAATATTGAACTCTATTTGCAACATCGTATGTCAAGTCTAAATCCTAATAAAATTTCTCTTTTTTCAAAAAAATATTGAACCAATATGTTGTGATCTGTATATAATAAAAATTATGTCAATAGTGATCTCATGCAAAATTGTTGTTGCACTAATCAAAATTTATCACTTTAACAAGTTGTGAACAAAATTGTAAATTAAAATTTATTGTGTCTTTAACATTGTTGATTTTATGCTCATATTATTTAACATTTTAACAGTACAATGCGGAATCAACTTTTAAAATATTTTTATTTAGCGGAAAATCTACTTGGATAAGTCTTTCCCTTGATTAAAATAAATAAATTAAAAAGGTTATCATATGAGAAGGTGTTATTTCCAAAATTTAACAGGCGTGATTGAGTTTCTCAAATATTGACTGAAAAATATTTATAGAACTTGGGTAAAGTTAAGATTGGGCAACAAGGCCATTTATTTTTTCCTAATTTTTTATAAGATAGCTTTTGACCAGGAAGTTTGCAAAAGACCCTATCTTGATATTTTTAAAACCAATACTTGAGGAGCTTAGCGATAGGAGATAAGGGGTATGGGACAAGCTAGCGACCATGGCTCTTCCACAAGTAGGTTCAACCATATCTTAACTTTAGCCACATGGTCCTAGTAACATCAACTAGTGGTAAATATAAGCATGTGTTTCTTTTTTGGAATAATACTCCAAATAATAATAATAATAATAATAATAATAATAATAATAATAATAATAATAATAATAATAATAATAATAAAGAGTTCATTTTGGGACATATGTTTCGACTATTTCTTGAATTCGAGTTTCTAAAATGATGGAAAGTAGAGTTCCAAAATAGTGGGGAAAAAAAAAAAATCTTCCCTATAGAAATAGAAAAAGAAAAAAAAAAAAAACCATAGAGGGTGACTAGTTCATTCCAAAGAGACCTTATTTGGGTGTGTCTAAAACCAATATCATGTCATGACTCATGAGGGTCCTGAGGGATGAGAGACCACAAATGGGTTTAGCCATAACTTGACATTAGTTACTTGGTTCAGGGGCAGATTTAGGAATTTTTTTTTAAGGTGTTTCTCAAGAAGTATAAATTACACAATCTAATAAAAAGAAAATTTTATATATTGACAACTGTTAAGGGTCATCTTCATAAAGTTAGCCCAACCCAGCAAAGCAGGCAATAAAGAGTGGCAGGCACAAAATAAAACTATTAGGCCCAAGCGGCAAGAATAACAGAACACAGGCCCATAACGAGTAAATGGGTCTTGAGGAAGCAAATGGGCCCAAAGGGCTCGGAAAGAGAGAAATGACACCCATGGGCAATGTATGGTATGAAAAAGTGAGAATGGGTCGTGGCAAGCCCAAGGCAATGTAAAGAAAGTAGGGGTTAATGGTAAGCCCATGAACCCCAAAGATGAGAATGAGGAGATTGGGCCGAGGAAGCCCAATCAAGTTAGTAAAAGCCCATGGGAACACAAAGTCTGCAAATGGGCCGAGGAAGCCCGAGGAAAGTAAAAGGGCCGCAGGCCCAAAGAAAAAAGGGATGATGAAGCCCATAAAGTAAGAACACCAGCAGACTTTCTTAAGTCACTAGGGGAAGAAGTGAAAGGGCAGGTTTGAAAGGAGCCTAGTAGGAACATGTTATCATGGCAGGAAAATCCAAGTAATGAAACAAGACATAAGTATAAATCGAGAGATGGGCCAAGAAAGATGTATTAAGAAAAGCCCAATCCCAAAGGGAAGCAGTGAAGGTACAAAGACGGCCCACATGAAAGAATGAAAAAGTATGACAGACAAATGCAAACAAAGCTCCATAAGCCGCAGGCAGACTTTGAACGTACGTAGCAGGGAATCACGCACAAGGCCCAGGAGCCACCAGCCTGTACCCAGTCAATATGGGTCGTGGTGGGGCCATGGGTCAGTGGTAAGAGGTAAGGGGGGGTGTGGTTTGGTGGTGGGGAGGAGGGAAAAGATTTATTTTGCGTTCCCTGTCCAAACCCTTTTGGAGGTACGTCCTGCTGGGATAACAGACCACCAAAAAGAGGTAAAATTGGAGAGGGAACGTTGGGTGCATGCCATAGGAAGAGAGAGAGAGCATTTAAAGCCACGGCAGAAAGCAGTGCCACGGCGGACAGAAACAAAACAAACCTGTCTTCGTCTGGCGAGGGCGAGCAATGTGCAGACGGTAGTCGGCAAGCATGCCCAGACTAGACAAAGGCCATTAGAGGGTAAAATGGTAAAAGAACGATCACGACAGACCCTATAAAAGGAGCCTCGCCATGCCCTGTAGAGGGGACCGAAAAACAGAGGAAGAAAATACATAGAAAGAAAACTAAAAGGAAAAAGAAAAGAAAGGAAAAAAGATAAGAAAACAAGTTGTGAGGATAATAAGCATGCACCAATAGATCTTTTCTTTCCTCTCCCCCTCAAAATCCTACTCTCTAAGGGATAATTAAGCGGTAAAAGACTTTCTTCACGCATCCATCATTTAGGTCTGATTCCCTCAAAGTCATTAATCCTCAAGGCAGGATATTCTCCTAGGAGGTTAGTTTCATTGAGAGGAAGCGTTCTTCCTCTTTGGACAGTTACCATTACAGACTCGGTTTTGGCTTGATGTTCATCTTTGATTAAACTTTCATCATTGTTCAATCCATTGTCTTTTCCTTTTAAAAGCCATTATTATTATTACTACTATTACTACTGCGACATTCGGTCATTACTATTATTGAAAGCTACGACACTCTGTTTTTCATTTTGTTATCATTGTATCTGCCTGCTGTAATTTTGTTGTAATAGCTCTGTTTGCCGTAAGGGGCGTTCCTGGCAGATAAGGTTAAGTTTGTGCACAAGCCGACCCAAAGTGAGTTGCAGTTGGGCCGGTCTCAACTTCCCTACTCAGAAACACACTAGGGCCCATCACTTGCAGGGGGCAGCCCAGCCCAAACACAAAAAAGGCCCCTACATTAAATTGGCGACTCCGCTGGGGAGTTGAGAAATAGACAGGGACAAGAGCCCACACAAACAAATGCCTCCAAAGTCCAGGACAACTCGGAATATGAGTGCTGTACCCTCACAAGTAGAGTCGAGGCCTACAACGCCTCACCAACCGCCACCTAACCAAGCAGAAGGTGCCAACGGAACGGGGGCTGACCCCCAACCGCCACCAAGAATGTAAAAACATAATATTTAGTGATACTTTTTGTGTAAATTTAATCAAATTTCCTTAGAATGGACAATCACATGTTTAATTATAGTCATAAAAATAAAAATTTTATTATATATATAATGAATTAATTGATGTTATATAAAAATTAAGTAACTTTTTAAGTTTATTCACTTAATTAACTAAAACTACTATTTTTTTCTAATCAAAATTATCGGAAAAAGAAAAAAGAAAAGTAATTGTACAATGAAAAAAGCTAAATTTACGTGACTTTGACCAATTAGTTGTATAATATATATTATAATGTTTTTGAGGAAAAGTAGTCGTACAATGATAGTGTGCCAGGTAAAGCAAAAACTAAAAGTAAAGCCATACATAGTATAAGCTTAAAAGAATATAAAAGTATGTGGTTCTTTTTACTTGAAAGACCCTAATATATGTTAAGTTGTTCAAATTATGGACAAAAATTTAATTTTATTGGCATAAAAAAAATTCAGGGTGTTCCCAATTTTTTTTTAAGGTAGATAAATATAAAATTTTAAATTATTATGTATAATTTTTTTTTTCTAAGTCAGGGTAGTCCTAAGACCATCCTGGCCATAAGGTGGCGCCGCCCTGACGTGGTCCCAATTAGATCAACAAGTGGTCAATATAAGTTTGTGTTTCTCTGTTGGAATGATACTAAAAAAAAAAAAGAACCAAAGTTAATTTGGAACATATGCTTTCAATTTTAACTATTTGTTAAATTTATATTTTTAAAGTGATGGAAAATAGAGGTCCTAAATGGTGGATTTTTATTTATTTATTATTATTTTTTTTTTTGTGCTGCATGAAAATGAAGGTAAAGGGGTGACTAGTCAATGCGCAAAAATGCCTTATTTAAATGTATTTAAAACTAAAATTACTTAAGAGACCTAGGTGAATGGGGAATGAGGAGCCACCGTGCTCCCACAAGTGGGTTCAAAGTTCACTCATAACTTAACTTTAAGCACATGATTCCTATATCGCCAACCAATTATCAATATATAAACTTTAAATTCTTTCTTGGAACAATACTCAAAAAAGATTTAAAAAGTTTATTTTGCGCCATATATTTTAACTATTTATTGAATTTGTATTTTAAAATGTTGGAATATATATAGTCCTAAATAGTGAAAAACCATATCCCGAGGAAATTTCAGTTTATCTAAAGAATATTTTTCCTACTTGCATAATAAGAAAGATTTTTAGGGCTTATTTGTTAGTATTTCCATTGCAAAGTTGTTGGAGTGAGTGCAAAACTGCAAGGTTATTCCAAACAACGAGACAATTGGGTTGGAAGCAAGGTTTTCAGACCCGAACCGCTCATTGAACCGTAAAAGAGAAAGGTTCAAGGTTTTTTAAGTTGAACCGAGATCGAACCGAAATCGAACCGTAATAACATCATAATTAATTTAATAATTATTTTAAATATATATAAAAACATTAAATTAATAAAAAAAAATAGAAAAATGAACTAATATAGTCTAATTGATTTAGAGATCTATCTTTCAAAAAAACTAAAAACCCTTATTTGTATTGCTCTCTAAATATAGTATATGATATCAAAAGATTTCTAAGCGAACCCCTACCCTTGACAGATTTATCAGAAGTTGAAGTAATTATTAGACTTAAGGGTCCCAAAATATTTTTATAGAAATCCTCATTTATAATGCAGTACATCCATCCCTTACAAAGTTTAATTTTTTTTTTCTTTTTGATTACAACACCCATATAAGTATATAGACCTATGATAACAATTTAACAACGGCAAAATATCATAACGACAAAACAACTATGCTATCACAAACAGAATATTAAAAACACAAACTAAATGCCCAGTAATTCTATGCAACATACTTTTGTCCGGACATTGTTCTTTGTATAAAAAATTATCGAATTTATTTTGACACATTACTTATTTACAAAAAAAATCCATTAGACCCTATAATGGGCTAAAGAACTATACTCAAAGCACTACCAACCGTAAAAAAGAGTAAAGACACAACAAATTAAAACATAACAACAGACTCTATCCACATAAATACACCAACTAATGTCAATCAATTCTATTCCAATTCATAAAATTGGGCAAAAAATATAAACGGATAAAGTACCAAACGACGGCAACGGCAACAAGGGAGAGAGGCAGAGATGAGCGTGAGAGAGAGGCAAAGATGAGCGTGAGAGTGAGCTGTGATCTGGGCTGAGCAGCGACGGCGACGAGGGAGAGATGCAGAGACGAGAGAGTGATTGAGAGAGTGAGGAAGAGGCAGAGAGTGATTGAGAGTGATTCAGATTTTAGAGAGTGAGGTGAGGGTTTCATTTGAGGGATGAGGGTTAAATTTGTTCAATATGCTCTAAACGACGCCGTATAGGGGGAAAAAAAAAGAGGTGGAATGACGCCGTTTAAGGCTTGAAACAAGCCCACTGCTGGAACCGTGTGAACCGGTCACGATTCACAAAACCGGGCGGTCGGACCGCGGTCCAGACGGTTCCATGCTTTTTTTGCATGGAACGGTTCTTCACCTTAAATGGACCGTAGAAGTGAACAATTCAAGGGTTTCCCGGTCGGACTGTACGGTCTGGTCCGGGTTTAAAAACCTTGGTTGGGAGAAAGACATATAAGATAATTAATTTAGTACTTTACTAACATGTATTTAAATATCTTCAATGAATTTATTTTCCGTTGAAACAAAAATATATATATATATATATATATATATATAAAATTTTGAATTTCTCTTTGAAGACGTGCACTTAGGGGTTTTTTTTTACCCACTGGGATTCTACATTTGATATAAAAATTTCGTTCATTGAGATTCTACATTTGATAATGGTTGGCGTCTTTTTTTTTTTGATTGAATAAAAATCCATGAAAGACACGTAAAAGGAGAGAAAACACAAGTACAAACTTAGTCGGAGCTATCCTCATGATCATGAATGGCCTCAGCAACCCTAACAAGAAAAGATTTAGGCCAGATAAAGCCATTCACATTGCTAGGAAATCTTCTCAAAAAAAAAGAAAAAGAAAAAAAAAAAGCCATTGTTAGAGAAATATTGGTGTTAATTGTTTATTCTAAGCCTAATTAAGTGTTATAATTTGCTTTAGATAGATGGGAAAGTGACTCTCAACAAAAAAAAAACAAAAACAAAAACAAAAAGGATAGCTAGGAAAGTAGAAATTGGACCCTTAATTTAAAATCATTACATGAAAGAATCTTTTGTTAAAGCAACGAGAGGAAAGTGAAAACTGCCCTAGTTTCTTGAATTTTTTGCTTAACTATAATTATTTTTTAATAAGAAAAAAAATTATTCCAGTCTATTTTTTAATCATTGTGCCTTCATATTCATCTTCATATAAATTAGGGAACCAACATAAAAAAGGTCCATCTTCTCAAACTAAAAAAAAGTCCAAACCTAGAAATAGTGTGTCAGGCAGCTGGCAAACCTTTTAATTCATATGTATTATTTCATGGGGCCTATGGGGGACAATCAACACAATCTCTTCCACGTGCATCATGTTCCCTAACACATTCTTTTTGAGCCCAAAACATCAACTGGAATCTTTGTGGTCAGAAATTGAAGAATCATCTTGTTCTTCTCTGCTCATATCATATATATTAATTATTTTTCAGACAACAGTTTTGCCCCTTTGATAAAGAAAAAGAAAAAGAAAAATGGATGGTGGTCTTCTTTTTATGGTAGTATTGGGGACTAACCCAAACAAGTCCCACGTGATTTTAAGCATAGGATCCCAAAAATAACACACCCCATCAGTCCCACCTCTCCATTGTCAATATCTCTGGCCACTATTGCCAGACAGTGCAATATTAAAATTTTGACCGAGCCACAGCAGCAGCATCCACATTGAGTTGTGTCCATCGATCCCATCTCAGGTGGTTCCCATGGTATTAAGTTCTGACATCGATTTTTCATTAGCTAAAATCCTAGTATAATCCTATAAAGGTGTTTGACAAGTGAGGACACAATTTGGGCTGAGACAGGAAGTCCATTGTTTCGAAATGCGTGGGAAAGGAGGTGAGGCTTTTAACAACGGCCCAAACAGACATTCAAATGTTGGTTTGGGTTGACAAGCGGATGAGGCTAGGTTGGGTTGGAACTTAAATTCTTCGAATCGTACATTAACATGGCTTATAAAATATAATAAAACCTTAAATAATAATAATAATAATATTTGAGAAGAGCATAACTTTTTTTTTTTTGAAAATAGAAGAGCATAACTCTAAATCATATTTATAAACTTTCGTAGAAAATATAAAACCAATTTGTTCTCTTAATAAAACCAATAATCCTGCTCTATTAGCTGAGAAAAAAAGCCAAAACAAAAAATAAAAATAAAAATAAAAATAATCCTGCTCTATTATCTCTTTTGGATATATATATATACAAAATATTAAAGTTTTTTTTTCTTTTAATAATAATTCCATAATATAATAGGGTGGGAGATTTGAATCCCGGTTCTCTTAATAAAGGAAAGCAAGATGCCAATAATAAATTGTAATTTGTCACTTCAAATGATTTATGTTATATTAAAGTCTAATTTGTTATTTCAAATGGTTTTGTATGATCTTGGATGATGTTATATTTATGATGTCTATTATATCATACCAAACATGTCCTTAATTTAAATTTTCGCATTCATATGAAACTATTTAAGTGCCAACTGATTATAAGTGAAACTTTTAGGTTTTTAACCAGTTTCATTTCTTAGTTTTAATTTTTGCACTCATGTATGAAATTAATTATTCTTGTCTATTAGGTTCATATTTTTATATAATTGACAAATCATATGACAAAACGCACTTTACTTGTATTTGGGTAAATCTAAGTAGGTTCAAGATGATCATTACAAGTAGTTACATTGAAGACATGGAGATTACTCAAGAACTACTCAAGAAAAGCTGAATCTGTAAATCCCGATACCACCTCGATACCTGTCAATCTATCGAGATTTATTAAAGCTCAATACTTGTCTCGATACCTCTCGATCTATTGAGATTACGGGATTTCTGATATAGCTTGCACCATTTTGATTCCTAAAGGCTATTTGTTTATGAATTTGTATAATCCTTATAGGACTAGGAAAGCCTAAGGTTTGTGTAAACCTAATTGGAATAGCCTGTCTCAATACCTCTCGATCTATTGAGCTTACGAGATTTCTAATATAGCCTGCAACGTTTTGATTCCTAAAGACTATTTGTTTATGAGTTTGTATAATCCTTATAGAACTAGGAAAATCTAAGGTTTGTGTAAACCTAATTGGAATAGGAGAGCCTATTTAAAAGGCCCATTAAACTCCTATTTAAATAAGGAGGTGGAGAAAAAAACCCCTAACCCTAGAAAGCTTTATAAGTTTTTCCTTTTGAAACTCTAGCTTCCTCCTACAAAAGAAAGAATTCTTGCTGCATTTCTTGTATGCCTTTGGGTTTTGTAACAAAGCAAATTCTCTAGCACCAACATTGAAGATCTTATTAGTGTTTCTATGTGAAGCTGTTGCAAATCAACTACAACAATCAAAGGGTTACTGTGGAGTTAGTCATGTACTGGGATCCTTGCAAAGGAGTTAGTCATAAATTTGAGATTTGTGCAACAAAGGAAATAAGGTTACTACAAGATCAAGTCCAATTGGGTACTGAAGCGAAGATTCAACTGTAGGTTGGTATTTTGGGATATGCCAGGGTAGTGGTAAGATTCTTTATACTTGTAACCGCTTGATTATTGATTAGTGGATTCTTGGGAGCAGTGACCTTAAATTCACCCGGTGAGATTTTTGCCATGCGAAAGGTTTTCCCCATTTATCAATAAATCATCGTGTTAATTTAATTTCGGCTGCATTTAGTTTATTTGGTGATTTCCTCCACGATTTGCATGTAATTTGACCTAATTAATCAACTTCGGTAATTGAATTAATTAACTGATGTCAAATTATCTTAACCTAACATTGTCTAACCACTTTCAAGAAAACCATCTGGAACTCCAATTGAGTAGTTAATATAACCTATAAGAAAAACATTTTTACCTAAAAATTTCATTCTATAAGTTTGAGCCCAAACCCAATCATGTTATATTAACCCCCTTCTTATCATAATAATTCAAAGTGAGACTTTACTCACACATGCATATCCAATAGATTTCAATTGCATCATTTCCCAAAAAGAGAAGGGTGCATGGGAAGAAGGTAGTCTCCTCTTTAGTGGGTAATTTAGAGGATTTCATGGAGCAACATGATATTGATGCTGGTTTTGCGGGGTCAAAATACACATGGTGTAACGAACGTAGGATACTTACGAATATATAGGAGAGGCTAGATCAAGTAATATGTAGCAAGGAGTGAAGGTTGATCTTCCCAAAGGCTAGTGTTTTTCAGTTGCTAGCAATACACTCAAAATTAAAAGCCATTAATTGGCGCTATAATTGAAATTGTATTTGTAAAAGGGAAGGAAACACAGCCATTTAGATTTGATGCAGTACGAACACGCGATCCTCACAGTTCAGATATAATTCAAGATGCATGGAATACTAAGATGACTGGGTTAGAAGCATTTAAACTATTGTTTAAGCAGCACAGGCACACCGCACGCAATCCTCACACTTAAAATTGTGGAGCACTTTTGTTGGTGTCAAGAACATATGAAGAACAAAAGTGCTAATGATGAAGAAACTACTATAGGAGTTCTATGAACGGTTGTTGAGCGGTTGTTGAGCCAAGAAATAGTATGGAGATAGAAATCACAAGAGGTTTGGTTGGAGGAAGGGGACAAGAAAACAATGTTTTTTTTGTCTTTCAACAGTGATAAGATGACAATAAAATAATGAGAATGCTATTGTGGTGGAGGGAAATTAATCTTTGGTTAATTGAGGAAAATGAGATTGCAAACTGCTTCAAAGTATCATGAACGATTCGTGTCCAGCAACCCAAGCTAGCTAGTAGCCACTTATTAAAAGACTTCATACAACCATGTATGAAAGATAATGAGAATGAAAGCTATGCAGATTCCCAATTGAGGAAATGAAGTATCAGTGGTGAGAAGAAATCTCTAAAGGTAATTAGGCCTGATGGGAGGGAGGTGGTAACCATGATGCAGAGTTTTTTCAAAGTGGAAGCAATCTCAAGCAACTGATCACACTCTCATTACACTTATCTTTTAGCGTCTAGCTAGGTGATTGCTCTTTTAACCATTTCCACCGTATTAGTTTATATCATGTTGTACATAAAAGCATTTTCAAAATTCTAGCCGTCTGGATAAGAGAAATTCTTGAGAATATCATTTCCTATACTAAGTTGTTTTGTTGCCTTAGAAAATAGATTGTTTTTATATTATGATAAATTAACAACTGTACCAAAAGTTAGGTTAGTAAGGCAAAGAATTGTTCAAACTTAAGACTACTTACTCTAATACCATGATAAATTACTAATAGTTCCAAAAATTTAAATTGGAAAAGCCGGGAGTAGGGTTCGACCTCATGACAACCCTCATTGATATAATAATAAGTTATGAATTGTCCCAAAAATTTAAACTAGTGGAGTGGAGATAGAGCTCGAAAGACTACATGCATTATAGAAATTAAAAAATAAAAAAAGGAAAATGGATTAACACTAAAACTATGTTACACAAATTTTATAGAAAAAACTGTCCTGTTGAATATATTTTTTGTTATATAAAGTGAATTTGCATTATAAATTTTTAAGGTGATTTTTATGTTATACAGATGATAAAAGAAAATTTGATATAAAAATTAAAAACAAATAAAATAAATGAGGAATTATAATTTTTTACTCTAGTTCCTTTTGCATAATTTTCATTCATGGTGAAAATTTAGAATATAAATTAAAAAAGAAAAAAAAGGGTTGAGTATACTAAGGGAGATATAATATAACTGCTAAGGTTGATGGCTGAATTCAACATCAGATAATGGTCAATAGGTGGCAGTCCTAACTAAGGGAGATCGAAGAGATAGATCGATGATTGCTAATTGAAATTCAATACCAAATAGTGACAACGATAATTTGCGATTCTGGTTGAGGAATATCTACCTTCACTAGACTCAAAAGAAAGATTCATCATTTGAAGAGAAAAAACAGAGAAATAGAGAGATTTAAAAGAGAAAAACTATGAAAACAAACAAAGCCAACACTTAAGGAGGAAAATTATATATATATATATATATATATATATATATATATAATTCAAGAATGTTACATCATCTGATAACTTTTTATTTGGAATAATAATTTGAAAATTCCATAATTGGATTACATGTTTTCTATATTTTTGATGTGCATGTCAAATTTCACTCCAATCCAAAGGTATTTACTATTTGATCCATAAACCCATTTTGAATGCAAAATTTTAAATTGCAAAAACTTTAATTCTAAACATTTGATTGATGACATAATTATTGACCTTTAATCGTTTTGAAATTTTGCAAGAGCAGAAAGTATATGAATATTGTAAGGACCTGAATTGAATTCTTAGCCCACTACGTGGGTGGACCTAGGCCTAAAAAGCCCTAAACAATGAATTTGTAGAGAATGGGTTGAAAATACTAGGTTGAAAAGATCACATAATCACTAAATGGATCTAGATGTTATGAAAATGAAAAGAAAAAGGTTTGTATTGAAGAAAAGATTGTCCTCGGCCAAGTCCGAGGAGGTTCGTTCTTATATATATTCCTTTCAGAATTAGGTTACAAGTGTGGTTCTTCGATCCCCCTTCTCTTTGTTATTTCTTCTTCCTTTTATATCATCCTTCCCCTGCACCCCCACTTCACACGTGCATGCCAGATAGTTATTCTGGATACTTGTCCCATTATCCCTCCATATTAGTCTTGCTGTAATAGTTGTAAGGTTGTAAACCTACTGTTCAGGTATCACCTCCACATTAATGCGGCTAGAGTGTTAGCTGTAGTGCATTTAATGCGGAGGTAGCAGCTTTCCTCCTTAGATATTTCAGGGCATTGTCCTGTTCATCACTCTTTTAATGCTTATCAGCATCGTTGAAACTTCTGGGAACTTCATTCTGAGTTGCTAACAAACCTTTTTGGACATCGGCATTGGTTATCCGAGGACAAATTTATTCTCGACTTATCCCTTGAGCCATTATTGTCAAAACTAGCCTTTGTTCACTAAAATAGCCCTCATTAAATAAGATTCCTCATCCTCGGACAATCCCTTGTCCTCGGACTGGGCCACAGACTCATAATATGAGCAAACGATGGGCTGTCAGGCCCAATATCCCTACAATAGCCCCTCGAGATTCTTCTTTCTGAATCCTCGGGAAGAAAGGAGGATTTCGACGTCATCAAGTTTATCTGGCATCCACCTTCCTCCATCTCTGCTCATAGACGCATTATTATAACTGCCTGATTCACGCTTCTGTCGCTTCGGCTTACAAGACACGCTCTTCATTTAATTTTGGCATCCTCATGTTCCCCACGTTCTACGGTGCGATGCAAATCCAACGGTTGATGTCTCCCTTGGGTACTGAGCGGGAATTTTCCCGCTTTTGGTTTCTTCATCAACATAAATACCTTTCAAATCAACTTCTCTCCTCACTTTAGCATTCCATCTGTTCTAGTGCACATACTTTGAATCTGCATACTCTTTCAGCGTATTTGTGACTTTATAAATACCAACAACTTGTCCGAGGACCCCTTTATTCTTCCTGTAAGTCCTCTCAAACTTTTCCTTTTTACTATTCTGTACGTTCTCCTTCCTTGCTCCTTCTTTCTTTCCCTATATCCTCGGACCCTTTCTCCTTCTTCAATCTTTTTAGTTCTTCTTTCCATCTATAGAAATGAATAGATTTAAAGGCTTAGTAGATTCTGAGGAGAATATGGCGAGTTTTAAGGCTTAGTATAGGATTCCCCCTAACGTTAACCTCAGATATTGTGAAGAAGGGGAGTGGTTTGAGCGAAGGAAAAAAGGTGAGGTAGTGATTCGCATGATTGCATTCATAGAAGGCGGCATGAGAATTCCAATGGGGACGATGATGAGGGATTACCTTAGGTTCTTCCGCTGAGCTCCTACCCAATGTGCTCCCAACGTATTTAGGATACTAGGGTGCGTGGATGTCTTAAACGAAAAAAATGGGATTAGGGTTAACCCATCATAATGTCAATTGAGTGTACAATCTCCATTACTTAAAGGGGAAAGAGTATTACCTAAAGATGAGGAAGCCTGAAATTAGGCTTATACAGTGCCTCTCCAAGTCTAGTAAAGGGCTAAATAAGGATTTCTTGATCGTGTTTGGGGAATGGCACAATGACCTTCATTACCCAACGCAAGAGGGGCGGCCAAGTGTGGTTTTAGGAGTAGGATAAAAAATTTTCTCTTTACCTTATTTGTGTTATTTCATTTTTATTGATTTGTACTTCATGATTTTTGTAGATAGACACGCTACTGAGCCATATTTAAGTTTGGTTAACCAGGAGGGCTTGGACAAAATTCTTACAGCCGAGGTATTTGTAAACGAGGACGACGGTCAGCTTCGAGCAGCTCACCTGATCCTCGGAATCATGCCCATTTCACGCGCCTTCCAAGCGCCCAAGTGCGTGATAAAGGCCCACGATTCATGCTTGGATCGTATTAACGTTGCTGTGGAAGGATTTCTTCTTCCTGAAGGTACTGTAGTTCCAAAGGGTACCTTCGTCACCCAACCTATTTCTCTTCCTTCTTCAACACTGGAGAGTGTCCAAGGTATAACTGTTATACCTGAAGGTATACTAAGAGCAGGGGCCTCATCCTCACAACAAGCTAATGGTGTTATCACCTCATCGAGTATCACCAAATCGCAAGAAGAAGAACTGGTAGAAGTGGACGATTTTGAGGACAAATTTGAAGTCTTCAATCAAGTTTTATCCCCGGACCCTTCTTTTCCTAACCTCGACCCACACTTTTCGCCCCTAAGAGACAAGATGGTCATCCAGCGCAAGCCTAAGTCTAGCTTACTGGAATTAATAAAGTCCCAGCCTGGAAAGGACACGCCTGGGAAAGATGCACCTGGGAAAGATGCGCCTAGGAGGTCTTCTCGTTCCAAGCCTCCCACCCTTCCACATGCTCTACCCCCTCCCCAGCCGACTGATTTGAAGAGGAAAAGATATCAAAAGGGGAAGGATGTGGTGGTGGCCGGACAGACCCATTCTTCTTATGAGGATGAGGTTCAAAGGGTTTCTAAACAAGCCAAAACGAGGTAAAGAGGTAATTAAAGGAGGACCGACCCTCTGCTTGAGCCTGCAGCCTGGCTCCCAGCCTCGATGTTAGATGGGGAACCCTTATTAAATGATGCAACTATAAGGGACTTTCAAGGCGGGAAGGCTGGTTACGTGGCCGACGCAGTGGAGCAAGCCCTATTGCTCCCCAGAGACATGGCCAAGCTATGGTCCATGAGGAAGCATGAGGTCTTCCTCTGCCAGAAAAGATACCTGGCTATGGTATGCCCCTAATTAACCCTTTTTTAACTCATCATTTACATTATGCATATATAGGTATTTATTTATTATTACTATTATTATTATTATTATTTTTTTAAACAGGCTATTTAAGCCACCTTTCGACCGAAGGAAATAGTTAACTCCTGCCATCAGTAGATGAAAGAGGATGAGGGAAGGCGAAATGCTGTTGTGGAGGCACTTCAAGTGGCCAAGAAGAGCCTCAAAGATGTGAAGAAGAAACTTCAAGTGGAAGAAAGGGAAAGAAAATTTGCAAAGGCTGCCCAGAAAAATGACGAGACACAGGCTGAGATGCAAAGGGTGCAATTACGCAATGTTGAAGACTAGCTAGCCTTTTCCAAGAACCAAATTGCCACATTGAAGAAAAGGTTGGAGGAGGTCGAGAAAGCCAAAGACGAGGCTGAGTAGTATGGGTATGAAGTTGGGGTGGCCGAGACTGAGGACACCCTTAAGGCCGAGGTCCCAACCGTATATAGGTCTTACTACGCCCTGACATAGGTTGAAACCTTCAACTAGGCTGGGGTTGAGGCTTCCTCTATGCTCAGGAAAGCAGAAAATATCTATCACCCTCCAGCAATACACCCTTCAGTATCTTCAGACTGTAAGCTCGACTCTGTGTCTTTGGAAGCTAATGGGGTTCAGGGCAATCCATCCGAAGTTCCACCTACAACTGATGCCACTACCATGGGGATAGAATAGACTGAGGGTACTTCAAAGATAGGAGAGACCAATAGAGAAGCCGTCCAAAGTTCTGAACATTCTCCTCTTGCTCCAAAGGATACCTCTAAGGAACAACAAGCCTCTCAAAGTATGGAGTTGGTATTGGCCACTCTAACCATAACTCTAGCAGAGGATCCTAAGGACAAAGCCGAAGTGCCCACCATGGTAGCAAGTACACAACCCTCCAAGGATCCTAAAGACAAACTTATAGTAAAAATGAAGAAATAGATTATCCTCTTTTCTTTTTAGTTTGTTTCAGTTTTCCAGCTCTATATTTGTATTAATCTTATGCAATCCATCTACATTTGTCAAAGATTCACTTGTTAGTGAGACATGTAAACTTTCATCTTCATAATTTTAATGTCAATGTTATTTTCAATTTAATTTTTGCTTGTTTTAACGTTTTGAGGAAAACCATGATGCATGACTTTATCTTGGTCTCCTGATCTGTCTGAATGATAATACGAATTTTACACATAATGTGATTAATCAACAAAACAAACGAAAACTATTTAGTCTGTCACTCTGGTAAAGAATAACCTTGATTTTAAGAATGCACACAATGTTGCCATATGCATATAAGTTCACTTTACTTCGTGCCTTACTCATTACCAAGTTTATAAGATCAACGAGGATACTTCAGCTCTACACAAATACAAGTAAGCCAACAAATGCTTTAAGTGATGCTCATGAGCATCCATTTGGGATTCTTGTTATGATAGAGATCATTGTTATTTTGGGATAATCATACTGGATACCAGCGTAGTTTAAAAAATACAATTTTACTTTGAATATGTATCTTGCAAAGTTTGTAATAACCAAAATGTTGCCCCTACACTTTGCAATTCGAGAAAAAAATGTTAATGTGCCTTAAATATATGATCCGAGAAGCTAAGCGAAACTTAAGGTTTGCTTTAACACGTTAGATAAATAACTGGAATATATTAATTTTCCTAAGGTAAATGATTCGAGGATCTAGACATAGCCAAAGTTCTGTTTGATATTTAGGTAAGTGTCATGCAGTGTTAATTTTCCCAAAGCAGGTGGTCCGAGGAACCAGACATAGCTAAGGTTCTATTTAACACTTAGATAAATAGTTGAAAGATATCAATTTTCCCAAGGCATGTGGTCCGAGGAGCTAGGCATGACCAAGGTTCGGTTTGATACTTAGATAAATGTCATGTAGTGTTAATTTTCCCAAAGCAGGTGATCCAAGGAACCAAACATAGCTAAGGTTCTATTTAACACTTAGATAAATAATTGAAAGATATCAATTTTCCCAAGGCATGCGGTCCGAGGAGCCAGGCATGACCAAGGTCCTATTTGATACTTAGATAAATGTCATGCAGTGTTAATTTTTCCAAAGCAGATGGTCCGAGGAACCAGGCATAGCTAAGGTTCTGTTTAAAACTTAGATAAATAGTTGTAAGATATCAATTTTTCCAAGGCATGTGGTCCGAGGAGCCAGGCATGACCAAGGTTTTGTTTGATACTTAGATAAATGTAATGCAGTGTTAATTTTCCCAAAGTAGGTGGTCCGAGGAACCAGGCATAGCTAAGGTTCTTTTAACACTTAGATAAATAGTTGAAAGATATCAATTTTCCCAAGGCATGTGGTCCGAGGAGCCAGGCATGACCAAGGTCCTGTTTGATATTTAGATAAATGTCATGTAGTGTTAATTTTTCCAAAGCAGGTGGTCCGAGGAACGAGGTATAGCTAAGGTTCTGTTTAACACTTAGATAAATAGTTGAAAGATATCAATTTTCCCAAGGCATGTGGTCCGAGGAGCCAAGTATGACCAATGTTTTGTTTGATACTTAGATAAATGTCATGTAGTGTTAATTTTCCCAAAGCAAGTGGTCCGAGGAACCAGGCATAGCTAAGGTTCTGTTTAACACTTAGATAAACAGTTGAAAGATATCAATTTTCCTAAGGCATGTGGTCCAAGGAGTCAGGCATGACTAAGGTTCTGTTTGATACTTAGATAAATGTTATGCAGTGTTAATTTTCCCAAAGCAGGTGGTCCAAGGAACCAGGCATAACTAAGGTTCTGTTTAACAATTAGATAAAGGTAAAGCAAACAGAAAAGTACTATAACAGGCACAATAAAGACGAAAAAGAACTTGTATTAATAATAATATCTTCTAAGATTGCTTACATTCCAGGGACGAAGTACAACCTTTTCCTCTAAATCTTCCAGATAATACGCGTCGACTCCAACCACTGATGTTATACGATATGGGCCTTCCCAATTGGGACCTAGCTTCCCCCATGTTGGGTTCTTAGCAGTTCCCAAGACTTTTCTTAAAACCAAATCTCCAACTGCCAATGGTCTTAGTTTTATGTTGGCGTCATATCCCTGTTTGAGGTTATGCTGATAGTAAGCCAAATGGACCATGGCATTTTCTCTTCTCTCTTCAACTAAGTCTAAGCTCTTCTCCAATAGTTCATCGTTATTGCTAGGAGTGAAGGAACTTGTCCTCAACGTAGGAAATCCCGTCTCTAGAGTAATAACAACTTCAGCTCCATAAGTCATAGAAAAGGGCGTTTCTCCTATGGACCTATGAGGTGTAGTCCGATACGTCCATAAGACATGTGACAGCTCTTTGACCCATTTCTCCTTTGCATCATCCAACCTCTTCTTAAGTCCGCTCACTATGACCTTATTAACGGCTTCAGCTTGCCTATTCCCCTGTAGATAAGCCGGAGTGGCATACTTGTTCTTTATCCCTAAGTCACTACAGTATCTCCTAAAGGCTTAATGTCAAATTGGAGTCCGTTGTCTGAGATGACGGTATTAGGAACTCCGAACCTAGTGACAATGTTTTTCGAAATGAATCGTTTGGCATCCACATCTCTGATGTTTGCCAATGGTTTGGCTTCAACCCACTTGGTGAAGTAGTCTGTGCCGACCAATAAATACCTTTTGTTCCCTGCTGCCTTAGGGAAATGGCCAACAATATCTAAGCCCTACTGAGCGAAAGGCTACGAACTGAAGAGGGGATTAAGGACTCCCCCAGGTTGATGAATGTTTGGGGCAAACCTCTGACACTGGTCATACTTCTTTACATAGTCCTCTGCTACTTTCTACATCCTCAGCACTAGTAACCTTGGGTAAGGGCTCTATGTGATAATGATCTGCCCCCCGTATGACTTCCGCAAATTCCTTCGTGCAATTCTTCCAGAATTAGCTCAACTCCTTCCGGATGTACGCACGACAAATATGGGCCAAAGAAAGTCCTCTTATACAACTTTTAATCCTCGGACAACTAGAATCGAGGAGCTTTTCTTCGCACTTTGTCAGCTTCTGATTTATCTTCTGGCAAAACATCCTACTTGAGGAACAATACAATATGATCTATCCAGCTAGGAGCTACCCTTATTTGATGAACCCGAGCTACGGTTCTTCCTGCCTTGGTAGGTCTACACAAGTCTTCTACGAGGATTACCCGAGATAGATTTTGTGCCGAGGAGGTTGCCAATGTAGCGAAAGAGTCTATATGTGTATTTTTGCTTCTAGGGACTTGTGTCAACTTGAAAGATTCAAATGTAGACTGTAAATGTCTAACCTGGTTTAAGTACTCTTGCATTCTAGGGTCTCTGGCTTCCAATTCCCCTTGGACCTGGCCGACAACTAATCATGAATCAAAGATCAATTCTACTGCCTTTCCACCCATTTTTTGTACCATGATCATTCGTTCCAGCAAAGCTTCATATTCAGCTTCATTATTTGTAGCCGAGAAGCCTAATCTTAAGGATTTTTCAATCGTAATGCTTTCTGGGGATATAAAGACTAGCCCTACACCAGATCCTCGATGGTTTGCTGCACTGTCAACATAGACTTTCCAGGATGCAAGTTCTTGTATAGAGATCATTCCAACTGATTTTCCATCCATGTTTTGTTCTTCTATTTTTTCTTCTTCTGAGGATTCAGCAAACTCGGCAACCAAGTCGGTGAGAACCTGTCCTTTGATAGAGGTGCGTGGCATACACTTGATGTCAAAAGCCCTTAAAATCGTACCCCACTTTGCAACTCTTCTTGTATAATCAGCACTCCTTAATAGAGATTTGAGCGGCAGCTGGGTTAGGACGACGACCGTGTGTGATTGAAAATAGTGGGGAAGTTTACGTGTAGCATGCACTATTGTCAAAATAGCCCTTTCTAGTGGCAACTAACGGACCTCGGCATCTTGTAATGATTTGCTAACGTAGTAGACTGGTCTCTGAACACCATCATCAACACGTATTAGTACGAAACTCACTGCATGGGAAGCTACCGCAATGTAGGCAAACAAAACTTCGTCCACTTCAAGTCTGGACATTATGGGTCGTCGGGACAAATAATCTTTCAACTGTTGGAAAGCTATGGCACACTCTTCAGTCCATTTAAATCCCTTTCACTTATTTAACATCTGAAAGAAAGGCCTACATCTATCAACTGACCGAGAGATAAATCGGTTCAGAGCAGCAGTCATTCCTGTAAGCCTCTGGACTTCCTTGGGATTCTGTGGAGGTTGTAGATTGTTAATTGCTTTAATCTGATCAGGGTTAACTTCGATTCCATGATGAGTAACCATATAGCCTAAGAATTTCCCCGCTCCGACACCAAATGAACATTTGGAAGCATTAAGCCGTAGCTTGTGCTTCCTCAAGGTATCAAAAGTATTTCTGAGATCATTAACATGGTTGGACTTTGTTTTGCTCTTAACCACCATATCATCAATGTAGATTTTAAAGTTTTTTCCTAGTTTTGGCTTAAACATCCTGGTCATCATTCTTTGATAGGTAACCCCCGCATTTTTCAGACCAAAAGGCATTACCTTATAGTGGTAATTTCCAGTAAGAGTGACGAAAGCTATCTTTTCCTGGTCGTCCAAAGCTAAAGGTATATGATGATACCCTTGGAAGGCATCAAGAAAGCTCATCCGAGGGTGGCTTACGGTTGCATCCACTAATTGATCAATCCGAGGCATAGAGAAGGGGTCTTTCGGGCAGGCTTTATTCAAGTCCGTGAAATCTGCACATACGCGCCATTTTCCATTCTTCTTTTTTACCACTACGGTGTTAGCCAGCCACTCGGGATAAAAGACCTCCTTAATAACCTTAACTTGTTTAAGTTTCATCACCTCGTTTTTGATAGCATCAGAATGTTCTTTGGACGAATGCCGAGGTGGTTGCTTCTTTAGGGTAACAGCTGGATTGACATTCAAATGATGGTTGATAAAGTTTGGATCTACCCCTGAAGCTTCGTAAGCATCCTAAGCAAACACATTAACATTTTTCTTTAGAAACTCCACCAGCTCTTCTTTTTCCTGAAGAGGTAGCTGAATTCCAACTTGAAAAAACTTCTTTAGATCATCACCTATAATAAATTTCTCTAAATCTTCGCACTTAGCTTCCTCGGCCGACCCCTTCACAACTAGATTTGAGGATTTTAACTGCTATAAACCCTCATTCACCGAGGCCGAGGACTCTACTATTGGCTGATGCAAGATTGCAGACACAAGGCGTTATCTAGCCATGGATTGATCCTCTACCAGTTCTTCAATGCAATCTCCTGACGGGTACTTCACCTTTTGATGTAGAGTTGAAGAAACAGCCCTCAGGGTGTGGAGCCAAGGCCTGGTCACAATGGTTGTGTAGGGAGAGTACACATCTACCACTATGAAATCCACCTCCACTACCTCCAAGCCTGCCAGCACAAGCAACCTGATCTGACCCTTTGGGATAACAACCTTTCCATCGAAACTCACTAGGCGTGAATCATAGGCAGTCAGATCTTCGGGCTTTAAGTTCAGCCCTTTGTACAAATCATGGTACATGATCTCTGCACAACTGCCCTAATCTACCATTACCCTCCTAACATCGTACCCTCCTATTTTAAGGGTCACCACCAAAGTATCATCATGTGGCTGGATGGTTCCTGCTTTATCCTCATCTAAGAAACTCAACATCGGTCGAATTTCCACCCTAGCCTTCTTCGGCCCTAAATTAGTATCCTCGGTAAGAAGCCGAGCCATAGACATCACCCTGGAGGGTAGTGATCCGATCCTTCCAGGTGCCGCGAAAATGACATTGATCGTACCTATTGGGGGCCTTGAAGAAGCGCTCCCTTGTGTCCCGAACCTCAGCTAGTCATCTTGCTCGTTAGGGCGGTATAGGAGGTGTTGCAACTTCCCCTTCTTGACCAGTTGTTCCAAATGATTCCACAACGTCCGGCAGTCCTCGGTGGTATATCCTCGCTCTTAGTGATATTGACAATGAAGAGCTTGGTTACATTTCGAAGGATCTCCACTCATCTTATTTGGCCATTTGAAATATGACTCGTTCTTGAGCTTCTCTAAAACTTGTTGCACTGGATCTCTAAACACAGTGTTTACCACTTGAGGAACTGCGAACTCGGATTGTACAGTAAAATCCCTACGCGGTCTGTTGTTGTACCGATCCGACCTAAAATCCCTCATATTCTAAGGGATAACCTTGCCCTTCCCTTTGTCTTATTGTTGGTCTTCCTTAACCCTCTTGTACTTGTTAATTCGATCCATGAGTTGACGTATACTGGTAACTGGTTTCCCTGTCGAAGACTTCCTTAATCCATGATTAGTAGGCAAGCCAAGCTTGAAAGTGCTAATGGCAACATCATCAAAATTACCATCTATTTCGTTGAACATCTCCTAGTACCTGTTCGAATATGTCTTCAGGGTTTCTCCTTCCCTGATGGATAAAGACAACAAAGAGGCCAAAGGCCGAGGAGCCCCAGTGCATGTTATAAAGCGAGATCCAAACGCTTGAGTGAGTTCCTTAAAAAAGTCTATGGAGCGTGCCTTCAGGCTGTCAAACTACTTAATTACTACAGGCCCCCAAACTGGATGGGAAAACCTTGAACATTAAGGACTCGTTCTTGGAATGTATGGCCATTTTTTGATCAAAATGGCTGATATGCTCCATACGGTCAGTTCTGCCATCGTACACAGTGAATGCGGGCTGTGCAAATCGCCGAGGAAGTCTCCCTCCCTCGATCCAACGCGTAAAAGGTGACCTAGAAATCTGATTAAGCACTTTGCTCATAGCATCATTCCCCAGCCCAACCGAGGATGAATTCCACCGTTTATGTTCATGATGATAGTCTTCTTCATGCGAGAAAGACTCGCTAGGGGGTGTCCTCGGTCTGCGTTTATAGCTAACGTCCCCTTCTCCTCCAGAAGAAAAGTCAAAATGGGATGGGGCTCGCTTTCGCCGTTCATGGCGCAAGCTTCTCTTCAAATGATCAATCTCCTTCTGCATGTTTCTTGCATTTTCCTCATGAGATACATGACTTTTACCCCTATCATGGCCTCTACCAGTATGGGTAGTATGCACACTCCCTCCCAATCTCTTTGTCGTTCAAGATCACGAAAGTGATCTTGACGTTGAGACCCCATAAACTCTGCTTGATCTGAACTTGAACCTACCATTGCTGAGAGTTGTAGTCACTGAAACACCAGTGTTTCCCATAAATGGCGCCAATTGTAAGGACCTGAATTGAATTCTTAGCCCACTACGTGGGTGAATCTAGGCCCAAAAAGTCATAAACAATAAATTTGTAGAGAATGGGTTGAAAATACTGGGTTGAAACGATCACACAATCACTAAATGGATCTAGATGTTATGAAAATGAAAAGAAAAAGGTTTGTATTGAAGAAAAGATTGTCCTCGGCCAAGTCCGAGGAGGTTCGTTCTTATATATATTCCTTTCAAAATTAGGTTACAAGTGTGGTTCTTGGATCCCCATTCTCTTTGTTATTTCTTCTTCCTTTTATATCATCCTTCCCCTGCACCCCCACTTCACACGTGCATGTCAGATATTTATTCTGGATACTTGCCCATCATCCCTTCCCATTAGTCTTGCTGTAATAGTTGTAAAGCTGTAACCTACTATTCAGGTATTACCTCCACATTAATGTGGCCAAAGTGTTAGCTGCAATGCATTTAATGCGGAGGTAGCAGCTTTCCTCCTTAGATATTTCAGGGCATTGTCCTGTTCATCACTCTTTTAATGCTTATCAGCATCAATGAAACTTCTGGGAACTTCATAACGGGTTGCTAACAAACCTTTTTCGACATCGGCATTGGTTATCCGAGGACAAATTTATCCTCGGCCTATCCCTTGAGCCATTATTGTCAAAACTAGCCTTTGTTCACTAAAACAGCCCTCATTAAATAAGATTCCTCATCCTCGGACAATCCCTTGTCCTCGGACTGGGCCACAGACTCATAATATGAGCAAACGATGGGCTGTCAAGCCCAATATCCCTACAAATATAATAAAATCTAACCGTGGATTTACCAAAATTTGCATCCAATAAAAAAATATTAACTGGTATAATATTGTTTAAAATTACACCTGGTGTAACTTTAAACTGTGTTACATTACTCATATATATTTTTTATTTGATGTGAATTTTGACAAAGAAACTATATCATTGGTTAAATGTTTAAATTTCATTTTTTTGTGTTTAAAATTGTGCATAAAATATGAATTTTTAAATTGAATAGTAATTAACATCTAATTGGAACATAACTTATTATGCATGTTAAGAATATAAACTTGGTATGTATATTAAGAATATAGAGAATATGTAATCCAATGGTTAGATTATTGAAATGTTAATCCAATTAAAAAATATTATGTGGTGTAATATTACCTAGAATTATACTATTTGTAACTTGAATCTAACCATATATATACTAGCTTCTAAACACGCACTACGTGCATGTTCAGGAGCTTTTCTATTTTTCGTTTATATTTTGTGTTAATGAATTTTATGAGATTATATTTTATGGGATATGTGGAGTAAAATTGTCTTATTAGAAGTTCTCATGAAACCTATTTCTAGCAACATGTATGGGCCTCCTATACCTAAATTCAAACCACCCAAAAAAGACATATAGCAAAACAATAATGACAAATAACAATTCAACCAGTTTAGGAATCTCATATATACAAGTGAACACATAAATAAGTAAATTTGCAAAAAAGGTGCTAAAAAATGTGTTAAAAAAAGTCTCCAAAGATGAATTTCTATTACATCAATATTGTAAAATAGAAAGAAGAAGCAAACCCAACAAAAAAAAAAATTCAAAAGTCTTGACACTCACACAATGAAATAGTCATAAAATATGAGACAAGCACTCGCAAAAGTTCTAGGGTCCCATTAAATGGAGTAAATCTCGTACCGGAAGCTGTACCGGTTTGACTAATGGAACGATATATTACGGTACTAGTCAATACTGGTGTACCGTTTTAGGTTTACCGTTATTTTTTATATTTATAAATATATATATATATATATATATATATATATATATATATATATATATATGTATGTATGTATGTATGTATGCGTGTGTGTGTGTGTGTATATATATATATATATTATAATAAATATAAAATTTTACCATAAAATATTACCTCAATTTAGAACAAATTATTCGTGGTTTTAGACTTTAACATCAATAAAAATAAAATAAAAAAAAAAAAAAAAAAAAACACACACACACACACACACACACACAATATAAAAAATAGAAAGCTTAATTGTTCATTGCATACTAAGAAAATAAATAATACTAATAAGTTAATGCAAGTAAGTTACCATTCCGCCCTTACAAAAATTCAAAAATTACAAAACTAAAAAAAAAAAAAAAATAAAAAAAAAATAAAAGCTTATTTCCGTATCGACTGGTACGCCCAATACCGGCTGATAATGCTCGAAATTGGCCGGTATGCCTGGTATTTAAACCGACACGAAATGTTGGTGTTTCGATACTAGTATACGTACCGGTACAGCCGGTACTAATACAATATCAACCGTTTTGGTCCCATTGCTTTTTTTTTTTTTTTTTTTTGTGGAGAAAGTTCAGGAAATGTACAAAATTTTATTGATCGAATCAAGATAACATAAAAAAGTAGCCTAATTTAACTATCATTTAGTTGAACAGAACAAAAGAGAGAGAGATATATATTAATTGTACATAGTTTATAATTTTAAGATATTCAATGGCCTAAAAATCAAATAAGTAATTAACACGTACACAACAACATAAATTTTCTTAATGGCAAAGATAATCTTTAATTTCTTCTCATTGCGTACCTTCCTTCTTTGTGTTAGAAGTTTGTGGTGGTAAGCAGAACTACACTACAAGAAAAATGAGCTATTGCGGCGGGTGTGAAAACTACCGCTATATGTCATATATAGCGGCGCTTTTTTGGCCCGCCTCTGTAGATGAGATATATTGCGGCGTTTCATTGGACCGCCGCAATAGATCTAGCCTTTTGCAGCGTACTATAGTGGCACTCTATAAACCACCACAATATACATGTTTTAGCGGCGTTAGACTTGGCTATAGCGGCACCCCATAAACCCGTTACAATAAATATACCTTTTTGCAACATACTACATCAGTGGTATATAAAACCGCCACAATATATAAGTTTTAGTGGCATTTTTATTACTTATAGTGGCGGGTTGGATGACCGCAGCAATAGATACTTTTTTGTGGTGCTTTTTCTTAGTTATAGTGGCGGTTTGGACTGCCGCGACAGACCTTTTAATTGCCCGTGTCTGGTCCAATGCATCCCTATATTGTTTTGGCTTATCATTTCCCTCTCTCTCTCTCTTTCTCTTTCTAAGCATTTTCATCACCAATCCTTTGCCACCGATCACCACTAACATCCTTCGCTGGCACCAGCAAAAAGATTTCCTGATCGTCATTAGCTGCCGTTACCACTGTCGGCAGTAACCAAAAATATATATTTTAAAATTTTCACTGGTCTAATTTGGTTTTTTTTTTCTCCCTTCCCTTGCCTAAACCTATCACTTTAGCATCCAACCTTTTCATTTCTCATCCATTTGTCTCCCCTTCAAAATAAATAAATAAATAAACACACTCTCTCTCACTCCCAAAATTTCTCGTCACTCTCAAAATCCAGTGATTAATATTCCCACCACCACCATGCATCCTCACCAGCACGCATCCTTATTGCCACACATCCTCACTCTTAAAATCCAACTTAGGTTTCTCTCTATTAGCACTCTCCACTGCTGCTCACCGATTAAAGGCCCAAATGCTTAGCTTTTGCCATTGACAGCACCAACAAAGCTAGGTCAAAATTAGTTTTTTTTTTTTTTTTTAATCTCAATGATATCAGATTTTCTTTCTTAGGTAATTAGTCTTTTTTTTTTTTTTTTAAATTATATTCCTAGAATTAACCTTTCATTACACTCTTCAAATCCAACGGTTAGATTTCAAATATAAGTATGGCGTTTGATGGACATGTGTTGTGTACCTATATGACTATGTTCTCTCAATCTGACCATCCAGTTGGTTTCAAATTCCACCAATACCAATATGTCACCATACTCTTCAATCCTAATGATCAAGATTTGAATATGAATTTCACCAAATCTAGTGGTCTTGGAACCATCTATTAAGTTTGACCGAGTTTGACTAACTTTAACTAAACTTTGACAGTACCTTTTTCTAAATCTAACCATTTGATTGTAACCATAATTTACTAAAATTAACCTTTCATTACACTCTTCAAATCCAACGGTTAGATTTCAAATCTAATTATGGCACGTGATGGACATGTGTTGTGTACCTATATGGCCATGTTCTCTCAATTTGACCATCCAATTGGTCTCAAATTTCACCAACATCAATATGTCACCTTACGCTTCAATCCCAATGATCAAGATTTGAATATGAATTTCACCAAGTCCAGTGGTCTCGAGACCATCTATTAAGTTTGACCAACTTTAACTAAATTTTGACCGCTCCTTTCTCTAAATCCAACCGTTTGATTATGACCATAATATACCAAAATTAACCTTTTATTACACTCTTCAAATCCAATGGTTAGAGGTTTCAAAGTTTTTTTTTTTTGTCTCATTCTAAAGGATTCGAGGGCTTTTTTTTTTTTTTGTCATTTTAGTGATTTCAGGGGTATATTAATTATTTTTTTGCTAAAAAAATCATTTTAAAAATAAAATTTTTAAATAAATTTAAGCATATATTACCACTTCCCACATATTTTAATTTTCACTTCCCACACTTTTTTTTCACTTCCCCCAAACACTTCAACAAAATATATCCTTTTTCTTGGGTTAAAACTTAAAACAAATATTTTAAAATAAAAATTTTAAATAATTTCTGCATAAATTTTCACTTCCCACACTTTTTTTCACTTCCCACCAAACACCTCAGCAAAATATAATACCCTTCTTTTTTTGATAAGATTAAAATTGGTGGGCTGGTTGGTAGTTTAGTACACAAGAGCCCAATTCACCTTGTGCTAATACTAATGAGCCCAAACTACCATAAAAAAATAGAATAAGCCCTAAACAAAATTTCAGCCGTGGTATGCTCTTTAAATGTCATCCAACCGTCCAGAGAGAGTGCAGACATAATATAATACTCCAAAACCCTAGCTCTCTTTGCGATTGGAGCTAGTCTCAAAGGTGGCCTTGCTCTCTTCTCGATCCTTGGTCGTTTGAGATGAAAAAAGGCCCTAACCTCTCTTAGGTGAAATTCATCAAATACCAAAATTTCTATAATTCTTCGTTTTGTTATTGTTTTTGTGAGTTTCTTCTATATAATTGTTGTTGATTTTGGTTGGTTTGGGTGTTCAGGAAGGAGGGTGTGTTTACAAATAGTGAAGCAATTGTAAGGTCTGTGAAGGAAACATTGAGATATGGTCTATTTCTTTGCACTTTTGTCTCCATGGATGAGAATATTGGTGCTTTGGGTGGTCATCGTAGGCATGTTCTTTTATCTTCCGTTTGTTAATTGCTATGTTGCCCTTTATTTGAATTTGAATCAATTGTATCTAACTAATTTAGATGTGATAGCTGATGTTTTCTCAACCCAGACTATGCAAATTTGTTTGCCATGACTTGATTGTTATTTGAATCCCTTGTTCAAATTTGACAAATAGTGAGAGCAAATTTTATTTATTATGAGCCGTTTATTGTGTGCCTAATAAAAATACATATTTGAGTGGGATTTGATAAATATTTTGATTATAGAATGAGAAGTATATTGGTTCAAATGCGGTTCATATCATTCCATATTTGTACCATGCATATAATATATATATATATATATATATAAATTAAAGGTTCTAAATTTTACTAATCAGATCCTACTACATGGTGTTCAAAGTTCAACTTGAATTGGTCTCTAAACCTGTATGCAGTTGTTGGATGTTAGGATTTCCATTTCCAAAATTTAACAACGTGACTAGGACTCAAAAGAAAAAAAAATTACTACATCTATTTTACAATACTTGACCTTGAGGATCAAATTAAAGTACTTTCAGAAATTGAAGTAGATATGTTCATAATTCAATGGGACTTGTAATCTTTATTATCTAGTTGTTTTATTTCTTCTATAAATTGATAAGATTGCATGTCTTCAGGATCAAATCAATGACTCAGTTCTAGTGTCTTTAGTGGCTTCTGATTTGAACATTCCAGGGCTTTACTTATTGCATGACTTTGTCAGCACTAAAGAAGAGGAGGTTAGGAATTATTGTCTTCTATACCTTGCCTGTGCTTTATTTAGCCTTTTGATATTAAGTTTTGAATCCTTTGAGTTAAATGTTGCTTGAAACTTTTCACCTTTGCTATATACTTTATGTTATTTTCTGGTTTTTTAGGAATTGCTTGCATCCATTGATGAAAGGCCTTGGAAAAGTCTTGCCAAAAGAAGGGTTCAGCATTATGGCTATGAGTTTTGCTATGAAGTATATGGTTTTGGTTCTATTGGTGCTGTGATTTGATGGATAATTGGGTAGTGTTGTTACTCTAGTTCAGGACTGCAGGGTGGAGGGCTTTGGTGGCATGAATTATATCATCTAGGCTGAAAAAGGCATGCATATATAACTCTCAAATTAGTTGGACTAATATAGTATCTTACGTGACTCATAACCCTTTTTTGTTTTAAATTATTTATTTAAATGAGATTAATTAAGTATATATAGCATTTGTTAACCTTAAAACACTAATGAATGAATGTGAGTATTGAGTTTATTATATATATACAAAATCCAACAATCTATTACTATGGCCTATTTTTATTAGGGAATCTCATCTTATAGCTAGGGTTGGCTTTGCCTACGCTTGTTTTAGCTAACTTAGCTTTGAATTTTAAATAATTATGAATTGATTTTGGTGTGGTAGTTGATGTAAAGACTATACTCTATAATGTTACTGCTAATTGCTTTTGAATTTCAGGTTACTGATCACAGTTGCTTTTTAACTTGTAGATTTTTCTTTTCTTCTATTTGTAGGTTAAACATTATTTGTTTGTGTTCACTTTGGATTTCTTTTCTTTGGTAGAGGTGTGTGTTGGCTTGAGCATAGTAAGTAATTTCTTATTAATTTCTTGTAAAATTCTATAGTATAATGTTGATAATTGGTATTGTAATGGGTTGTTGAGTTGGAGCAAGTGGGTGGCATGCATGGTGTTATAAGGTGATATAATTTGATATTGAGAGTGTTTCTTATGTTTAGAAATTGTGAATAAATATTATTGAGTTACTGTTGTTTGACTTTTTTTTTTTTCAATACTTGTAAGCATTTTATATTGTGATGATTATTGGTATAAGGTATGTTACTACATAAATTAGTTTCCCTAAACATTTGATATCTCTAATATAGGATGAATGGCATTTTATGAAGACTTGAACTTTTTACTTTTCATTAATAATTGTGCCTTTAGAACCAAGACACTTTTTTGGGACATGAAGAGCCTATATCATGCTACAACCTGATGGTGTTGCAGTGGAGAAACAACTAATAAAATTAAATGAATAAGTCCAACTAAATACATAGAATCATATCAAGTCCCAAACAAAATCATGGAAAAGTCCTAATAGACTTGATAAGCTAATATTTATATGCACTTGTTCAATAATCTTGGTTTGTATGCACTAATTGAACGAGCAAGATGAAAAGCCCTAGATCTCTAAGATTTTCTTGTCATTCTATTCAATCCATTTATATGCACTTATTGAGTAATCTTGATTTGTATGTAGGACGTTCCTCCGGTTCAACAATCTCTAGCTCTCCAAAAATCATCAACTGCATCCCATCAACCAAGCAACTTATAAGTTTTATGTTGTTGTTCGAGGACTTTTTGTGTACAATGAACTACATTTGAACAACCGCATTTTTTTCAAGTGTTGAAGGATATTTTTAAACACTTTGGAACTTTAATTATGGTATTAGCTTAATTTAAGCGGTTGTTTTATTCAAAGGACCACATCTTTTTTATTTATTAATCTTATGATGATGGTTATAGACAATATTATGTATTTGATAATATATTTCTATGTTAATATAATGTTAGTTTGGAGACATTTGTGGTAGTGTTAATTAGTTACATTTGTGGTATTGTCTCGATAGAGCTAAAATTATTACAGGTTCTTTGTAATAGGTCTCTGGTTTTAAAACTCAAGGAAAAAAAAAATTAACCTATAGCGGTGGGCAAAAAGCGCCGCTAAAGGTCTAAAATTATGTTTTAAATGAAACCCTATAGCGGCGTTCATAGCCTGCCGCTAAAGCTTTACACGTATAGTGGCGAGCGTAACCGCCGCTAAAAGGGTAGTGCTATCTCAATTTTTTGGATGTAATTATTATAGCAAATTACATGTATGTCATAACTAATAACTAGATTGCTTTTTAGAAAAAAATGATAAGCAGTTTTTTTTTTGGACGTTGAAAAAGTAAGTGTGTAAAAAATGTGAGTTAGTGGAATTTTATTTTTTTATAGAAAAATTGGACTTTATTGTAAGTAAGGTTGTCAAAATCGAGATCTTACGTAAGATCGTGGAAGGTAGGTAGGATCGTGGATCGTAGGATCGGATTGTGAATCGTAAGATCCTACCTATTTTTAGATTTTAAGCAAAAAACCTATTGATGGTGACTTTGTATGTTATATAATCACTTAAAATATGAATCCATCCATTAAAAAAAAAATTGCATCATAAAATGTAATTTGCACACATTACATTGTTCTTATGTCATTCTAACGAAACAAAATATATTTAACTTTTGACATAATGTATCTAAAAAGTTCAGTATATGTTTAATTAGCAACTAAGTACCAAAATATTATCTACACATATGAAAAATGTTTTCCAAATTCTAAGTTCCGAATCTAAAATAAGTTAGGCTAATTAGCATACAAAAACTAGCTAACCACAAATTTACAATATGTAATCCAAAAGAGAATTCTCAATTTAAGGTAAACTAGCTAATTACAAATATGAAATCCAAAAGAGAATTTTCATTCTAAGGTTCTTCTAATCTAATCACTATCATTGTCATGTCTCATTTCATCATATTAATATTTTAGGTTTTGTTTTTGAAAACGTTAAACTTAAGTACTATAGGTTTTTTTTGAGATTTTATGTTGACATAAGGGTAAATTTGGGACTTCAATTCATTATTGGGTTTTTGATAACCCATTGGACTTGTGGGTTTAGGTGAATTATCTTACCCAAATGAATCCCACTTAAAAAAAAAAAAAAAAAAAAAAATCAAGCCAAATGGTAGAATCGGTAGGATCGGTAGAATCCCATACGATCCTATGATCCTATGCGATCCTACATACGATTCTACCATTTTTGCGATCCTGCTTCGATTTTAAACTTTTTGGTGAGGTGAGATCGTAAAATCGTGCGATTTTACGATCCGGATCACGATTTTGACAACTATGATTGTAAGTGAATTGGATAGGTATGATAGATAAATAAGCAGTGTTTTTTTTTTTTTTTTTCAACAATAACTGTTTGTGATTTCATTCTAAATATATATATATATATATATTCGTGATTTTAGGAGTTTTTTTTTTTTTTTTTTTTTTTTTTTTTTTTTTTTTTTTTTTTGAAAATGAGGCATTCATTCATTCACTAACATGTAAAGAATCTTGGTACAAAGCCTCCACCATATGTGGTGGTGAGTCCTCTATCCAATAGACTACATTACTAATATTTTTTGCATACTTTGCTAAAGAATGCGCAACCATATTCCTCCCTCTCTTAATACAACTTATTGAAACCCGCTGCATCCCATTCAGGTACTCACAAATATCCTCATATACATGCCCAAGCAAGGAATTATGGCATGACAAACCCGAGATGGCTTTCATTACTATGCTATTATCACCCTCAATTACAAGCTCTGAAAATCCAGCTTCCAAGGCAAAAACAACTGCTTGTCGACACGCCAAAGCTTCTGCCTCTTCACTATTTCTCACATAGGGCCCTTTAGCTAACATTCCAGCCATGACTTCCCCATGTGCATTTCAGATTATTGCTCCAATTCCAGAACTCTGCTGCTCCGTGAACATAGCTACATCAAAGTTTAACTTATACATGGTCTGAGGTGGAGGCTTCCAATGGTTTCCGTTTGAGGTTGTGTTCGAAACAACCAGTTGCTCCTGTGCCTCTCTGTACTCTTCCAAGTAGTCTGTTGCACGTCTGTTCAACTAGCAAGGATTCTTTATCTGTCCGCTATGCACCATTGTATTCCTCTGATTCCACACCGTCCAAGCTTGCACCACAAAGATCTCCAGCCCAGCTGCATCAAGTCTGTTCATCAATGCCTCAAAAAGCTACATAAAATCATGAAAGTTAGTAGCACATTTCTGCAGCATGGTGGAACTACCAGCCTACACATCTTGGGCTGCTGGACATTCCCAAAGAGCATGAATCACGGTCTCTGGAGCTCGCTGACAGCAAAGACATAAATTCTCTCTGATAATATTTCTTTTGGCCAAATTTACTAGGGTTGGCAGTATCTCATGACAAGCCCTCCACGTAAATACCTTCAATTTGTTAGGCACCCTTACTCTCCACAGTTTCTTCCATAGTTGTCGCCCAGAACTTGTTGAACTTTCAGCCCATTCCCTAAGCACTTTTCTAGCCACATGATACCCGGATCTAACTGTGTAAACACCTTCTTTATTATGCAGCCACACCACAACATCAGACACATGCTTGTGGCTTAAGGGAATTTTACATATAGCCTCTGCATCCTCTCGATTAAATATTGTCATAATGGTATCTCTCCTCCACCCATGTACATCCCAATCTATAAAATCCGAAACTCTCCAATCCTCCACACCCTCATGAACTGGATGCAGCACCTTATTTGATGGATAATTAGGAATCCATTTATCCACCAAAACTTGTATAGATTCACCATTTCCCACACGCCAGGAAGATCTGCTTCTCAAAATTGGCATGGCAGCCATAATACTTCTTTATACATACGAACAATTAGGAGACACAGTAGCATCCAAGAAGTGGCATCTCGGAAAGTATCTAGCTTTGAAACATTTGAAGAAGAGAGAATTTTGGTCCAGCATTAACCTCTAGCCTTGTTTAGCTAGCATAGCATGATTGAACAACCTCAAATCCCGAAATCCCATCCCTCCATCAGCCTTTGGTTGAGTTAGGCTACCCCAATTCTTCCAATGAATCTTTCTTCCATTACCCACTTGTCCCCACCAAAATCTAGCACACAAAGCATTCAATTCCTCACACAATTTAACCGACAACTGGAAAACCCCCATTGTATATGTAGGAATTGCTTGTATAACTGCCTTTATTAATACTTCTTTGCCTGCTCTTGATAACATCATGCCTTTCCACCCTTGTAATTTTTTCCACACTCTATCCTTTAGATAGGAAAAGGTTTGATACTTTGCCCTTCCCACCAGTGTAGGCAGCCCCAAGTATGATTCAAATCTGTCCACCACCTTCACCCCTAACAATGACACAATCTCTACTTTTTTCCCTTCTTGAGTGTTACTGCCAAAGTAGACAGAGGATTTCTCCATATTAATGCATTGACCAGAAGCATTAGCATAGGTCTGTAAAACTTCATTAATCACCCCAACCTCTCCACTAGTGGCTCGAAAAAAAATTATTGAATCGTCAGCAAACATTAGATTTGATACTCTAAGCTCTCTACGACATATAGAAGCTCCCCTAATACGCCCATCTAGCTCTGCTTTCTCTAATAATAAAGTGAAGCTTTCTGCACATAATAGGAATAGGTATGGGGAAAGGGGATCCCCTTGCCGGATTCCTCTAGTTGGCTGAATATTTTCATATTTTTTTCCATTAATAAGAATGGAAAATGAGGGAGTAGTTACACACCCCATCACCCACTAAATCCATATGTCTGGAAATCCCAATTTAATCATCATGTCTTCCAGAAAATTCCACTCAATACGGTCATATGCTTTACTGATGTCCAGCTTCAATGCCAATGATCCTGTTTTTCCTTTTTTCCGAGAATGCATAGAATGTAAAACTTCATAAGCCACTAGCACATTGTCAGTAATAAGCCTCCCAGGCACAAAAGCACTCTGTGTAGGAGATATAATAGATGGCAGAATCTGTTTCAACCTGTTAGCTAGCACTTTGGAAATAATTTTATAAATTACATTGACTAAGCATATTTGGAAAGAGTTAAATGTGTTTTTGTTTTAATTTTTTATATAAATAAAATTACATTTATAAGTGTATAAAGCAATTTGAATTATTTAAAAAAAAAATAAAGGAATTTGAATTCAAATGAAACACTTGGATTATTTTTTTTTAGAAGAAAGACATCAATTTCATTAAATCAAAGAAGCCAAATCGACTTGAACTACATTAAAAATATCTAGTGGAACATTTTCCATCCAAACAAGTAAAATGAGAGATAGCATTGCCTTCTAGCGAGAGAGTGTGAACAACATTCCCTTGACAACGTACATGAGAAAAATTAATACAAGAAAAATGAGAAGCCAGGAGTTTTATGTCTTCAATTAGATGACTATGCCATCCGGGTGATGGTTCAAAGTTTATAAGATCTTTAAAAATAATCTCAGAATCACCCTCAACAATTGCATGCATCATACCCATTTCCAATGCAAATTCCATAGCTCTTTTGGCTGCCAAAGCTTCAACTTGTGCTATAGTACCTAGGAGAGTGATTTCCTGAGATAGTGTAGCTATAACCCTTGACCTAGGGGATGATAACAATGATGTATCTTTTTAATTCTTTTAGTTTGTTATTTTCTTAATTAAAATAAGTGGTGACTCTATTGTAAAACTTTTGACCTTGAAGGGATGATAACAACAGTAGAACCTCCATTATTTCTTGGGAGGTAATAAATACGACTCCACCTCATTCGCATGGGATGTGCCAAAACCTACATTGGAAGGTTTGGGCCCGGGAGTGTAGTCTCTCACATAACCTTATTAAAAATTTGAATAGTGAGATATTGTTTCTCATCTATGATAAAAACAATGGTTGGCGAGTTTTGTAAAAGATTGTTATGATGCCCTTCATTTATACTCGCTAATCAAAGAATAAGAACTTTGAGAATAAAATGATATTTATAAATCTCCTTTCTTAGCGGAACCCTATAAAAATTGTAACTTGATTTTTCAAAATACAATTTAAAATGCGTGGTAGTATGATACATTTAGCTACAAAAATGTTACATGAAAAAATAGAATGTTTTTCTTTCTGTCTTGATAGTAGAAGACAACAACCAACCAAACAATTACAAGAAAGTAGCTCTGATAGTTGAAGCACTAGTATAAAGTGCCACTAAGGAGGCATAAAATCTATCCTTGATATTAATCAAAATTTATGCTTTCCTTTCTCCACGATTACTCTATTTTAACAACTTCTATTAGATCAACATTCTTGATTGTTGATAATCGATTAGCCACAACTATTGTAGTCCAGTTAACCATGACTTGGTCTAATGCATCTTGAACAACTTTCTTAGATTCGGCATCTAGTGCATTAGTAGCTTTATCTAATAGTAATATTTATGGACTTTTAACTATGACACGTGCAATGGCGATACATTGCTTCTGCCCATCGGACAACTGAACTCGTTGTTCACCTACCATGGTATCATAACCCTACATTTTGCAATGTTGAAAACTTGTGAGACAACTACTTAAGTAAATGTGCAAGTTAATGTTATCCACCAGAAGTTTCTTAATAGAGGGACTTGGTTTGTGCTCTTAAGAATGAAAATGACATAGGCTTTGAAAAATGATTTGCATTGCTCTAACCTGTTGTAAGTTATTAATGAACTTGTTTGCATTGGCCTATTCTGATGCATATATAATTTCTGCCTCAGTTGCGTCTCTTTCCTTTCCATGTGCAATATTGGCACGGATAGTATCATTGAACAAAATTAGTTCCTAGTTCACAAGCCCCATTTTCTGCCTCAACCAATTGAGTTGGAACTTTTGAATTTCAATTCTTTCTAGTGTAATATGGTCTAAATCAAAATCGTAAAACTTTGCAAAGACGAGATCACTGTATATTTTCCACTACCACTTCCTCCAACAAGTTCAACAATCTGAAAGATGTCATTACACTTTAGCTTGCCATAATGTATTGAATATCTGGTTAGATACTTAAAGCTTACATGATGAAGCTCAATTTCTCCCTTTACATCATCCAATTTTATGCCAGACTCTTCACTTGGTCTATCTTTGACTTCTGGTGTAATATTGTAAATATGGGAGCAGCAATGGTCTTGGATTTGCTAGAATCAAGAGCAAAGGAGTTTGATCGAGAATTTCCAATTGTCAAAATTAATGTTGTGTGAGTGAATTTTACCACTTTAGAAGTTGCCAAATTTCTTATAAAAAAAACTTTGATAAACATGGGAAGAATATTTAGCCGAAAAACATTTGAGAATGATGTTTTTCCATCCTCAATAAGTTGAGCTCCTATATAGAAACTGGTTGCGTAAACAGAAAACAGTAAGAAGAAAGATAACCCAAATCCTATGCCACTTATCAAGCCTTTGCCTTATCCCTGTCCTCATAGGGCCTTCACATTTCTTTTTGTATAATTAATTCCAGCACCATTCTCTTCAACATATAAAGAAGCAATTGTTCTTATACTTCCAATTGCATCATCAGCAATCTGGCTTGCTTCCTCATACATCATCGCACCCACTATGCACATGCTCATAGGCTTTAAATTTCCTCCAATATTTAACATGAAAAATTTTATAGATAATAAATTGATATATATTTGATAATTCAATAGTTGAGGGTGGAAGGATTTGAATCTTGGATGGAACTTGTTGAGTTACAAGGCGTTATTTTATATGTTTTAATCACTTGAAAGGGGTATCCAAACACCGAAGTACATTGTTTTTTTTAGTGATAGAATTCATAATAAATGTATGCATGCATGCAACATGCAACTATACATGTGTGAGTTATAAAAATAAAATTAAAAAAAAAAAAACTTATGTGTGTAAAATGAACTTTGGGTTTTTTATTTTTAGAAGTGTTACGTTCACAATATTTTCACAAATTACGAATAATTAATATTTTTTTAATTAAAAAAAAAAAAACACTACTTATTTATCTATCTATAACCGACAATGCAAAATGGGTCAAATTTTTCTAACTGGACCCAACTCGAAAATACTCAACTCGACCCCAAATTTTTTAACCCAAAACAAAAATGGGTTGACCCGTGACCTAATCATTTTTTTGCGGGCCAACTCGAACTCAACCCATGACCCGAACCATTTTTTTAAACTTTTTTTGGTAAAATAAAATTAAGACATTATTGGTTTAATTGTTTGTTGTGAGCTTTAAAGTACGCAAGTCAAACTCAATTGGCAATATATAATGGACATCATTATCATTTTTATTATTATAAAAGAAATATGAAATTTTTTACATATTTTGGATAACACCATTCAAAAATATATATTTAACATCATTTAGATACAATGGTTTTAAGAAAACAATTGAGACATTTACACAACTGCATACAAATTAATTGAAAGATAAATAGTTGAGGCATTCAGTAATGAGTAATGAGTAAGATAAATTTTTTTGCTAAATGCAATTTCTATATTGTTGTGTACCTGTTGCTTTCTTATTTGATTCCTAGGCCATTAAATATCTTAAAATTATGTATTGTGTATACACACACACTCTCTCTCTCTCTCTCTCTCTCTCTCTCAACAAAATGATAATTAGATTAGGCTATTGTTTTACTTTATCTTGATTCTGATTAATAAAATTTTCTTGAAATTTCTCCAAAAAATAAGAGCAATGGAATCCTGGAATTTTTGTGGGTGGCTACCTCATATTTTAGAACTATTTCACTACATGAGCTTCAAGATTTTTGAAATTTTTTGCTAGTATCTTTTTTTTTTTTTTTTTTGGGTGGCTTTGCTTCTTCTTTCTATTTTACAATATTGATGTAATAGAAACTCATCTTCAAAGTCTTTTTAGACTTTCTTTCTTGAGGAATTATTTAGTCTTATGTTTAGCACATTTTTGCAATACTTATTTATGTGTTCACTTTGTATGTATGTGATTAATTTACATGTTGAATTGCTATTTGTCGTTATATTTTGCCACGGCTTTTTTTTTGTGGTTTTAATTTAGGTATAGGAGGCCCACACATATTGTGAAAAATAGGTTTCACGAAAACTACTCATAAGATAGTTTTAATCTCTTTACATGTCACATATAACCTCACAATATTCACTAACACAAAACATATAAATAAATAATACGAAAAATAAAAAAGCCTTTGAACACACATGCAGCACACACAGTACACAATACTTGAAAATCATGTGTTTAAAACATGATTTTATAATTTAACTGAAATCATATTTTGACCCACAATTTCCGATCACGTGACACACATACACTGTATACATTGGTGTGTACTTTTTTTAATACAATATCAATGTGTGCTTAATAGCGCTCTTATAACATTAGCATTAGGTATGGTAAATGCTAAAATTTTAGCATTTAACACACCAAATACCAAAAACCCACCAACATCAGATGTTCCAAATGCTAAATAAATTTGGTATTTGTTACAGTACAATTCTACTATTGGCACTATACAGACAGAAATGCCATTATTTTTTTTTTAATTTTCTTTTCTCTGTCCTCTCACTAGTTTCTTGTCTAGCTTCTCTCTCTTCCTCTCTCATTCTCACTCTCAACCCTGTCGTTGGCCTCTCTCTCTCTCTCTCCTTAGTTTTGGTGGTTTGGGTTTTTCAATTTTTTTTGGAGGGGGGGTGGTTTCCTTCAAACTTAAGTGAGGGAGTTTTTGGTTTTTTAGTTATGTTTTGTAATGGATTTTTTATTTGATTTGGGTTTTGTAAAGGCTTGTGGTGGTGGTGGTGGTGGTGGTTGGATAATGGAGTGTATGGGGGGGGGGGGGGGGGTGAGTGTTGTTGTGGAATATGAGAGAGAGGAGCAAAAGAGAGATGAAATGAATAGGAAAAAAAAAAAGAGTAGATGTGAAAAATAAAAGATTTGATGTAGTGAGTTGTGAAATGGTGTGTCAAATTTAATAAAATAACTTTTTGATGTGTCAAATGTTAAATTACTAAACCGTCTTATTTAAGTCTTAAAAATAGATAAATTTGAGATTATTTTGGGTATTTAGAGGCTGTTTCGTGCATATGTTTAAACATATATTTTCAAATTTTAAACAATATTACATGTATTTTACACACTTTTTCACTCACAAATATTTAAAAAAAAAATTAAAAACTATTATTTAAACACACCTAGAACGCGGACCCTTAAATTGAAAATCTAAAGTTAATTCATCCCTCCCACGTGTAACATTAGTGGGATGTTGCATAGCACAAAACAAAGGTAAAGGACATTGTACGGCAAAGTCCAGCGTCTTCCAATCTGATTCTTTCGTCACAAAAACAGAACCTCATATCATATCATATCGGTTCACTTTTGGACACAGCCAGCCAAGCAGAGCACATACACTACAAGCAAAGAATATATCGCCAAAGCTCTTTCAAAACTCTCTTAACAGTCACAAACACACAGTTTCTCTCAAAAACCAAAACCAAAACCAAAATAGCAATGTCGACCTTGAAAATCCAACCCACAGCATTTACGCTATCTTCCAGCGTCAGACAGTTGGGTTTCTTCAATCTCAAGCTCCCCCGAAACTGCGTCGCTTCCTCCAACCAATTCAGTCGCTACGGGACCCGAAGAGCTCTCACAGTGTCAATGTCCACTTCTTCGAACCCACTTGAAGTCTGCGTCAAATCTTCAACCACTACCCCCAACAAGCTCGGCGACTGTAAGTAACTGCTCTCTTTTTTCTATCTTCTTGTTTTGTCCCTTTGGTTACTGATAAAATGCCTCAAAGAAAAACAAATATCAAGCATTGTTTCTACACTGTCACTGGGTCTGGGTTTCCCTTTTATTGTTTGGAAAATGTATAAGCACAGTGGTGGAACATGGTAAGCATGGTTATGGAATTTATTTTTATGGACCAATGCATGCGCAGACTATTGGCCTTCAAAATGGCATATTAGAGCATTTGCATAAGACAATGCAAAACAGGAAAAGTTGTCTTTACATATTCAACACCTAAAATCACTCACTAAAAATTTGCAAAGTTGCTACATTTACTATGAAAATTTACAACACTATTCACTTGCATTAATTTTATTTTTTATTTTTTTCTTTACATATGCTGATGAAGAAAGAGGTTAGATAATGGTTATTGTGTGTGAAGGAAGAGAAACAATTAAAAAAATCAAGAAAAATTGATATTTTAATGTAATACAGGGTAAAATAGATAATCTGAAGTGAGGTGTTTTGAAAAGTGAGAATGTAAAATAGAAAAAGTAAGTTCTTACGTTAAAATAGACATAATTTTTTACATGAGTTGATGCGAATGCTCTTATAATGAAACAAGTTATAATATTATTTGGGTATAATATTTGTAATATTTTGTGCCTAAGAAGAACTGACACTCCAAAATCCCCTCAATGTGGTGGGACTTGGGTGGAAAACAAATGTTTTTTATTTAAACAAAAAGATTGCTTTGATTTTTTATGTAGCTTTTAAAGATTTTGATAGTTGTTATTTCTTTTGAAACCTAAAATACGCCTGTTGTATGGTCCTAATTTTCCAAGAGCTGCCGTGTCATGCTTCTTAGTTTTGTGCTACTCTTAAGGGGCATAGATTTTGGTCTTGCTTGCATAGGAAGTTATTTCTTGATATTTCTATGTTTGTCTTCACAGGTCCCTTTTGCCAGAGGGTATTACTAATTCTGGAGGAAAAGCATCTCCCTTATGACTTAAAGTTGGTAGATTTGGCCCACAAGCCAGATTGGTAATGATCCGATTTCCTATCTTTCAATGAGTATCTCCTCTTTATCAGATTGTGGATAAAACCCAGTTGTGGGTCTGCCCGTGTGTGCACACACTCAAATGCACACATTAGTACATATCCTAGTATCCTTATTTTTTTATTTTTTATTTCTATAAGTTAACTCCATATCCTAGTACCGTTATATTAAATGCTCAAGGCTTTTGTTCTGTTTTCTGTCTTTATCTATTACAACTCTTTCTTAATCCGTATCTTTTGTTAACTAGGTTCTTAAAACTCAACCCTGGAGGTAAAGTTCCTGTGATTAAACTCAATGAGAAGTGGATATCAGATTCAGATGTTATTGCACAAGCACTAGAAGAAAAGTATCCTGATCCACCATTGGGAACCCCACCTGAGAAGGCTTCAGTGTATGGTTTATATGCAGTGGTTTATGCATTAACCATGTGGTTGTACATGCTCAGCACTAGAAAATACTAAAAGCTTGAATGCTTTAGATCACATTCATAGTGCATAATGGCAATGTCATCATGCATGTGTTTAATTTCCTAGCACCAAAAAGTAAATATTAGAAAGTCTGATAGTCAGATTTTCTTTTGGCTTAGATTACTATAGGGGTGGTTGTAGCAGTGAAATGGACATGCTATAGTAGCTGTGGAAAATGCAAACATTTTTTACTGTAGATTATTGGTCTTTTTTTTGTTCTCTCTCTCTCCCTTTTGTGGACGAATATCAATAAATATTTTCAATTTCTTTTATATGTTAAATATGCCCAACTGCTTGCATAAAAAATTACTGCAGTTAGGTGGACATAGAGAAACATTGGACACCAACAAGAATGCTTCATTGCTAAAGAAATCTAACACTTCTAATCATCTGTGAACATCTGAATGAAGTTGAAGAGGTCCCAACTACAATGTGGATGGTTTTAGGATTTGGTGCTCAAGGGTGAGTTGACGCTGTATCATTAGCTGCTAGGGTGTCAGAAAATATCATTTTAAATAAAACATCACTGAACTTTGTTTTAACACTGGATTTAATGGAAAACTTATGGAGGGGAAGTTTGTGGTACTGTTTATGAACTGTAGAGACTTCATAAGGTCCTTGATGCAGGAAGGTTTCCATTGGTCTTTTGAAACTATGAAACCTTGTGGGTGGAGCTTTGGTATTCCATTTTCTCCATGCTTATTTGTCTCTTCTTCAACTCCCCACCCACCCAGACACACACAATATTTCACACTTTCTCCTCCCACAGACACTTTGTTTTGCTTTCAATTTTTTATTAACCATGGAACTCCACCACAAATCTGCTATTTACAATTTTGAATTTATATTGACTCGTTTTCTAGTATTTGATAATGACAGTTTTTTGGGTTGATTTTTTTTTTTTATAAGTAATATTTTCATTAAAAAAAAGAAGGTGCAAATGGGGTGCAATCCTAGCACAGGGGTAGTTGTGGTATCCAGCAACTCTTGAAAGTTTGAGCTAGTTAACTTAGAGGATGCCAAAGTCCATTCATATAACAAGAACGACTCTGCCTGTGTCTATGTTTAGGTTCATATTTTGTTCTCGGTTGATCCCAAGCCTGGAAAAAGGAGGGTTGTGGTCAGTTGATGGCCAACATAAAATTTAGACACTCTATTATGAATGGATCTACTACAAAATTCCATGTATATAAGGCTAAGATCTTCAAAAATAATAACATCAGTTTCATCAAATGCAACTCATTATATTATATTCTGGTAATTTTCTCTGATTTATGTCTTGCCTTGATCTTCTTCTTCTTCTTTTTAAATAATCTTAAATAATGCCTTCACCACCAGTTTAAGTCATGAAAAAGAATCCACATTCCATTTATAACTATTTTTTCTTCATCCTTTCCAACAGACTTGTGCAATTAATCACTAGACACTATCCATTAGCAGATACCCATATCTATTCAATATACATGTCCTGTCTCTTAGATGTGGGTATTTTGGGTCTCTAGCAGTTCCAAGTAACATATGCTACTTTTTATCATTTCCTGCATCTTGGTATTCACACACAACTGTCTTCTCCTTGAACACTAGAACCAAATGAGACTGTGATGTTATCTCTTTTTCTGTAGTTTGATTTATGTTTCACACTTTGAGCTTCTATTCTTTTTTGGTTCTGGGTGTCATTACTTGCACTCTTACTTAAAACCTTCTTGCCTTTTGGATCAACTGTGGTCATAATGCATATTTGGAGTTTGCAGTTCTCTCAATCTTAACTTTAGTATAGTAAATGCAAGATTTATTTTTCAATATAATAAAATGTCATTACCACTTATCAAAAAGTAAATATAAAATGTCATAACCATTGGAAATAGGAGCACCCAATGTCTTTTTTTTTTTTTGTGTGATGTTTGGTGATAGTCACTGTTTACTCCATGTTATATTCAATAAGAGTCCCAAATTTATTTTTTAGTTGTAAGTTAACACCCATGCGTGCATGTGTATGTGTGTGTGAGAGAGAGTGATTTCAGAGAATCGACCCATGGTTGTTAGTTGTTAGATGTCAATGCTATGGTTTTAAGTTTTATGTCTTCTTGTGTTTCCAAATTGTTTGGAGTTACAAACTAAGGAACTAAGTTACTAACAATAGCTGTTTTAACTGCTCTCTTGTAGTGGATCAAAGATCTTCTCCACATTTATTGGTTTCCTCAAGAGCAAAGATCCGAGTGACGGAACAGAGAAAGCATTAATTAGTGAGCTAAGTTCTTTTAACAATCATATCAAAGACAATGTGAGTTCTCTATGCTTATTTTTTCCCTTTCTGTCTGTCTATCCGTGGTTCCTTGTTGGTTTGGATAAAAGATTATCAATCAATTTTATGAAAATAATTGTTACATTAAATTCATATTGGCTTCTATATTCCAGAATTTGTTTGTCCATCATATGTGCCTTGGTTGAAAAAGGAAAAGAGATTACAAGGGATGTTTTACCCTAAATCTTTTGTACAATCCTTGAAGCTTATGGCACACAGAGTGCTCATCAAAGACCAAAACGAGGCTATTCAAATGTGTCAGTATGGTTGCTTTAATTTTGATTCTTCTTTTTTTTTTTTTGTTCTTTTTTTTTTTCTTTCTTTTTTTTTTTTTTTTTAATAACAAGCTTAAAAAAAAAAAAAAAAAAAAAAAAAAAAAAAAAAAAAAAAAAACTTCCAAGTATACAGGGGGTATACAAAGAAAGAAACAACCTCAACATCTCAAATTACATTGCTCCAACAAATCTAGAACAGAATAACAGCAGAATAATTGTAATGCTCTAGCCCAATCCAACTATGTATAAAAGAAAAAAGATTTGAATCCAAGGTTGACCGTTCACAACCCTCAAAACTTTGAGCATTCCTCTCCTGCCAAATACACCGCATCAAGCAATGAGGCAACAACCTCCAAATTGCGACATTACAGTGCCTGCCAAAACTGCCCTGCCAAGATGCTAACAAAACCTTTACCTAACTAGGCAAAACCCAATGAATACCAAACAGACAAAACACCATGGACCACATCTCAAATGCTATTGGGCAATGTAGAAGCAAATAATCCACATTTTCCCCACTCTGTTTGTACATGAAAAACCAATCCATAACAATAATATCTCTCTTCTGTAAATTATCTGTTGACAAAATCTTCCCTAGCACAGCTGTCCAAGAGAAGAAAGAAACTCTAGGCGGGATTTTCGATTTCCAAATAATTTTCCATAGAAATGACTCTGAGGCGGTGCTTAGTTTTGATTCTGTGAGCAACTTATTATCTGTCATCAAGATTTATAAGGAAATTCAGTTGTTTTCCAAAAGTCTGTCAAAATCACCACAATCATTTTTTTTCCTGATATCTTTTAGTTTTTGATCATTTTTAAATTCTAAAATAGAAGAAAGAATATTACAGGTGTTTCATATGAGGAATGGAAAAGTGAAGAGATGAAAAAACACTTAGCATTAAATTCCTATATGTCCTTGTGTTTTATTTTTAATAAACTACAAGGGTAAAGATGTCAAATTTACTGACGCATGGCATTATTGCTCATCTTTTGCTGGTGGGCCAAGATGGAGGATACTCATCTCTCCCCTTCTCCTTCCTTACATTTTCTACTCTACCAAACAAGCGAAAATGGCAATCAATCTTCCATTTTTCTTCCACCCTCTTCCATCATCCCACTTTTCCTCCTAACAAACACACAGGGTCAGTCATCCAGAGCGCAAGATTTCAAAACCCTGATTAGGTATTAGCAAATCACTAAATAGGAGGGAATGAAAAGAATGGAGAAGAAGAAAGAAGTGATGAGAATTTGAATAAACAAGTCACTGGGGTTCAGTTGTCTCTCCAACCAACTTTAAAGAGATAAGAGTTTGAAGAGTTAAATGACCTGGCGTTGTTTGTTATCCATGATGGTGAAAGAATTATGATTGCTGGAAAACTGTTTGAGAGTTTATATACAGCAAATTGAAAGTGCATGAATGCGACAAACCAGGCATCATACTAGTTTCCTAAGCAAAGCCGCTGGTTTTTCTGCATTCTTCATTCATCTCCATAAATATGCCTAGCACATCATACTTTTAGAAGATGAGCTTGATGAACAACTAAATTTGGTGGCCAAGCAAACTTGGTAGGCAAGCCAGGCTAAGGGTTGGATCAATCAAGACCTGATATATTTGAAACAAGGCACACCAAATAAAAGCTTAAGGCCAGAAAAGCAGCTGCTAGGACATAATAATCTTGACAAAATTGCTAAAATTTTCTCCCTGATGGCTAAAACCTGCAGTTTCTTATTTAGACAGACAAATTAGGTCAGGTTTGGTAATTGTTTCTGTTTTTTATTTTCAAAAACTTGTTTTTAAGAATGAAAACAGAAACAGGTTTTCTTGTGTTGTCAAAGTTAGAAATAAGATTAGTTAGTTGAAAAAATAAACAATTTTCTATAAACTCATACTCCGTTCATACATTCTATCATTTACTTGGCGTGCATCTTTCATACTCCCACATCTCCCTTACCTCTCAATCTATTGGCCATTGCATTTGCATCTCTAAAAGTCAAAAGCATCCAGCTTGTACCCTGAACTCATAAACCACACTAATCATCCATGTTGACTCAACATTTAGAGTCTGTTTATGCTTCAAGACATTCTAGGCGAAATTAAGCTTGATTTATAAAGGATTGCTTCATAGATGGTGTGAAGGACATGAATAGAAAGGCTTCCAAGGTCTCTCCACCCATGGATGTATGTAACCAGACCAAAGTATTTATGGAATAATAATACGCTTCCTTCCTTTTGAAATTCAAGTGGCTTAAGAAAATCATATATGAATAGTTTTTTGTTAATGAAATAGTTTTAGGCAAAGACTCCTTAAGCTTGTAATCCCTCATCAGAGAGAGAGAGAGAAAGAGATTTGAACTCAGGTGTGGGCTTTAATTGTGGCGTCTCTCAGAATTTTAATTCTGAAAACAGGTAAACACTTGTTTTCAATTTCCTTCGTATTTTGAGATTGAAAAAAAAAAATTGAATTCTACTTGTTTTGGGTTACAAACAATTTTTTTGGACTAGAAAAAGAAAAAAGAAAAAAGAAAAAAAAAAAGTTACCAAACATAACCTTACTGTAACTAGTTGTAGAGAGCTTCTAGATTGCCTCAGCTTTGACAAGTCCAATTTTTGGTAATTTTGGTTTCTTCATGTTTTCCCCATTGAAAGTCTTTTGAATTCTGCATCACTGAAAGTATGAAATTGATTCTACACGTACTAGAAAATGGACTGGACTTCTTCAATTTTTATGAAATACAAATAGGACTCCTAATTGATATGTTTCACTTTCATGGATATTAATGCCTCCAAAATTTTCATTAGTCAAAATCTCAGCTTGTGTTGAATAAAGATGTTGGATCCCTGTTAGAAGTGGTATTTTTACTGTCAGGTCATCTTATCAGGCTATTACTCCTGGCAGTTTGCAAAGCTTTCCTTGGAAAAGCATTTGGAAGGTCATGGTTCCTCCTAAAGTATCTTTTTTCTTACTTGGATAGTGGCTAGGGAAAAAATTCTTACTGTGGATAATTTATGGAGGCCCCATATTTGTCTGGTTGAGTGGTGTTGCATGTGCATGAACAGTGTAGAGACTATAGACCCTAACCATTTGCTTCGTCATTGTGCTTATGTGCACAATCTATGGTCTTTGGTGTTTTGTACTTTTGGCCTTCATTGGGCTATGCCAAGAAGGGTAGTGGATTTGCTGGCGTGTTGGAAAGGGCGTTTTGGTCTACATTGTGCTGCTGATCTATGGGGGGCTATTTCCTTATGTGTAATGTGGGCTCTTTGTCAGGAACAAAAACTGGCTTATTTTCTAGGGGATTGAGCATTTGTTTTTGGAGCTAAAATTGTTATTATTACTATCTATGTGTGATCGGATGGCTTCATTAAGTGGAAACTCTTTTTCCTCCTTGGAAGAATTTCTAGATTTATGTAATTTCCAATAAGTCTTGTGGTTTTCCTAGTACATTACTTGTGTACAGAGGAATACTGCTTTCTTTGAATTCTTAATTAAATGAATTATTTACCTATCAAAACATAAATTTGGCACATTCCAACATGTCTGCAAAGTTTAACCAGCAGAAAAAGTTTACCCTGCGAAACACACCATTCCTGCGTAGGAAAATGCCTTTGGTGCAATATCTCTATTGTGAAATTTGATCACTTGTTTTGGTGACATATACATAAAGAAAAATTAATTAATAAATGATTTCTCCCGACTTTATTGTGATTGAGTTTTTTCCTTGAAGGGTCCTTATGTCAATGGGAAAGAGGTTTCTGCTGTAGATTTGTCACTTGCACCCAAGCTGCATCATCTAGAGATTGCTTTGGGACATTACAAGAAATGGTCAGTTCCTGATTCTCTTCCCCATGTGAAGTCTTATATGAAGGTATGTAAAATACAAGCAAAATTTTAGATTTTACTATCTATGTCTAGTGATCACGTTTCATTGGTTTTTCACTATTTCCAACACCTCTAATGGCTTGAACCTTGGACCTGAAGTCCTGCACCATTCTAAGTATAAATACAACTAATCTACAGAGGCCGCTAACAATTTTTTTAGTTTATAAATGAGACCTTGAATGCATTGGTGAATAGGAAACTCTTTTTTTTTCCATGACGAGTGCATGCTCTTTGAATTTGCCAACCTCTATGGCGAGTGCAGGCGAATAATGTGCATTAAAATCCTCTAGTTATTTAATTCTTTTTAATGTCATTGACCTTATTCTTGTAATCTCTTCTTCTTTTCTTTCTTTTTTTTCTTTTTTTTTAGTTTGAGGAGTTGGGGAGTAGGGGAGGTGGGGAGGAGGGAGCTCAGGGGGTGTGAATAGGCTGGAAACTGTTTCATAATGTGCTAAATAAATTGGACTAAAGTTGAAATTAAGATCTCCATAATGGAAACTATCAAATATCTGATCAATCTTTGGTAAGGACTACATGCAAATAATTACAATTGAAAAACTACTATCTCATTTATTCGTTCTGCTTCTTCCTTTTGTTTTGTCCATCCCCCCGTCCCCCTTCCCCATCTCATAGAATACTAACTGTAGCCCTTGTAGGATGGATGGTTGTTGATGTTATTTAGCCTAAATACTTGGACGGTTAAAGATTTCATTTAAGAGTAGGAGGTGCTGACAACCATTATAGAATTGCTAGGGGACAAATCCCTAAAGCTTAGAATTTGTTTATTTCAAGATTTAAAGTGATGGCTTTGGTGCAAGGAGTGCTTCATCACCTTAAACATTAATTAATGTGGCAGTAGAATTTTCTAGGTTAGATGGTGTATTGCCACGAATTGATAGTTTTTTTTTTGGATACATCAATAATTTTTTTTGGGGGGGGGGGGCTTTGAACCCTGGATGTCTTCATTGAAAACAGTAGGAGGTGCCATTTGTGCTATGAAGCTCTTGGCCATGAATTGCTTATACTTTTTAGCTAATCATTTGGAGAAAATTTTGATCAGCTTGTTCTTGGAAATGGTCCCGTAACATCATTCACACCACTATACCATAGTCTCATATTAAGGCATTGCAAGAATTTGTAAAAATTTTCCTTATTGCTCTTATTCATTTCTCCAACATTTTTCCAATCTCTCTATCGCTGATTCTTCAATGGATTTCTTTTGTTTGAGACAAAAAATATATAATTAATTCTCATTCATATTTGATTTCATTTAAAATAATGCTATTACTTTAACATATTAAATTAAATTCATATTTTACTAAAGGGACTATATCAAGTTATCCCTATTGAAACTCTTTGTTAATATTACACCACTCAATAACTTATGGTTGGCCTAATAATTTAAAATTTTCACCACTAAATTGCACATTCTCGTTATTCTTAACACACGCCAAATTTCATATTAATCAAATATTATTTGCTATACAATCCATAAACTCACGCTTTATATATAAATTTAAAATATAAAAAACATGATATGTAAAAAATTCTATAGAAAAGATATTTATTGATCTCTAATTGTCATGAAATTTTGCAAGCATGGAATGTATGGGGAGAAATGTAATCCAACAATGTATTTGTCAAAATACATATGTTGTTGAATTGTTTAATATTGGAAAATGTCACTTGAACCCAACTTTCGTTAAATTTAATATTAATATATCTAACTAATATTACCATGAATTAGGATGGTTTTTATTTTATCCTAATTGTGATTTAACTTCTAAATTTTAGTTAATACCCAAATGAAGAACTGTTGATACATTTTTTAAAAGAAAAGATGTTGACAATTCAGAAAGAAATGTACTTTTTAATTTTACGGCTGAAATTGTCCTAAGAATCTCCAAGGACAAGGTTTTTTTTGGTTGTCTATATTGAAAGGGAGATTGTTGAGAATTTTAGTTTATATTTGACGATGATTTTCATTCCCTAAAAGTGTGTAGGCTACAATTTTTATTAGGGATATTTCGCTTATATATATATATATAGATATATATATATATTATTCTATGTAACTTGTACCTCCATGTTAATTGATCAGAGATGGATAAAAAATGTCATATTTTTGTTAATCTGAGTACATCTTTATTAAGTTTAATAAACACTTTTATATATATAACTTAGCATCTGCCATTCTTTAACTTCTCAAACCTTATTGAAGGACTAGGTCAACCTAAGGCTAAACCCAAACTTGTCGTATGTTTTACTTGTCCACCCTTTTTCCTGTATTTGTGAATAAAGCATTTACAACAGTTGAGGTATATTGCTATAATGCTAAAATTTAGCTCCACAAACCCAAAAAGTAAGCTCCAGCAGTGGAGCTATCCTTATTTTTTTTAGCTAATTTGCTACAGTACACATCTATAGATAGATGTGTACTGTTCATGAAAGCTAAAAAAAAAAATATTTTAATAAATTTCTCTCTCCTCTTTCATTTAAAAAATATTTTCTCTTTCTTTTTCACTGTTTCTCTCTCCGGCTTCTCTTCTTTCTTCTTTTTTCCTTCTCTCATTTTTTTTTTCTCTCCCTCGTCTACTCTCCTGACTGTTCTGGGTTCATCTTCATCGCCCAGTCCTTCATTGCCGATCTTTATCGCCGATCTTCATCGCCCAGTCCTTCATCGCCGATCTTCATCGCTGTCCCTTCATCGCTGATCTTCATCGCCCAGTCCTTCATCGCCGTCCCATCTCTGGGTTTCGTGATGGCGGTTTGGCTGGATTTCATGGTGGGGTGGTGGTTGTAGTTGTGTGGGTAGATCGGCGTCAATAGGTGGTTGGGTTCATCAATGGGTGGTTGGGTTGTGGGCGTCGATCAGCACTTTTTGTTTTGTTTTTTTTTTTTTTTTTTTTTTCCTGCTGTGGGCTGTGGTGTGGTGGTGGTTGTGGTTGTGGTTGTGGTTGTGGTGGTGGTTGTGGTTGTGGTTGTGGTTGTGGTGTGGTAGGTGGTTGGTTGATTTTTTTTTTTCTTTTGTTGGCGGTGGTGGTGGTGGTGGTGGTGGTGGTGGTGGTGGTTGTGGTTGTGTGTGTGGTTGTGATGTGTGGACTTGGTTGATTTTTTTTTTCTTTTGTTGTGGGCTGTGGTGGTGGTGGCGGTGGTGGCGGTGGTGGTGGTTGTGGTTGTGGTTGTGATGTATGGGTGTGGTTAATATATTATTTTATTGTAGTGAGATGGATTATTTTATTGTAGTAGATATATTATTTTATTGTGATATTTATATTATTTTATTGTGTTGAAAGCTAAAATAGATCCACTACTGCAGCATATATGTAGGTAAAATAGATAAAGTAACTTTTGATGGAGCTAAATAGCTAAATTTTTAGCTCCACTGCTGTGAATGCTCTCATGTGTGTGAATGTATATTTTCAGAGTTTAGCACAAAAAAAAATATCAGCACCTTTTCAACTGTTGCTCAATTAAATACGGTCACTGATATTATTTCAAAATTACAAGATGCGTTGATCTTTAGATCCATCAGTCATTTTGGCAAATGCATGTTTTTAATCCTCACCCTGTTGCTTTCTTGACTTCCATATGTGGCAGTTTTTTTACTTCAACTCACCTGAATAGCTAGTTTCTTTTAAATCCATAATTTTATTCGGTGTAACTAGAGTCTTATGATCTGAGAAAGCGTGTAGTTCTAGATAGCATAGAAGTTTGTGCAAGTAATATATTCTTGTTTAGTTTGTAGATAAGTTCTTTATTCCTAATAATGTGGAGTTCCTGACATGCAGGCCATTTTCTCAAGGGATTCATTTATTAAAACACGTGCACTGCCTGAAGATGTAATTGCAGGTTGGCGTCCAAAAGTCTTGGGTTAGATTGTCTGCAGCCGCTGTATGGGACTCTACAGGTCTATACCTAAAACGTTCTTTACAAGTATAAATTATTGTAGCCTTGAATGCAACTTAAACACTTTGTTATTGACCAGTAGATCGATTCAACCTTTCATTTATATTGCCAAAATGTGGAGATTGTAATATTGTGACCATAGATCATATATATGAAAGAGCATTTCAAGCCTTGTAAAGTAAAAAAAACTGTGCATTCCCCAGAAAAGGGCCTCGCTTTTTCATTTATTACACAGTATCCATGAAAAATCAATTTGTTACTCTTATCCAACCAATCTCATTACCATGTGGGGAAAGGCATAAAGAGGACAGATCATGGAAATTTCAGCCCGAGGGGCACATGAGGAAGTGACTTCATGGAGTCATGTCAGTGGCACAGTGGCACTACAAACATAACCATGAGGGGAGGGAGGGACACAGAGAATGTTAAAAAGGTTATTAGCTAGTTGGGCTTCCGAAGTCCTAGTTTTCGGGTGCTGTCAGGTAGAATACATACAAATTAAAAAATTGTCATTCAGTGGCATCATACATTATGGTTGTTCATCAGATTCCTCCTGTCGTAACACAAAAATAATTGAAGTTGCATCCCAAGTGGTTGAGTTAGAATAAATTTACAAATGTTCTTGTTGTCCCGTGTTCTAGGAGAAGAATAATGACAGGGACACGATTACTTCTTGCCACTTTTTTCACTACTGCTTACATGACTGGCTTGTTGCAATTAGAATAACATCATTTTCACGTGGACTATCAGTGACATCGCTTTTATTATGAATTAATCATAAAAGATCATGTTAATGATTGTAAAAACTTCGTTAAAACAATTTTCATGTCATGAGGTGTGAAAACATTGGTAAATAGATTCTTTGGGAACAAAACTTAAGTACAATTTCTTAGTTCCCAATTAAATTCAAACACATACCTATCAAGGTGCAGCCTAGTAATTGGAGGCTTTTAATGAGCTGCAGACTTAGACATCCTAGATTCACACTAGTTTCCCTTCATTACTTGATACACGATTTTGGTGGGTGGGGTTGTGTATCCGTGATTTACTCTCCAAGGGTGGGTCTAAAGGGCCCTGCCCTAGTGAGGTTCCATGTCATAAAAAAACACATGATTGCAATTTGATTGGAGATTGCAATGTAATGTATTGAAGTGAACGAAATCAACTTGGGTCCAGTGCTCCCATGCAATGGACCTATTAGAATCTAGACACATGTCAAACACGTGTCACGCGTCCACAATTTAACAGGCTAATGCATAAAGCACTGGACCCAATCCTTGCCCTTAAAGTGAAAGTTTTATAGATGGTTTTAAAAACCAAACGTTCAAAGAACCGAAAATGAGTTCACTTTTCAGTTTTACTGGTTCAACTACTAGTTTTACTGGGTTTTGCCGTACCAGTTTTGAGTCCAATTCCCAGCTGAACAGGCCGATTTGGTCTAGATTCCAAAACTAAGGTTTTACTTTTACTCTTTTTTTGGGTTATCTACATCAGTTTACACTGGATAAGTTTTAATCATTCATAAAATGGTCGATGAGTAGGTTTGTGCTGTGTTTTCTTTGACTTTTATCATTATTTTTATTTCAAAAGCCAGTAATCTTTTACGGATGTGAATGTTAAAGAAACTGTTTTTCATGAGACCAGCGGATTTATTTTATGGTCGTTGCCTCGTTGGTACCATGTTGGGAGGGAATGTTGAAGTAGAGCTTAGAATGTAATGAAACAAATATTCCCTCTTAATCATTCAATTTATTTTTCTAAATTCCCAAACATGAGAATATATGGAGTATTTTCTTTAAAACTTTCCTCTCGATCATTTTCTTATTATTATTATTTTTTTTATGGTGAGTTTGTGTTTCTATTATTGATATTTACATGTTTTCTATCTTATTTTTCAACGAATATACTACTTACCCTCCCAGCTCCATTCCAAAACAATGTGTATGGCAAGGGTCAATTATTAAAACTAGTATGTAGCCCCATGCTACCGCACGAGAATGAATATATTATTAATCATGAGTTTATTCATATTTAAAAGGCTCAGTTAAGTCTAAATTCATATTATTAACCAGAAAATTTCATTAACAAAACTTAGCAGTATATATATTTTACACAGAAAGATGAACCTTGGTGACAATGTTTATCCAAAAGATCCATTCATGCTTTTAAATCTTCAATCTCTATTGGTGATTGAAATTTTCGTAGCTTAAAAAATTTAAAATTAAAAAAAAAAAAAAAAAACCCCTCAGAGTTGTACTCATTTTGTAATTTTACGATGGGTCATTTTGTAACATGATGGGGATTTGTGTGAAGAAAAAACCTCTAAAGTTACATGGCTAATAAAAGAAATTCTCTCCAATCTCTTTTTATAGAGAAATTGGTTTGTGCGTGTTTTTATACATCCTTCATAGTTGTATTATCACGAAGCAGGTCCAATGAATTTAGATTGATACTACCGATTCCCAAAGCATGAGTGTTTAATGTGTTATTAATTTCATCTCATTGTCTTCTACACATGACAGCAAAATTAAAAATAATTAGATTGTACACGTGTATAGTAAAATTGGACTCCAATTTCAGATTCTAATTGAACAATTGGAATGATAATATATGATAGTAACAACAATAGGAAAATTCAAATAAAATTTCAGATTAAATTGTAACAATTTGAATAAAAAATTCTAGTAGAAAGACAGGGTGGAGTGATCCATTCCAAGAAGGCGACCAAACTTACGTAAATATAGAATAATAAATCTCTCTCCGAAAAATTTACATTGTTTATAACCTTTACCTTCACTGAAAATTTTAAAAACATAGTAACTCACATTTGCCATCCAGACATCTACAGCCGGGTCCTCTCCAATTCGCGTGAGATTCCATTGATCACTAAGTTCCTTTGCAGCTTGCAAAAAGTATAATCCATCGGTCCACAGCAGTGCTTTCTTCATTGTTATAGGTACCAAACCTGAACAAAAAGCGAAATATAAGGATAATGAATTTTAGGCATAATGTGCATCTAATCACATATTAGCAATTTATAACAAATGTAAAGATGCAAACTTTGTAAGTGAATAGTAAAAAAAACTCAGTGTCAGAACCAAGAAGAAAGCACTTTAATCTGAAACTCAGTGCAAATGTAAAGATGCAAACTTTGTAAGCAATTTATAACAAAGATGCAAACTCTGGCTTTGCTATCTTTTTGGAAATTATGCAATGTACCAAACCAAGTTCTTATCACCGATATTAATCTCTTTGGTTTTCACGTTTGACTACAAAATCAAGAAAAAACTTAATTAGCATAGTAACTCACTTGACCCGATACATAGAAGTGGTTTTAATGAGAATGAGCCCACATACATTTAGCCACATGATGCAAAATTCAACTTCAATTTCACCGATATTAATCTCTTTGGTTTTCACGTTTAACTGCAAAATCAAGAAAAAACTTAATTAGCACAATAACTCACTTGACCCGATACATAGAAGATTAGAAATGGTTTTAATGAGAATGAGCCCACATACATTTAGCCACATGATACAAAATTCAACTTCAATTTCAGATTCTAGACACATGGCACAAAATTAGGAATTCTAATTTGGTGTATACACGTGGCACACAATTAGAGTTCTAATTTGGAATTCAATTTCACACTCTCTCTGCTTCACCTATTATTATATATATAGATTAGACTTCCCATAAATAAATAAATAAATAAAATAACTAAAATTAGATTGACCGGCTCTTTACTCGTTTGTTCTTTTGTCGTTCCTTTTGCCCCATTTATTCTAATAAATTTCTCTCTATTTCACTTAAAATAAAGAAAATGAGTATATTATGTTATCCAATCTGATTACTTTATATCTAACATTATTTATTATTTTTTTTTAGAAGAAAACTTGTAATAATATTCAAAGAACAGCCGCATCAGCCAAAAATTACAGAGAAAATATGTGGAGGAATATCCTCCATTCACACCAAAAACTCGCTAACATGTCTAGCAATATTATGAGCAGCCGAGTTGCCTTGTCCCTGAGACCAAAAAATAAAAACATAAAAAATCAGAAAAATTCCTTACAAGTGACTTGACCTCTTCTATCAGATGAACATATGCAGCAAGTGATGTAATTAATATCAGATTTCAGAGCATTAATTGAAGTAACACATTGCTTTAACATATAGAATATACATTGCATTACCAAGATTTTAGCACAGAACTTCCTTTAAAAAAAGAAAATGCACAGGCAACCAGCAAGTTTTGATCATACCCTAAGAAAGCACTAATTAACTCTGTCGATTGGCAATGTATTCAGCTAAATAATATAATGGGGCAGCTCTTATTGGATCAAAATTGGCAAGCTCTTGCACTGCTTGATTTGCCAGCTTCCTGGCAAACTTCTTAGCCTTGTCAATGCCCATAAGCTTAGGATATGTGGCCTTATCACTTGCCAAATCCTTCCCGGCTGTCTTTCCCAACTCCTCGGATGACTTAGTCACATCCAAAATATCATCCACTACTTGAAACAACAACCCTATACACCTAGCATAATTCCTCACCCTCTCTATCTCAATCACATTCCCACCTCCCACAATAACTCCACAAACAGCTGAAGCCTCTAGGAGCTTTGCTGTTTTATGGACATGAATGTACTCTAATTCACTCAAACTCACTTGTTTCCCCTCGCAACAAAGGTCCACAACTTGACCTGCCACAAGCCCTTCAGACCCAACTGCTGAACCAAGCTCAGCAATGGCTTGGATGACACGGTCGGAAGAAACTTTTGCCGTCTTGGTTGCTATGTGTTGGAAGGCAAGGGAGAGGAGAGCATCCCCCGCTAGTACAGCGGTTTCTTCACCAAAAGCCTTGTGGTTTGTGGGCTTTCCACGTCTAAGATCATCGTTGTCCATGCAAGGGAGATCGTCATGAATTAGTGACATTGTGTGGATCATCTCTACGGCACAAGAAATTGGAAGGGTTAAAGACTCATCCCCTCCTACTAATTCACATGAAGCAATGCATAAAATTGGTCGTACACGCTTTCCACCGGCAAGAAGTGAGTATCTCATTGCCTCATGGATTTTCAATGGATGTTGCAAAGGCACTGCCTCTTCTAGTGCTTTGTTCACAGTTTTTGTCTTTAGGGCCATGTATTCTTTGAATTGAAATATGGATAAAGGGTTGTTCATTGCCTTGTTGAGTAATTCTTCCGTGAGGAATGGTTGGAACAAAGACGAGTTTACAGCATGGATGGCTCTAATTTTCCCAAGAGCAGGTTTGGGGTGACCTAATGGGACTCTAGTCAAGTTTTTGTAGCCATTGATATGGATCTTGAGAAGGGTTGAAGTGTGAAAACTTGATATGGTTGCAGAGAAGGCCATTGGAATGAAGTTTATTGAAGAACTATTCGTACTAATTTTGGTAGCCTTGTTTCTAGCTACTTCTATCTACTAGTAGTTATAGTACTACAAAAAAACTGGGTTTACTAAGGAATGTGATAAACATGCTATTTTGAGTGTCCAAACCTATATATAGAGTTTGAATATTGGTGGTCTTGTTTTAGGTAGCTGAAGATGCTATTTTGAGTGTTCAAACTTCAAACCTATAGCTTTTGGTTAATCCTTTTTCGTAGGACTTGGAGTCTAGTGCATCAATTGGCTTGATTTATATTTATTTATTTCTTTAGAAATTATTTTATTCCATTTAATTTTGTATTTTAGCCCAGGTGAGTTTTGATAGAAATTATTTTAAACCCTTTCAGCCTTTTTTTTTTTTTTGGCTGAATAAGGCTTGCATAATAATTGAATTTTTTTTTTTGGCTGAATAAGGCTTTCATAACAATTGAATTAAGCTCTTACATAACGACTAGACGTGCCAGCAGAATTTTCCAAAGCTTACAGAAAAGCTACGTCAATGGAAGCTTCACTTGACAGCGACCCTTTCAGCTTTCATAACGACACCATCCTGCTACAATTTATTAGACAGGCTAAATATATAACACAAATTTCGGTTAATTGTTCCGTTTTATAATTTATGTGAAAAATCTAATACACAAGAATGAGTAACACACAGGATAATAATTTGACAATAAGTTTAGAGGCATAACATATTTCACAATTGTCTAAGGTGGCAAGTTGATAACGACAAATAATAAAATATGAGTAGTTTTATGTTCATAGTAAATCTTTCTTAGAAGCAAGTTGTCATTGGTGGGTTAAAAGTGATGTCAGTGGCAGGCTTAAATTAAAAATAATAACAATTTGTCGCCTATAATTTATTGTCAAATATTGTAACCATAACATTATCAATAATAACTTGCCAAATGCCAAATCAGTCGTGAAATTTATTATAAAAACTGTTATGTTAGTAGCGGTACTCATATTTGAAGTTTTATGGGCTGTTTGGGTAAAAAAAATAGTCATGCATCACTCATCACTCAGTTTTCATCACCCATCACTCATCACTCTGTAACTCATTTTTTATCACCCAATAATGACGAAATATCTCACTCAGCCCGTTTGGCACCCAACACCCAGTTAGAGCATTAGCATTGAAAAATTCCAATTCTACTCTATTTTACCATTCCAAAAAGCCACTTTATCATTATACCATACCATCTTACAATACTTCTAGCATCCTAAAACTCTATTTTTATTAAAATATTATTTTTTAATCTTTCTTTATTATTTCTTTCCAACCGTCAAACTTCATGATTCGTCACATTTTCCTGGGCTTTCCAACAATCATTTTTTTTCCTCTCTTTCTCTCTCAACCTCTAGCACCGGTTCAACATACAAAGCCACACAAACACACAGACCCATGATACACCGATCAACCTATCCAAGCCCATCACCACACACACACACAAACACAAACCATCAACAAAGCCACACACCCACAAACACAAACCATCAAACCATCAACAGAGCCACACACACACAAACCATCAAACCAGTTGGACTCAACAACGGCCACCACACCCACCACCTAAGCCACCAATCAGCAAACCCAAGCCACCGATCAGAAACCCACGCCATCGATTTGAAACTCAGGCTGTCGATCAGCAAACCCAAGCCACCGATCAGAAACCCACGCTACCGAAGCAAACCCATTCAAAAAAAATCATCACCAGAGCCACCATCTGAGCTACCGATGATCAACCCAACCGATCCACCCACCGATCAACAGATCCACCGTTTCAAACCCACCAATCAACCAATCCAAACCTGCCATCAACCGATCCTAGCCCAACGATCAACCGATCCAAACCCACTAATCGGTTGAGCTACAGTGCGATGAGAGATGAGAGAGAGGCTGTGTGAAGCTTCAGTAATGGAGATGGGTAAGGGTGAATCAGTTGAGCTACAGTGTGATGAAAGATGAGAGAGAGGCCGTGTGAAGCTTCAACGATGGAGATGGGTGAAAGGCTTGGTGAAGCTTCAGCAATGGAGGATGGTGTGTGATAGTGTTTGGGTCTAAAGAGAGGGGAGAGCAGATGGAGAAACAAAGAAGGAAGAGAGAGAAGAGAACAGCAAAAATGAGGGAGATGAGAGAGAAATTTCAGGAAAAAAAGGCATCTTATATATATATATTTTACAATACTGCTACCGTGCAATTCTACCTTTAGAATTACAATGTAACAGTATTGTAAAAAAATTTGCAATACCTAAGTTTAGAGTTCTCTGATGCAAGGCATTTTGGGACTGCAAATGCCAAATTCTTCTTGAATTTGGCATTTGCAATTTGGTATTTTCATTTCCTAATACTAATGCTCTTCTTCTTCAAATATTTTTTTTCAATACTGTTTATGGGTATGCAATTCTTACTTATGAGTTTTGGGTGTATCCAACACCGATCCTTGCCCTAATTGCAATCCTATCTTCACATTACGCACTGCCTGGGTAACTTGTTCTTGTGGTGCTATTTCCCTGTAGAAAAAAAAAAAAAAACCTACAACCACTTATTCTCTGTGAATGTTTGGATATGATTTATGGGTGGTGGAATATGATTGTGTGGCCTTTATTAATGGTAATAAGATTAACTATTCAGGATTATTGAAAAAATTTGGTTGCTAATTTATTTGCACAAGGGTATTGAACTCACTATCATGTATAGTTGTGTATTTCAATAGTATTGTATTTACTGGAATTATTCTATTAAGAACTGTGTATTGTTTCATGTTATTTTTTAAATTCAAATAATGTTGCTTACATTGGTACTATTTCAATTAAATCCAAGGTTCATGAAAGATGCTTGTGTTGTTAGTTGAGATCTTCAAGAACTTTGACAAAATGAATGATTGTGCTGAAAAGATATCGAGCTATAAGCACACACTTAGATGGAGATAGCTATGAAAATGACAATATGCAATTTTTATTTCCATTTGAGGAACAAATTAAATGAGTAAATGTTCATTTAATTATTAGTAACTTGTGTATGTCACATTAATTATTGTTGTCAAATCTATTCTGCTATTTTATCTAACTCACAAAACTACTGCACCAAACATATTTTTTTAATCGTCGAATAAATTGTTCCTGAATGTATTAGACTTCATCTTGACCACGACTAGAATAAACTACTTGAATGCAGAAACACACTCAATTTGATTATGATTTTTTGTTGTCTTCAATTTTCTCAAATTTGCTCATAAGCATTTCCAGGTCAGTAATCACTACTATGGATTTAATAGAAAATGAAAGATTTTTGCCATTTAATGAACATTGATACATCAATCTTCAAGAATCTGATTCCCGACCCTTTTGCCACTCAGAATTTGTTTTAGTAGAATATTTTTTGGCAATTTCGCATCAGTAGAATATTTGACCCTTGTTAACACAATTTAGTAGAAATAGCAATGGCTTTTGAATTGGAAAGAAACTTGAAAGTAATGCTTCTCTGTTTATGTTGGTGGCAGCTCCATTTTGAATGGAATACACTTTTTTCGTTGTGACCTGCTGGTTACTCTTGCACATAATGTATCACATCAATATGCGTAATGTCTTGGTCAAAGTTTTAGTTTATATGCCACTCATTGTTATATACACATATAGATATGGTTAACAAAAGTAAACAAAAAGGGTACATGCAATCAAGTCGAATACAATTTGATTTAAATATCTCCTTTACAACCTCAAAATTGACTACAGCTCCAATTTTATGATTAGGTATCATAATATTATCTGACTATGTGACAAACACCATGAACTCTACTTCATTTCTTAAATTGATAGAAGTAACTACTAATACTTGTTGCTGTGGACTGCTATATTAGTTGAGCATAACAATATATACTATTTGCTCTGTCTGTGTTGTTTTGTACTATTGGGGGCAACGCAGACAATGTCTGAGGTCAATAGTTACAGCTCCACTTGTAGTTGGCACATGTGCCACATGGATCGGTGTGTGCTTAGGACGTCCCTCTCTCCCCGGAATTTCGGAAGGAGGTTTTATGGATGTCAGCATTGGTCGTCGGTCTGTATCATCTCCTTTTACTATTGCACTATATTTTTATGCAAACTGCCGAATCGCCTTACTTGCCCATCATATTTATATGGTATGCATTTTGTTGTAGGACTCCAATCAACATTGTAAGTTCTTTCAATGGTTGGACAATAAAACATGTCCTCGTGGCCGTGAAATAGCACCAATTGTGTGGGAAAGGTTCACAAGGCTGGCAGCTGAGGCTAAGGCCGCAAATATTGAGAGGGACAATGCCCGTGCACTGGAAGCAGAAGCATGAGAGCGGAAAAGGGTAGCGAAGCGCAAGGCTGAAAAATCTAGGCTCGCACTCCGGATTGCTGAACGTAAACTGTACAAGTGTAGGGTGGCTTTATTTATGTCTTGGCTTGTAGTTGGGAAGTATTTTCTTTTTTCCATTGTATTTGGGGGCCATGGACACGCAATTGTGCCTACCGTGATTCCAATTTCTGTCACGTGAGCTATGTTTGACACTGATCCTTCGCATGTTTAACTAACCAATATATTTGATAGTCGTTGGACGAGATACCCATATATCCCTATTTCTTACAATGCAATTATGTAGTGGGCGTGTTTGTTATATTACTTTTATACCTGCGCCCACACACACACACATACATATGTCTGTATGTTGGGAAGTAGCCTGGCATGTATTGATTGCTTATGGGTCGAAGACATCCATGACATACCTCTTCTCAAAACCATGTCCATCATAACAAGTGCTCATTTATACCACTACTGTCACATACATTTGCGCGTTACAAAACCTATAGTTCCAAAATACCACTACAATTGCTCATTTGAATCTGATGCTCTCTCCCTTGTCCAAGCTCTAAACTCTGGAGAGGCTGGTGGCGAATTGGGTCATATTCTTCAAGATATTAGGATCTCCAAGAACTCTTTCAGCTCTTGTTCTTTTCAGCACCTAAAAAGGGAGGGCAACAGGGTAGTGCACGAATTGGCTAAAGGAGCTAGATTTTCTGGGCTTACTCAAATATGGAAAGGAGTCTCTCCTCCTTTAGTGCAGGATTTTCTGGTTTCTGATTTGTCTTGTAATTCTGCTCTCTAGTTGTTTTCCTCTCTGTTCTACTCCACTTTCAGTTGGATTATATCCATTACATGGGTTCACTATCAAAAAAAAAAAATAGCGCAACAATCATCAAATGCTAATGCTGATAATATATTAGAAGCATGCATATGTGCGTTGTCCATACAGTTGCAAAATAGCGCAATACTCTTACGCAAATAACTAATCCCTACATCCGCTAACATAAGCGCTATTTGCTTCACTTAGGCTTCGGTTGGGAGTTCATAAGGGAATCGAATGGAATTATCATAAGGGAATAGAAAAGAATGGAATGAAATGGAATCAAGTAACCTTAATTAGATGTTTTAAAATAAAATAATGGAAATGAATGAAAATGAATGGAATGTAAGTAATATTGTTTGGGAGCAACATGGAGGGAATGGAATAATATCATTTTATGACAATATTACTATTAGACCCCTATTTTAAAATAAAGGGTTGAATATATAGGGGTATTTTGGGAGTTTTAGTAAAAAAATCATTAAATTTAATTTTATTCCTTCCCATTTCTCTCAATTTGGGGAGGGGGAGGGGGGGAAAGAAAATTTGAGGTTTTAAGGGAATAGAGAGGAATGAGCTTTCCCTCCTACTCATTCCATTCCCTCCCACTTAGGCCTCGCTTGGGAGAAGAGAATGGAATGGAATGGAAATGAATTAAAAGAATAATTTTAGAATATTTTTCCATTCCCTTGTTTGGGAGTTTTAATGGAGGGAATGGAAAACTCATTCCCTTGTTTGGGAGTTTAAGTGGGAGTGAATAGAATGGATAGGAGAGAACACTCGTTCCTCTTTATTCCCTTAAAACCTCAAATTTTCATTCTCCCCGAAATTGGGAGGAATGGAAGGGAATAGAATTAAATTTAATGACTTTTTTACAAAAACTCCCAAAATACACCTATATAGTCAACCATTTATTTTAAAATAGGGGTCTAATAGTAATATTGTCATAAAATGATTCAATTCCATTCCAGTCCCTCCATGTTGCTCCCAAACAAGATTACTTACATTCCATTCATTTTCATTCCTTTTTATTCCTTTATTTTAAAACATCCAATCAAGGTTACTTGATTCCATTCTTTTCCATTCCTTTCCCTTACTTAAATATATTCCATTCTATTCCATTATTTTCCATTCCCTTATGATGATTTCATTTCATTCCATTCCCTTATAAACTCCCAAGCGGAGCCTTAAACTCCCAAATAAGAGAATGAGTTTTCCATTCCCTCCATTAAAACTCCCAAACAAGGGAAGGGAAGAATATTCTAAAATTATTCTTTTCATTCCTTTCCATTCCATTCCATTCCCTCCTCCCAAGCGAGGCCTTAGGCTACCATGTGAATAAGTTCCAAAATGAATAGTGTTTACAATATCACAGGTCAATGGCCGTTGGCAACATAGTCAGCCCACATTGCGTAAATGATATCGTCCCTAAATTGGGCCATGCATTTTTTCGCTTCATCCGACATTTCCATTACATGTCTTGAGGTTGCTAAGCTAGTTAATGCTCCAGTATTGCCATTGCCATTGCCCTCGCTATTAGACTCACGTCTTTCAGACTGTGTGTCATCCCCTAATGTGGTAAACAGTTTATCACCCCGGTTGTTAATGCATATGAAATTATGAAAGGCACAGTACACAACAATTACGCAACGCTGTCTACTTTGCTTAAAGTTTGGCATTAAATTCAAAATAGGGAAACGGGCCTTTAGCACTCCAAAATATCGCTCAATAACCATCCGCAAGGAGTGCCTATAGTTGTACAACTCTTTCTTCGATGTTGGCCGTCTATTGCTTGAGTGAAACTCCTAAGCACGGTACCTAGTTCACTTGTGAGGGAGGAGAAAACTAGTGCCAATTGATAGGCTCGAATCCACCAAGTAGTATGGCCCTACACACACACACAACCACCTAGTATGCACTTAAGTTATTCATAAACATACTACTAACAATGGAGAATATCATTCTTAAAGTCACAGTAAAGGATAGTACTTGTTGGTGGCCATGGGAATCCATGATTTCAGTCACTGATCGCTTCTTCGAGCACCCTTGAGTCATTGGCGCTGCCCTCCCACCTAACATGGACATAAGTGAACTACATGTCCATGTTACACATACACAACACATTAGTTGTTATAGTACTCTTGCGGCTCCTGTGTGCCTTAGTCGCATTTGCAGGAGGTTAAGCACTGACGTGCATACCATTAATTGCTCCTACACATTTCTACACATGAAAGTTTTCATTAATCTTAAGTACCACATATCAAATAGCATGGTATATTACTGTTATGCAAAGTTAGTTAAGTAGGGGAATTTTTTGTACCTCAAACCATGGCCAGTACTTGTTCACTTGAAGATGTTCAAGGAGGCCTACAACATTCGAATCAGGTTTAATTAAATGCTTCGCATATGAGTGGACAGCCCACAACGCCTAACAAAAATGCCGGGACACAGTTTCCATTGAGTGCTAAAACCTATCTGCAACACATTTGTAACGAGTGTTGTGTCCAAGTATGTGCAATAACATGGCCACCGCCTTGGTGGCATTCACCCACCTTGTCCGTCCCTCAAATAACCATGTCGAGCCAACTCGTCCACTAAATGATCCAGTAACTCACATGTCATACGGAACATCTCGTAACACTTAAGTGGATTACCTTCAATGTGTTCGTCCATATACGCACTGCAAGTCAACATACTTGTACGCATTGGTTGTTTATCGAAATGCCACTGCATGTATGCGTACATCTCCCCGACTATAGGATTCACTAAATTGAACTCTGCTTCTTCTTCACTATCACACTCTGAATCCGTCTAGTCATCGCCATTATCTTTACGGGCATCATTGGAAGCAACGTCGTTGAAGTAAGCATCATCAAAGTCATACTACTGGAATTCCCCTAACCATTCGTTTCCTGACACCATAGGTGACCTACACAATGCAATAACACACTTTTCAGGTAGGTTATCAAAAGAGAGATATAAAAGCAAAAATGTTATTCTAACAATCTACACCTCAACTTGTAATCAAACCAAAAAAATGAACCATTGACATAGGAAATACCTGTTCCAAAGGGTCCTAATAATAACATCAACCGTTCATTATAATAAGGCAATGAAAAATAACAAAAGAAAACCAAACAAATCAACCATATATTACAAAGAATGAAACCCTACAACCTAAATAATACCATGCATTCTTGTAGGCCTAACAGTCATCCTTACAAATAAAAAAAATGCAAAGCGAACAATAAACCATAGATTATAATAAGGCAAAGCTTATGGAATTTGCCTTGCTTCATAAACACCCAATCCAACAATCATCATTATAAACATAAAAAAAAAAAAATCAACAAACCCAAAATCCAAACATCCATAGATTAATATAACGCAAACCCTACAAACATCCGAAGTTCATAAACAACATAAACCAAAGTATCATCCTTAAGAAACAAAAAAATAGAACAAGCCAAAAAGGCATCCATAGTTTTTAAAAATCAAATAGCTTAGTCATAAGACAATTCTATTATCCTTACTAGCCAAATACAACTACTCCTAACTACTACATAACAAGCAACCACACAAGTCAATCCTCCTCCGGTTTAGAACGTCCTCTATCCAAGTCTTCCTCCTATGCTCCGGCATACCCATAAACACCACCCTATTGTCCTTTGTTGCAAAGCCTTTGAGATCTTGACATAGGCCTTGTTCCCAAGATCTTCATACTTATTAAGCAACTCAATTGCCCTGCCAAGTGAACAAGGATCAACCCCAACTATGGATTGAGCAAATTGCTCGAATGTACTGCTGGACTTACCCCGTTTACTACTAAACCTCTCATTCGTCATTGCAGTGTACTCCTTTAGGGCCACAGTCATGTCACTTACCTTATCCATTTTCTTGGATACCTTATTACCCTTGCCACTTCCATCATGCACTGGACGTTTTCCCGCCCTTTGGGTCGGCTCTTCAACCTCAGTATCCTCCACAGTCTGCAGGACACTCAAAGTTTGGAGTGTAACAATCATCCTTTAGATGGGTGGGTGCACTGGCATTTGCAAGTTCTTCCAGGGCATGTTCTTCGTCACTGTTCAAGGCAGGAGTGTCTAAGGAGATCTGCAGGTTCCTAGTTGTAGTACTAGGGGTGAACAACTAATGCAACTTGTTATAGTCTGGACATCCTTGTTTTCATAAGTTAGCTGCCTGACAATTGCCCTGCAACGTTATTGGAAACATTAGCACAATAAATGAAGCAATTCATATATTATCAATTTGGACGCAATTTCCATAAATAAATAACCGCAATAACTTATATAAATAATAAACAGCATTAAACATACTGCAACCACATTTGCCCAAGCCTCGTCAGGACTAGTCATTGTTTGGGTGTGCTCGTCCCACCCCAATCCTCTGTGTTTAAGCAACTGGCTCCACTTGTGTTGTTTTAGTTGGAGCCTATTATGCTTCTGAACCACTTTCTTATGGGGAAATGATTTCTTGGCCCGTGTATTGAGTTCGGCAGTAATTGATTGCCACATAGGACCCTTGAAGACACCATTCTCCATATTACCCTTAAGTTGTTCCTCTAACATAATCTCAATAAAGATATGTTTTACATAGGGAGGCCACATTTTGTCATCTGTCTCTTGTAATTCATGTGCTATCTAATTGAAATATCTAACGTGGTAAGCTCATGACAGATTCAATAATCATGCAATTTTAAGTATTGATATATAGGACTTTCATGATTCATGTGCCAAGAAGGTTTAGTTATCTCCATATACACACTAGAAAAATATTTCACAGTTATATCAACACGGATAAAAAAAAAGTGTGAAAGGAATGTAAGAAACAGCGACAATATAAAAATCCTTCATCGTATGTGACTACATATACAATGTGACCAGATATACAAAAAGATGGAAGATCAAAGCAACGAGTTAGTAAACTTAGTGGTCACAAATAGGACTGGGTTAGTGCATGGTTAAATAGATGGTACTTCATAAGAAACTACTCTACCAAACATAATGGGAACAAAATATGTCAGCAGAATCACAAAAGGGACATGCACTAAATTGCTTCAACCAGACATCCGTCTCTTACTGAGGCAGGTCATGAAATAAATCGGTCAGGAAAGGGCACGGGGTGAACATTCCCAAAATGACCATATTTACGGACACCCGTGACTGTACAATACCACCATCAGAGAGAAGCGAACTTCCTAATCATCTGCCTCTTGGTAAAAGCCTTCCCGTCATCCTACCTTCTCAAGTCCACAGCCATCTTAAAGAACAACACGCATCTCATATGCAATCATATTACAAGTACAATACAGATATCCTAGTATTCTTAGAGGAACAAATATTGAGCATAGGATCCATATTCATAATTTCCAAATGATAAATGAAAGTGACAATTGGTAGGCTTGTATCAGATATGTATGACATTCATGTACGTATAGTACGACTATATTTATCTATATGTATCTACTTTAAGTATAGCCACATTCATCTAAGTACACTGATGACAGAAGAATTACAAATCCATAGGGCAACTATATTTATCAATATGTATCTACAAAGCTTTAATTGTATTGTAGTCAAGGGTACAACAATTTATCAAAACTTCTCCGGGCATAAAGTCATGTGTCTATATTCCAGATGGCATACAAAGTCATGCTTCTAAAGTCATGAGCCGCTACAAGTATATTAGCAACTTTTATCATATGAACAATGATGATATTTGCATCCACAATATACAATTACAAAGTACATTGTCCATACCTCTAAAGAAATGATGATAAACTGATTACAATCCCAAAAAACTCATTTAAAATTATGAACCGATGGCAATTGGGTACATTATAAATTAAAATGATGTGTCAAAGAAACAAGCAATAATTAGTCGGATAATTTTTGTACAACAACAGCAAGGCGATAGAGCAAAATTTATGAAAGGACCCACACATTGACAAGCATGACAGATGGCAGTAGCTACGTTTTTAATTTGGATCTGTTTTTGGTCCTAAACTCCTAAGCTCAATCCAATGTATCACAAAACTCTCAACATGAAGACCCAAAAAAGGTATCACAAAACTATAAAAAAATTAAGACCCAAAACCCTCAAATTGTAGCACAAAACTCTCAGCATGAAGACCCAAAGCTCTAATAAATTTACAATAAACATCTCTAACTTTATCAAAGTGAACTAAAGACCCAAAACTAAGACCCAAAAACATTTCATAACAATTTCAGCTAACCCAAAAAGGGGTACCATCAATGTCACGAAAATGCTATAACAATCACCATTCCACAACCACAACCACCATTCCAGTTCATAAACAACAACAGCACCACCCTCATGCATAACAATTTGTACAAAATGAGAATGGGTTCTATATGGGATTCACAAGGTTAGACAAACCGTCCCACCACAAAGAAAAAATCCCAAAAAGAAAAAACTAGAGTTCTCACTCAAACACCACAAACAAGGCAGAAAAGAGAGACAGACAAAAAATCCCCAAAACATTTTCTAAAAAATCAGAAGCACAACTCCATAGGTCCAAGGGAAATTCATGTTTAAGAAAAGGAAGAGAGAGTGGTGGATCTACGTTGCTCTGAGTGGACAAACCACGAATGAAGTGGTGTGGTGGTCTCAGTCTGGCAGTGTCATCGCCGGAGTTCACAATGCCTAAGGTAGATCCACCACGAAAAATCCCCGCCTCCTTGTGAGGTACCAGGCATATATGTCGGGTACAGGATATACCACCTCGTGGTACACGATGGGTGAGACTCTCAAGGCTCAAGGCGTTTTTTACTAAGACCATGTATTACAGCTTTATCAAACAAAACAAAGATGTCTCAACAAAATGAAAACAAAACAGCGAGAGGAAGGGAGAAAGAGAGAAAGAGCCACAGCCGTTAATACCACTAGTTTGGACTTTGGAAAGATTCGATCGCTGGTTGTCGACTAGAGGATGCAGCGGACGACAAGGGCAAAAGCTGACTGGCAACTGGCGACTTGTGTATGCAGATTATCAGAGATTTAGTTAGATCTTATACTACTATTTTCATTTCAGTTCTTCGTATTGATTGATTTTTCTTGGAGTTCTTAACAATGGTGATAAGGTGCTGTAAATACCTCCTTCTTCTTCAAATTATTATTATTATTATTATTATTATTATTATTATTTTAACTCTGTCCTGAAGTGAACCGCAAGAACCGTCCAAGGTTTTCAAACCTAAGCGGTTCAACCGTGATTCGCACTGTTTACTGTTTTTTTTACAAAAACTGGTTTTTTAAGTTAAAAGAACCGTCCTAATGATCAGTTCACGGTTAACCTTCAAAACCATGTTGTGGAGTGTGGACTATTGATGTGAAGGGTTATGAATTTTAGTGCTTTTTAAAAAAATATATTTTATTCAATTAAAAAAAAAAAAAACATTCTTCTTGCTTTTGGAGATACAAAATTTCAATTTTTGTATAGATTTTATTAAGAGGAAAAGTTATTAATTTTTATAGCTACATTAATATCTACATGAGATATAAAATTTAACGGAGATACAAATTTTTTGCGCGCGCGCACACACACACACACACATATATATAATAAAATTAAAGGTAAAAATTAAGCACAGAATTTTAGGTGTAATACGTTAGATTCTCCAATTTAATTCAAATACTTGAATTGAGTAAATTTAATTATAACATCCTTGGAAAAAATATAAATATTTGTATTTTACTGGCCAATGCAACTAAGTGTTTGAATTTAATGTATTTTTTGTATCTAAGTTTTATTCTAAAATAATTATATATAAAAAATTAGCCTAAAATTAAATTTTAAAAAATTAAAAAATAATAGAAAAAAGTAAACCAAAACAAAAAAAAAAAATGCAAAAACACCTCATTTGTAATATTTATATCCGCCAAATTGACCTCAGGGATTTACTTTCATTAGCTCTTATGGATCCAAGCCCATGATTAAAGTTATAAGAATTGAAAAACCTCATAAGGTATTTTTGCAATTGTTCCAAGCCCAGTAGCGTTTTTTCATTTTAGCCAAAAAAAAAAAAAAAAAGAGGTTTTTTTCCAACCCTAGCAGAGTTGCACCAACAAAGGCCAAACGTACAAACGTTAGGGTTTAGTCTCTCGTCTCCTCTCTCCTAAGGAACGGAAGCTGTTCGGCATAATCTCTGTCGTCTGTGTTAACAAGGTACGACCTTGTTTCTTTTTTCATTCTAGTTTATGACTTTATGTATCATCACCATATTATTATTCTCCTTTCAATTCTCTACCAGTTTTTTTTTTTCCTGATTTATCATTGCCCTTCAAAACTTATGAAAAGTCTTTATACGTGTGACATTGTTATTGGGTCTTTTGTTTTTTGTTTCATCCCTTAATACCAAAACTATATATATATTTTCTTCTTTCTTTTACGAGAAATTACCTGTCGGATCAAGATAATATTTTCCTCTTCTTTTTTTCTGCTGTAAATATGTTTTTTATCTAGCTATATGTGTTTGCTTCATGCTGTGTTTGATTTTATGAATATAGTTGCTTTGTAGGGCAATCAAAAAACCATGATTGAAGTTATTTTGAAAACCACAATACCTTTATGCAAAAAATAGGTAGAACAACCTAGCACTGCGAATTACGTGAAGAAAAAAAATGGCAATATAGACTGATTAATAGCCAAAGGATAAACGTCTGAGGCATGTAGGAATGCAACAGTAAAAATATTTTTTATCCTTTTTTTTTTGTGCGTTTCCTCCATAGTTTTATCAGATTTTGTCACTTTTTCTTTTTTAATTGATAAGTTTTACACCCACTAAGCGGAGTGCATGACCCTCACCTTCTATTGATTGAGATTCTTTTTTTTTTTTTTTTATAAATATTTTATTAAAGATTTTGTACTTAATTGATTGACATATCCTGGTGTTTTTAACAAAGATATAATGTAGACTTTAAGAATCTCACCTCCCAAATATTGATGTATTAATAAGATTTTAGAAATGAATGACACTTTTGTTGCTGGAGGGACTAGAAAATAACAAACTGTAGAGGTTTGATGTTGTACTGTTTTTTCAAGATAGTGTTGTCTCACACTCCCATTTCCCACCATCCGTACACACCTGATGTCCACAAATTGTGGACGTTCATTGAAATAACAATTTTCCTTTTTCTTTTTTATAAGTGAATATCCCATGAAATGGGCTTTTACATGTATCCATCCTCTCTTTGTGTAGCCTTGTACTAGTCAACCCAGATGTTGCTACAACAAAATGAGTTCTAAATAGCATGTTACATTCGTGCAACATGTTTTGTTTTGGGAGTGTCATTTTAGTTAGTGAATGTGGGTTGTGATTTAATGCAACATTTGGGGGTTAGGTACCAGTTTGGTTTCGGCGTTTACTGCGTTTCAGCGTTTGCGTTTTGAGCATGGGACCCACGCTACAGTTGCACACAGTAAACGCGTCCTTCTTCTTCTTTTTTTTTTTTTAGCCGTTAACGTTGACTTTTTCTGTGAACAGTGCACCCGTGTACTGTTTATGAGTTCTACAAACTTCACTTTTCAGCAACTTTTTCATTAAAAATGAGCCATACGGCACTATTCACACATTTAAAAATTATTTTGCTATAGTATTTTCAGTTTTCAGTTTTCAGTTTTCAGTTTTCTGATGTCAGTTTCAAGATTGTCAAGTGTTAACGGCACTTACTTACTTTCATGACAGAAAGCAAATGTTTATAATTAGGTCCCTTAATAATAATTTGGTGGTTGATTCTTTCAATCTCTAATGTTTACACTTCAAATCAATGCTTTGACGCGCAATATGTTGTTAGTGCTAGCTTTTGTGTGGATTGGTTTTGCAGATGGCGATGATGTTATTTTTACTCTTCATAGTTGTTTTAATTGAACAGGTTACTTGGTTTAGCAGTGGTCTCATAGTCTTTTTAGTGTTAAGATCAATGTTAATTTAACTCATAAAAAAAATAATAAATAAAAGATTATTGTTGATAAGCATTCATATAGAAATGAATTGACAGCCAAAGTAAACCACCTTGTCAGTTAAGGAACTTCCAGTGACAAACTCATATACATTAGTTTGGTTACATTAAGACATTAGTTCGGTTTTCTTTATAGTATTAATAATTTAGGAATTAAAAAACAAAATATGTGATCCTGACAAATGCTAAGAGCATCCACATCAGTGGATGCAAACTTCTCGTCTATTTTACACGAAAAAAATTACTTTTTCTATTTTACACACCCATTTTTACAAAACACACACATCAATTTATCTATTTTACATATTTATTCAATAAAATATTCATTCTTTTATAATTTTTTATTATTCTCTCTCTCACCGCCCCTCTCTCTCATAGACCCATCACTACCAACGATCCCTCCACACCCAGCCACCATCATCACCACCCAACCAACATCATCAAGAAAAACCAACCCACTCAATCTGAAACCCAGTCAATCCCAAACCCATTCAATCCCAAACTCATTTATCACCCACCCAACCCGAAACCCAGTCAAGCCAAATCATCACTCACCTAACTCGAAACCCACTAACGATTTGATGATTTGATCGGCGTGGTTGGTGATCGGCGGCAATGGATGATCGGCGTGGTTTGATAATCGGCGAACGGCATGGCTTGATGATTTATCGGCGGCAATGAAGGATGATTTGATCAAATGAAGAAAGGGAGAGTGAGGACCGAAACCCTTAGACAATGAGAGAGAAGAAATTATTAAAATAGTAAATACACGGGCTACAATGACTGTGCATATATGCACGGTCACCATAGCAATTGTATATTTATACACAACTTTACACCCATTGATGTAGGTGTTTTTTTGGCCAAAATGTGTAAAATGAAGGGATTTTTGTATTTTAGAAGACTATCCACGCACTAATGTGGATGCTCTAAGGATACCTATGTGTGTGTGTGTGTTAAATCAATGTAGAGGACAAGAGCCTTGATCATTGAGATATCTTTTTATCGAATTTAGGCATTGGTTTGTTTTCTTCATGGTATTGATGATAGTGGGATAATAACAAGTCAAAAGATATGAGCCTACCAAAAGCTAAGGATTATTTATTTGTGAAATCCATTTAAAGGACAAGATCATTGGTCATTCTAGACAGCTAAGTTTAATCTGGCATTTGAAGATGATGCTTTAATTATTTCATTAACATTTATATGATCATATTGTCATGTCTTAATGATTAAATGTGATCCTCTTTCTACTGCCTCACTGTTCTGAAGTAGTCCTCTTCTGTTTTCATGACCCAACATTTTACAAGTGGTAGCTGTCGCAATATTTTCCACTTCGTTGTATCTAATGTGTATGTAAAATTTGTTGATCTAGTTTTCTGTCTTTGTTCGGTAAGTTACACATACACTAATGGATTTTTAACATACAACCTCACTCTCCTTACCATTATTAAGGGAGAAGGAAGTGTCAATTGAACCATAGCTCATTGGCAGTTTTCTCTGGGTCTTATCTACCTTTTTTTTTAAAATGTATGTCTTTCTAATGCATTAGATATTGACAGTTACATGTTTTCATTTTTGGCAGTTAGCAGCAAAATGAATTCTGACGTGAAGTATGCAACTGTGATAAAGATTATAGGGAGGACAGGATCAAGAGGGCAGGTGACTCAGGTGAGAGTGCAGTTTATGGATGAAAGCAAGCGGCAAATTACAAGGAACGTCAAGGGACCGGTCAGGGAAGGGGACATCCTTGCCCTACTAGAGTCTGAGAGGGAAGCAAGAAGGTTGCGTTGAGGGGGCCCATATTTGGCCACCCAGTTATTTCAGATGTTTAGGCTAATGCCACCATTAGGTTGTCTGTCTTTGAATAAGATTTTGCATTGAACTCAATAGTTTTGATATTTTACTATCACATTTCATTTTGTTGACATATCAATATTTTGATGGCACATTCCTAAATATCAGTTACATTACCAGGTAAGCTTGCAGCCTTAACTAATTATGAGCTTGGTATGATAGTTTTTTACCAAAGATTAACCTAAAGATGTGGCAATAACAAGTTTAACACATTATATGAATGTATGCTTAGTTTATATGTATTAATTATGATCATTAGGATAGCCAATACAGGTGAGTTGCCGTATAGATATGATCTGATGTATTGGACACAATGGGAACTGCATTGTGATAGTGACTTTCCTTTTTAAAAAAATGCTGTAGTCTAGTTGTTATGTTCTTTGCAGAGATGAATCTGAGTGCAATAAGAAGGTGCTGTGAGTCTATCTTTGTTATGATATCCTATAATGGGAGGGAGATTTTGTGTCATTTGGTGAAAATAAAATCTCCTTGTCAATACCAGGCCTTTAAACCTGGGCATTGATTGCTACACGCTTGTTAGTGTGCATCATCCGTACACTATGCATTTTATGTGTCGACTATGGACATACTTAAAAAATGTGGACGTGCATAGAATTATGAATATTGCGTGTCTAGAGTGTATATTAATAAATATGTAAGAATATTTTCCCTCTAAACCTGCCAGATTATATAGAACTGTTAGAGAGGTGGATGGCCACCTTGGTAGGTTAGGTTTTTTAAGATGGTCATCAGCGATGGAATTGAAAGATGGAAATATTTTACGAAATTCACATTGGTGGTTTGGCAATTGATTTGATAGTGAATATTATAGATGTTAATTTTTGTTCTTATATTGTGTGTACCTTATCAGCTTGTTTTTTTATTTAGAAGCATTGCTTTAGGCCGCAATTGGTACTCACCATTTCTTCATTGAGAATTATGCCACTGCTGTCTAATTAGTTTCCAAATTTTTCTCTAGAGGACCATAAAATAGGTTTGACTTATTTTCAGTATTTTTTTAACTAAAATCTCATTTTATTTTAATGAAAAACTGTCACATCACCCACTAACTAAATAAAATATGGAGGTTAAAACTTACTACTACTTGTCATTGTGTATTTAAAATAAAAGAAAACTTTCAATTAAAAAAGTACTGGAAGAAAACCAATCCCCACAAAATAAGTTAGTATCAACCGACCACATAAGTTTTGATTTTTGAAGTTTATTTTTGTGTGCAAAATGGTTGGAATGTGTGCATATATCAAAGTGTCTAAACTCAAAAGCCCTACCCTCATTCGTAAAAATAAATAAATTAAATTAAATTATAAATTAATAAATAAAAAGCACTACCCTCGGTAAAAGTTCCTTTTCTTATAAATAAAAGCAAGAAACCTGGAATGGTCCGGCATCCTAGAAGAAAATATACAATGAGCTTGTTAGGGTTTTTTTTTTTTTTTTGTGTTGGGGGGGGGGGGGGGGGGGGGGGTTTAATTGAAAAATGTTTAGGGGGTGACAATGTGGTTGCTCTACTTAGACGTAACCATAATAGTACTCTGTTAGGATATTTCATAGTAATATCTTCTACTTTGGTTTTGATTCTTCTACATCCACTATTTCACATCTATTTTTATATGTTAAAATGTGAACATTCGTATATCAATTATGAATCTAGTCTAAAATAATGAAAGTAAATAAGTGTGAAATAATATTTTCTCTATGTATACCATGGTTGATAATTCGGATTAGGAAAATGCATGAATTTTATCCATAGAATTTTATTTATATAAATAAAAAATTAAAGATATGAAGCAAGTATAAATAAATCACTGAAAATGTTGTATTTCTAAACTTCTTTGTTTGATATAGCATTTACTTTCGTAATTTGGAATACATGACAAACCCGGACGGCTCTACAAAATTTATTCGAACTGAACATATCATAAAGAATTCATTAGGTTCAGTTGGATTCGACCGAATTATGCCCAATCATGATTTCAATTGTTAATCATTCTAAAAAACAAAAACAAAAACGATTTCAATTGTTAATGTATTATAATCATTTGTCTCCACACTCCAAAGCAAGGACAAAAAATTGCACTAACCTTTAGTGTTTGTCGTTGATGCGAATCATAAAAAGGCCCTCCATTTTTCTTATTCCATTTTTCTTATTCTAATTATTGGGAAATTATACACTCATCCATTATAATTACTGATTTCATGACTTCAGCCTCCACCTACTCTTATAAGAAAAAGAAACTGTAATTTACTAATGTGAAATTGTGAATTAGGACTCATTTGCAAGTTGCAACTGACCATATGCATTTTGGAAATCCCACACAAAACTGTAAGCTGAGCTTCGACTTGAATAGAAGAAATGTAAATTGTAATTGTACTACATACCAAAAAGACAATTGCAGCCGTAATTATTTTCTATGTACCAAAAGTGTAATCCGTTTATACTTAGGGAAAGAGTAAACGCTTGCCCCCAACAACTACATTAAAACTTCTGCATTAACAAAAACATATAACCAAAGCGTGTTTTATTTCTTCTTCTTTCTTCTTTTTTTTCAGGCCACTAAATCAATTAGTAAAGGATCTCCATTTTTTAGTATCAAATTACATGATTAGCACCAATAGATTATAAGATCCATTGCCTTGAAAAACTGAATTCACTAAATTATGATCAAAGAATTACATGGACATAGAGATCATAGAAAAGAGCAAAAAGTTATAGGATGATCAGCACCTATCTGGACTCAGAATCATCTATTTGTGTGTGAGCATGTGTGTGGTCAGCAGACTCAGCACAAGCCCAATCAGGTACTGTCAAAACCATCCTTCCTGCGTTTATTAGCGTTCTCTTTGTGTAGGGGATCCTTTCCACCTGTAGTACTTACACGAACAACTTGAGCTGGTGCAATTCGGATCCAGGTCAGCAGTATAGTTTAAGAATCGCTAGAGCAAGCTTTTTAAAGTCAATACGAGTTACTCTGTATCCCGAGTGGACACTAGTCTTCAATGTTCTCTGCACTTTAACCAGAAAGCTACGAACAACTAGGCTTCAGTCCTTGTGAAAACATTTCATCGTGAAGGTGAAGAGCCCTTGTTCTATCACCATTTTTAGAGTGGCTTGCAATCAATGTCTCGTAAATGCACGCAGTTGGGGCCAGTGAACGTTCTTTCATAATCCTCAAATATTTTTCTGCTTCCTCCACTTTCCCAGACAGGCAAAGGCTCCTAATCATTGACATATAGACCAATAATCCAGGAGACAATGATCTGTTTTCAATTTCATAGTAGAGTTTGACAACTTCATGAAACTCACCTTTTTTGCCATAACCCTCAATCAGATGAGAGTATGTAATCTCGTCAGGCAGGAATCCTTTATCTAACAAAATAGTTAACATTGCATTGGCCTGCTCCACATTCCCATTTTCAATGAGCTTTCCTACCATCTCATTGAAAGCCCAACAACTAGGAACAAGTCTCCTCTCCAACATTTTCTCACAATTCATTAAACTCTCTTCCAATTTTCCTGCTTTAGCACACCCCTCAATGAGAAGATCAAAACATTCACTATACGGCTTCAAACCCAGATCTTCCATCTCCTTCATTAGGCAATGTGCTTCTGCTATTCTTCCCTCTTTACAATGGACTCCTATAAACAAAGTATAGATGTAAGGATTTGCTTGGAAACCTCTATTTAGCATTTCTTCATACACTTTCCACGCTGACTCCAAATTCCCAAGTTTTACTTTAGCATGAATAATTAGTGAATAAGCAATTGTATCAAGAATCATACTCTTTTGCAACATTCTCTTCAATAATACCATACCATCTTCAATTCTTCCCTCCTCTAAAATCTTTAAGATTAAACTGGTATTAACAATCACTGAAGGAGAGCATCTCTTACCATGGATCTGGTCCAATATGTCGACATATTTCTGCAAATGCCCTTCCTTGCACAATGCACTTATCATGGTTCGGATTGTTACTTCATTTGGATACATTCTATTTTGAATCATATGCTCATAAATCTTCCAAACTAGAGGGACTTTATCAGATTTTTGAACAACGTGAATTAAAGTATTGAAACTTATAAGGCTTGAAGAGAAGCAATGTTCTTCCAAATAGCGGCAGACATCAAAAGCACTCTCAAACATTCTGAGTTTAGCATAAGCCTGTACTAACAAATCAAACACAAATGGAGTTGAAACTGTAATCTTGTAACTGCTAAGTAGAGAATCCACAACTGAAAATCTCAAATGGCTCCCTGCATTTTTTTTCAAAACTGATTCAAGCAATGCTCGAGCATCTGTAAGCAGTCGTGCTTGAACCAAAATATGAATTGTGATACAGTAAGACCAATTCCCATGTTCAAACTTTTTCCTTTGTGCTGACCAATGGAAGAAAGCCAGAGCCCGTTTTGCATCAGTTGGTTCCTTTAATTCCAGCAGTACCTTCTCAACAATCAAATCATTTAAGCGAACAGAATCAAAATTTTGAGTCAGAATGTCCCAATTACAGCCCTTCCTGAATGAACCACATATGGAATTGACTACGGTATCAATGTTTGCTTCCGTACAACCATGAATGAATTTAGCAACCACTGACTGAGGACTATGAACACATAGGCTACTGGAATTCTTGACTGATATGGAAACCAAGGATGGTATAATTCGACGCACTGAAAGCATGATTTTGCTATCATGGATTCAATTAAGAGGCAATTTTTTTTATGTCTCTGCACATTACCAATGAAATCAATAAAGCATATAGGTAGTACATTCTAACATTGTCAATCTCAGGATAGTCATCTTACCTTGGGCAAACACCACTTAGATGCACGGCATCCAGCAAAAACTGACAGATAACCAAAACATCAAAGTTTGATTTCTGTTATGATGAAAAAGTAATGGCAAGAAAGAGTATGCACTACAATATTGCTCTTTCCTCTAATAGTACACAACCTGCCAAAAACATTAGGTCAGAATCAAGATTCAAGCAACTAGTCAAAGATTTACCACAATGATTTTGGAAACACTGTATGAATCATTCTCCTATTATTTGACATAGCCTCTACTAAACTACATCTTCCAAAGCAGAATTGTTAAATTTATTTATTCAATAAAAATATTTCACTATCAAGTAATTAACATGACTATGGACTTTTTTTTTACTAGTAACATGTTAGGGACTTTTGAGGTCATGACTCTCTCTCTCTCTCTCTCTCTCTCTCCCCCCCCCCCCCCCCCCCCCACAAAAATACTATTGTGCATAGGAAATCCATCTAAAAACAGGAATAGAAAAATGGTGAAATTGTCCACCAACAATATATAAGCTCAATGAATGCGAACAGATATGAGTAAGGGACTGAAAGTTTCTTCTGAGTTTATCTCCAAGTTATTATAACAAAAGGCCCCTTGGCCTTCTCCATCATAAATCCAAAACTCTTAGGGTACACTACAAATTGGGCACAGAAGAAATTCATCAAATCTCACACCCCAAGAGGAATTGGTTTTTTTCCATATATTTTTTTTTATGAATAAGAAAACTTTTATTTAAAAGACCAACATAACAAGAAGCAGCAACTAGCTGCAAACATCCAAAAACAAAAAAGCAAGAGCTACAACCTAGCAACAAATAACAAGGATCAAAAACTGATACAGGGATCCTCCACAAACAGAAAAGAGCCTTTTAAAATTTTAATTATATTTCACATTTTTGCACCAGAAAACCCCAGTATATAATATCAGCAATCACAGCTTGCACCAGCATCACAAATTGTGGGAAATTTTTAAGTGGGCTAATGAACAGTATAAGGGTTTTAAGCATCTCCCTCGGTGGTGTGAAGTCATGGCCTTGTTGCTTGTCCATGTGGGGATGCTTAGGGAAGCTGAATTCTTGCTTTGTAAAATTGAAAGTCAAGGAATTTCATCAGATAGTCACGAAATTTTCAGTAATTTGATAGAAGCTTATGTTGCTGGGGTGAATTAGAGAGAGCTGTTATTGTGTATGATTGAATGAGGGGGCAAGGTTTAGCGCCATCCATGATGCGTTGTTGTGTTCTTAATATTTTGGTTTGAAGAAGAAAATTCAATTGGCGTATCAAGTTTGTTGGGACATGTTGGAGATGAATGTTAATTTTAGTGGTGCAGAGAAAGCTAGTTTGGAGAATGTCATTAGACTACTTTGTAGGGATGGAAAGATTCAAGAAGGAAGAAACCTTGTCAAGAGGGCTGTGGTTTCTAGTTTGGAGCCTAGTAGCCTAGTTATTAATGAAATTGCTCATGGGTACTGTGAGAAGAAGGACTTTGAGGATCTGCTGAGTTTCTTTGCTGAGATGAAGTGTGCCCCAACTGTTATTGTAGCCATTCAGGCATAGAAAGGTCAGACTTGTTTTTGCGAGAATTGGAAGATTTGGGTTTCAATACTGATGAAATAACCTTAGGGATTTTGATTGGTTGGAATTGTCATGAAGGGAAACTGAAAAATGCCTTCGTCTATATGTCAGAAATGTTGACTAAATCCCTGAAACCTAATATATGTTCCTATAATGGTCTTCTAAGTGGGGTTTTTAAGGAAGGCATGTGGAAGCATGCCCAAGACATCCTTGACTGAATGGTGGATCAGGGGACACCGCCTGAAGGTAGATAACTTGATGAAGTGAAAATGATAGTTTGCAAGATGGCTAGCCATGGTATTCTTCAGCTCTCTTCATTGGAGGATCCACTTTCCAAAGCATTTATGGTCTTGGGGTTCAATCCATCAGCTGTGAGGTTGAAAAGGGACAATGATGCAGGATTTTCTAAAACAGAGTTTCTCTGTAATCTTGGGAATGGTCTCTACTTAGATACAGACCTGGATGAGTATGATAAAACAGTCGCCAGGGTTCTTGAAGATTCCATGCTACCTGATTTTAACTCACTAGTAATGCAGAAATGCGATCATGGAAATTTTAGAGCTGCATTGGAACTGGTAAATGAAATGATTCGATGGGGACAAGAAATATCTTTGCCTGTTTTCTCAGTGTTAGTTAAAGGGCTTTGTTCATCCCAGAGTTGGCTAATCAGCTTGGCCAAGAAACTCTCAATTTGCTTGTCCAAGCATACAGCAAGAAAGGATTGACAAATGGTGGGAGGCTAATATTGGACAGGATACACCAACAGCATTTAATTGTCAAGAATGAGGCCTACACTGCTCTAATAATGAGTTTATGTAAAAAAGGGAACTTGAAGGACCCTCATGGTTGCTGGGAAATTGCTCAGAGAAACAAATGGTTACCAGGGTTGGATTGTAAAGCTCTTGTGGGGTGTCTTTGCCAGCGAGAAATGCCTGTGGAAGCATTACAGCTTCTTGAATGTATGCTAGTTTATAACCCTCACTTAGGGTTAGGTATTTTCTCTGAATTCCTTGAAACACTTTGTGAGGTTTTACAGGAGTAGCACATTTATTGTTGGATGAAATTCTAAATGGTTGCATCTTGGATCACACGGCTTTTAGCCATGTTGTAAGAGGGTTGTGTAAGGAGAAAAAATTTTCAGTGGTTTTTACAATATTGGACAATATGCTGGGTGAAAATTTGGCTCCATCTTGGGATATTTCTGCTTTATTAATTCCCAAGCTGTGCAGGGCTGGCAGATATGAGAAATCCATTGCCTTAAAAGAGATTGGTTTAAGAGAGCAATCTTCATATTCATTTCCTTTACATTGTGCGCTAATGAAAGGGTTTTGTATGACAGGCAACATTCAAGAAGTATCCACTCTATTCCAGGATATGTTTTTGAAGGGGCTACTTCCAGATGCAGAAACTTATAACATGCTGATAAGAGCATTGTCAAGTGAAAAACATGAGGAAAGTTGAGGAGCTACTTGGTTTTATTATAAGAAAAAATTTAGGCCTCTCAATCTCAAGGTACTGGAATTTGGTGCGCTTGATGTTTTTGGAGGGTAGGGTCCTTCATGCATTGAGTCTGAAGGTGCTTATGCTTGGACAAAGATATTCAAATGACCTCATCATCTACAACATTTTGATATGCTCTCTTTTTGCAACAGGGAACGGTTCACTTGTAAATAAAATATTAGATGAATTGCAAGAGAAGGAACTGCAAGCCAATGAAGTCACTTATAATTTTCTTGTGTATGGATTTTCTGGGTGTAAAGATGTATCGAGTACTGTGCACTGGCTGTCTATGATGATTTCTAATGAAATTAGGCCTAGTAATCAGAGCTTGAGAGCAGTAATTAGCAGCTTGTGTAATGTTGGTGATCTTGGAAAAGCCTTGCAGTTGAGTCAAGAAATGGAATCAAGAGGTTGGGTTCATGTTTCAAGCATCCAAAACACAATTGTTAGGTGCCTTCTTTCCCATGGTAAGCTTCAAGAAGCAGAAGATCTGTTGGACAGAATGGTAGAGAATGCCTAATTCCTGACAATATCAATTATGATAATCTAATTAACTGATTTTGTTGGTATGGGAGACTGAACAAGGCTGCTGATCTTATGAACACGATGCTGAAGAAATGAAATGTTTCGAATTCTACTAGTTATGATTCAGTAATTCAAGGTTTTTGTACCCAGAATAGATTGGATGAAGCTATGGATTTTTATACTGAAATGTTGTGTAAGAATCTTAAGTAGAGCATTAACACTTCGGGCATGCTCATCCATGCCTTCTGCCAAAATGGTAGAACTGCAGAAGCTGAAGATTTTCTAATTTCTATGCTTCAGGTTGGAGAAAGTCCAACGAGGGAGATGTACTCCACTGTAATTAATAGGTATCGCTTAGAAGACAATCTCAAGAAGGCATCAGAGCTCATTCAAGTGATGCAACGAAGGGGTTATGAGTCAGACTTTGAGACACACTGGTCCCTTATAAGCAATTTCAGTGACAAGGACAATTGCGACAGCAACCAGGGCTTTCTGTCAAGGCTCCTTTCTGTAAGTGGATTTGCTGGGAAATGGGGTTCCAACGCCAAGGGATAATTCAGCAAACATGAAACTAGAATTTTGAGTGCTATTCATTATCTTTTATGTTGTAAGTTGGTTGTGCTTACAAACCTCATACTAGTCTAAATTTTAAGATTGCATTCAGTGGTGCTGGTACTTGGATGTTATCTGGGGCTATTGCAAAGTAGGTGATCAAGTTCGCCAGTCTTAATTGAAAGCTCTAACTTTATTCAGAAATGTTAAACGTCAATTTTCATTTACCATTCCATGTCATGGCCAGAATGATCAGTTATCATGTCAATAGGCTGAGTTTTTTCTGAGGTGGTCAGCTTTGGTGAGACCCCAAAATTTGAACTCATAAAATAGTGCAGTATAGTTTTGAAACCTTCCTACAGCCAGCTGGCATGGAACAGTGTATTACACTAATTTTTTAACAAAGACGAAATTCTTCATGTGTTCAGTGTTTAGCTTTTGTTGCAATATGTTTTACATTGTCATTGGTGATGATGCTATTGCCAATAAAAAAAAAAAAAAATCATTTGATATAGCTGCAATCTGTTTAGTCATTTCTTCGACCACCTAGCACACGTGCCTATATAAACATAGAAACTTCAATGAAATATGTTACTGAAGATCTTCTAGAGTTCAAGAGAACCAGCTTCGAAGCCTGTCAAGTTTCTAGGTTATAATCTATTCTAAAACAAAGTTCACAAGAGGTTATGTAAAGATTTACACTTTTACAACCAAAAAAAAGAAAAGAAATAAACCCTGAAAGATAATTGTTACAGAGAAACCAAATCCTAAAGAAAATATGCAGAATTAAAATTGAACCCAATCAGCAAAAATTTCAAAACAATCAAATACACAAATGGGTGTGCAAAAACTCAATTTTGGATTATACTAATTCACCAGACAGTTCTTTCAAACAATCATTTCAGATGGTATGCATAGAAATCCAAAAGAAACAAGGCAAAAGCGGGCATGCATAAAAAGACAACTGAATTAACTGAACCCACCAAACAATAATCCAAAAAAAAAAAAAAACAATCGAACCCGCAAGTGGGTATGCACAAATTTCAATTCCTGGATAAAATTAACTCACAAGCCAGTTGTTTGAGGCAATCAAGCTCATATTTGGAATAAATGAATTAAAAGAAAACTAGATTTTCATAGAGAGATGAAGTAGTCACTCACCAATCACCAACCAGTAAGGCAAGTTCTGAACAGTCTGACATCTGGCTAACAGTGAGCCAGAGCACACCAAATACCCAAGAATTAGAAACACAAGAAGCAGAGTAATGTACCAACCAAAAGCAGAAACCAAGAAGGGAGCTTGTTACAGGCAATACCACACTCTCTCCATTTGCTATCATTGGCTACTTCAAGTAGTGTCAGCAGCCGCTGGTTGTAACCCAGAATGGATTTGACTTCAGAGGAGTAGACTAGGAATTCACTGCTAGCACCACAAACAACCACACCTTTGCCACAACCGACAGAAACACCTTTTTTTGACCTTTTCCTTTTTACTGTTTTGTCAACTTAGTACATTAACTCAATACTATGGTCTCTAAAAAATTGGTATGGCTTGTGTCCAGTGGTCAGTTGTCACTGGACACTTATATACATTAGGATACGGACATATGTCCATGAGTGGATATATGTTCGCATCGCAACTTGTTCAGTGGCATTGGTCACTGGACACAAGCTCCCCCCCTCTAAAAATAGACTTTTTCCATCAATTTGTTAATGGTAAATTACTAAAAGAATAATGGGTATTGTTATGGCATAAAAGCAAAATTTGCTTAACAGTACATTTTCAGAAAAATATTAGATAGACAGCATGCGTTTGAAGTAGATTGTCTTTTGAAAATCAAGTTTGTGAAACTCGATTTCCAACCCAAAATCGAGTTTCTCAAACTCGATTTACGCCTGAACTCAATTAAAAAAAAAAAAAAAAAAGTTGGAACTCAAGTTTAGTAAACTCAAGTTCCATGCTTTAAAAAAAAAAAATAACCCAAATGAAACTCAAGTGTAGGAAACACGAGTTCTGTTATTTTTTTAAAATGGAACTCGAGTTTAGTAAACTCGAGTTCCACTTTTTTTTTTTTTTAAATTGAGTTCAGGCGTAAATCAAGTTTGAGAAACTCGAATTTGGGTTGGAAATCAAGTTTCGCAAAGTCGATTTTCAAAAAACAGTCTCACTAACTAAATAACTTCAAACGCGTGCCAGCCACCAAATTTTTTCCAAAAAATGTACTGTTGAGCAAATTTTGTCTGGCATAAAAGTTTTACCCTTTGTTATTTTCAATTTTGTTTCTAATATTTATGATTTCCATTTTTTTTTTAATTAGGGCAAATTACAACTTACTCACATGCGGTTTGACTGAAATTTAAGTTACCTACCTGTTATTTGAAATTTGATACTTTACTCACTCAAGGTTAGCTTAGTTAGAATTTCGTAATCACCCTCTGTTAAAAATAAGACTAAATATGTAATTTTGCTTAACTTTTATGTCTTTCTCCTCCCAAAACATAAAACACATTCAAAAACAAGACAAAACAAGATAAAAATAAAATAAAAGGAGGGTTTTTGACATTTGAGGCGAAAGTAGCTCGTTCCGTGAGGCGATGAGGGGGACTTCTTTACTACCCTCATCCATGCGAACAAACTTGAGCAAAACTCTTTGACATCTGCTTGATGAAATCACCGGGTAAAGCAACAGCATTTCTGTGCTCATTGTCTCCAACTACTTATGACAGCCAGCAAGCCAGCTTGCTATCTGGCCTTCCTTTCTTGCATGGCTTTTTGCCGCTCTTCATAGTAATCAAAATCATCCAAAATGGGCATATTAGTTTCAAAATTCTTGAAAATATTCAACTTCTCAATACCCTGCTCCAATTTCACATGTAATATTTCAAATTAAAACAGAATTGCTAAAACAGAAGTTGTAAGTAACTAACCTTGAAAAGAAAAGAAAAAATGCATAAGTTCAATTTTTAATAGATTATAATTTTTTTAATCCACATTGAAGTCTATTAACATTATTGCATGTAGAACACTATAATGAACCTCAGTCTGAAAGATAGATTGAGGTCATATGACAAGTGGGAAAGAAGCAACAAAACAAAATTTAATTTGGGAAATTATCTGCAATCTAAGGCTTTGAAAGGGTTCCAATGGACAAGACAATAACAATCATAATGCATATTTAGGTTTGAGAGAGAGAGAGAGAGAGAGAGAGAGAAGGGTAATATGAGATTTGTGGAGTTGAATTGAGTTTTATTTTTCTAAGTATATGTTCTTCTTGTTCAACATCTATGTGAGTTAAGAGAGAGGTCAAAACCACATTTTTGTTGCTAAGTGCTCAGATTTATTGTTGGTTTTTTTGTTTGATTTGTTACTTTTTTGTAATTTTTGTTAGAAGTTTTGAATATAGGTTCAAAATATTAATTTTTACAAAACCCTCCCTTTTTTATTTTGTTTTGTCTTGTTTTTGTATGTGTTTCTTGTTTTGGGAAGAGAGAAACATAAAAGTTGAGTAAAATTATACATTTAGCCCTATTTTTACGTTCTGTTTGTTTCATTGGAAAAGCTTCTGTAAAGATAGTTTTTCACATTTTCTAGTATTTGGTAGCACAAAAAAAAAAAAAAAAGGTAAATGGAAAACTATCTTTAGTCAGCAGAAAACCCTAATAAAAATAAGGCTTATTTTCTATAGGTTGTTTTTCAAAAAAACAATTTGGAAAACAATCTCTCTCTCGCGCATTGCATCTCCTATAAATATTATCTTAGCCTGTAGCCGTGGGAAACATAATTTTTTGGCGCATTCTCTCTCTCATGCTAAGCTTTCTCACTTTTTCTCTCTTCCTTTTGCTTTTTCTCTCCTCACACCCTCACTGTCACTAACTCTGGTCTCTCCTCTTCCCATAGATCTCTCTCTCTCTCTCTAACAGTCTCTCTTCTCTTTTTTCTCTGTATTTCTCTTTCCCTCTGTAACACAATTCTCTTATTAGATTTATTTTTTCTTCACTGATCAGTCAATAGCTCCGACTTGCAAAGGAGAACAAATTTGTAGCAGTAATTATTTCATTCCTCTCTACCAAAATCTCAATTATTTACTTTGAATTTCAAGCTTGATTTTCTTTTTTCTCTAAGAAATTTTCGGTTTGATGGACTCCAAACAGAAATTACTTCTTTTTCGTACATAAAGTACAAAAAAATAAAAATAATAAAAGAAGAAGAAGAAGAAGAAGAAAGAATGAATGAAGTAAAAGATGAAAGTTTTAAACATGGTACCTATATTGCTCTAAATTGCTTTTACATGGGACAATCTTTACCATGGACTAATAATATTGTTATATAATGAATGATAATTGCTTAGGGGAATTATCTTTGTTGGCAGATACTTTATGCAGATATTATGCAGTGATGATATATTATGCAAATACATTATGTAAATACATAATTTAGAGTAATATTGAAGACTTGTGGTTAACCATAGTAGACAATTAGTTTTCCAACAAAAAGAGTAGGCAATTAAAAGTTATTGTTATTTATACTTATTGAAAATGTATTTCCCTATCAAATATATATATATATATATATATATATATATATATATATATATATACATATATATAGTCAAATGGTTGATATATGTGTGTGTGTGTGTGTGTGTGTACGTACATACGTACGTACGTTACTGTCCATATATACGAACAAGATGAGTGGTAGAAATCATGAAAATTTGACAACTAATTAATTTTGATTGTATCTATTGTCAAAATTTTAGTATGAAAACCAAATTCATTCTTAGTTTTTTATTTATAATGATTATATTAGTTGGTTTACATAATACACGTGTTTTAAATTGTACAAGAAATATTTTTTAAAAATTGCATACCAAACACCAGAAAACATTCTCAAGCTCATTTTCAAGGTCGTTACCAAACACTGGAAAATAATACAGCTTTCTAGAAAATGCTCTTTGGAAAATGAACCATTTTCCGAAAAACGTTAATGCTGAAACAAACAAAGCATTAACAGAGGTTGGTTATGGAACTCTAACTGAGCTAACCTCAGGTAGATAAAGTGTCAAATTTCAAATTACAGATAGGCTACTTAAATTTTAGTCAAACCATAGGTAGGTAAGTTGCAATTTGTCCTTTTAATTATGAGTTGATACGTTACTTTTTCATTAGCAAATTGACCAATTTCTAATAAAAAGAATTTATTTACTACTATGCCCAAATTTATGTATTAAACATGGGGAGAAGTTAAAATGATATTACTCCATCAACATATAAGTAATAAGTTTAGAGTTCTTAGTTCATTTTACCCTTATTATTGTATGTATAAATAGCAATTCTCTCACAATTTCTCATGGACACCAAATCAACAATCATGGGACTTACCTCTCGAATGTAGAGAAAATATTTTTTATCTCCCATCTATATTATTAATAACATGATTCCTTATTTGGGTTTCAATATTTTATATACTAAAATACCATCACACAGATTCTTAAACTCTCTAAAATAACCTTATCTTTTAGTTAAACAATTTTAAATTAAAAAACACAAATTGGTTAAAAGAGTAATTTATTGTTCCTAAGTTTTAGACTTTTTCTTTTATCTTATCCATTCAGCCTAAAACTTAGAACATTATCTCTATCTCAATTTTAAACAGTATTCCACGTCACCATATCTTTTTCTTTTAAAAAAAATACAAACAATTATTTATATATCACTCTTAAATATTATAATACTAAACTAAAATTTAAAAAAAAAAAAAAAAAAAAAAAAAAAAAAAAAAGAGCATTATTACACGCATAGAGTGCATGCGATTAGCCTAGTATAAAGATATTTATATGCAATTATTACACAAAATATCACCTCTTGCCCAGATCACGTTTATCAGTACACGGTATCATAGTAAGGTACATTTGTCTCCTATTCCCTAAAAATAAAGAAGAAATGAAAACTCTTCCAATCAATGATATCTCATTTTAAAAGATTGAGATTTAAAATAAAAATGGTAAACTACATCTTTGTTCTCTATTTTTTACACCGTATTTTAATTTGGTCTTTAACTTTTTAATTATGTTAATTTGTTCTCTAACTTTTTATTGTTATATCGATTTAATCATTATTGTTATCTCTTAAATAGAAATTGCTAACACGACTATAAGCAAAAACTATTTTACAAACTCTTGATATGTCAAGATACACATCAGCTTTTTAAAATACTAAAATACACATAAAATAATAACAAGTCAGTTTTCACCGCCGGCATCCCTTCAAGCTTTTGCTCTCTGGTGACTACCCACCCAGTTGTCTAATGCTTTCTCTGAAACCAAAACTTCTTTACTTGGAGAACACATCTACATATACAAGTATGCTATGTACATCAAAACTTGAATCTATTTTTCTTTCATTCTTTTTGTTATTTATAATCTTTTGAAACTCATGGGTTCTTCTTTAATTTCATAATAAAGTTTTCATCTTTTGGGTATTCTGTGCAGGGGAGACATGCTATTTTTTTTTTTTTTTTTGTTTAGCTTGGAGTGCAAGTGCTGCACTTTTTAAGTACGAGGAAGAAAGTCTTTGCCAACTGCCAAGGCCACTATTCATTGGCTCGCCATTATTGCAAAGGAGTAAGAATAGCAGGTGGGTTTGTGTACTGATAGAATTTGAATGGCTTGGACAGGTTGAAAACAAATCAGCAAGGAGATGGCCTGGTGCCACTGGAATAGAGAAGGCGTTGCTGGAAGGAGAAGACACTGATGTAAGGGAGAAGGTGTTGTCGTCCTCACCGTTGGGGATTTTGGATTTTAAGGAGGCAGGGATTTTGGATTTAATTTCGGTTTTCCCTTGTTTAATGAAATTAGGAAGCTTTCTTATCAAAATAAAATATTTGATTAGGGTTTAAAAAAAGAAAAAACGTGAGGTAATCATGGGTTAGGGATTTTGTTCCCAAAAATCACTCACTTAACTTTTTTTTTTTTTTTAAATTTAAGATTATTCTGATATGTTAGATTAGGTGGCAGTCAATATCACAATAAACTAATTTTTTATTTTTACCGTTTGCCACACCAGCAATTTTCATTCAAGAGGGACCAAATTGACACAATTAAAAGGAACTAAATTAAAATACGATGTAAAGAATAAGGACCAAATATATAGTTTACCCAAATAAAAACTACTCCTCTCTCGTTTGAGTCCAGCAAATCATTCTAAATATTGGAATAAAGTTATAAAGAATTCCATATTCTTATTCAATTTTGGTGAATGGGGAGCCTAAAGGAGAAATTAGACCATCAAGAGGGATTAGGCAAGGCGATCTTTTGTCCCCTACCTTTTTTTGTTATGCTCGAAAGGGTTAAATAGAATGCTCCAAAAGGCAGCCCATAATGATCAAATAAGGGGCTTCTCATTATGTAAAAATGGTCCAAAAATCTCACATCTATTTTATGCAGATGATAGCTTGTTGTTTTGTTGAGCTACTATGTCTGACCTACAAGCAATTCAAGCCATTCTCTCTTTATATGAACGCGCCTCAGGCCAAAAGCTCAACCGAGAGAAAACTTTCATATTTTTTAGCAAGGCAGCAAGTGAAGGAACAAGGGAGGAGATCTCGAATTTCCTGGGGGTATCGGAGGTAAAAGAATATGAAACGTACCTTGGCTTATTGGCGGTGGTGGGAAGGAATAAAAAAGTGAGTCTAAGATATATAAAGGAAAGGATATGGAATAAACTCCAAAGTTGGAAAGAGAAGCTCTTGTCACAAGCCGGTAGAAAAGTTTTACTTAAGGCGGTGGTGCAAGCAATACCTACCTTCGCCATGAGCTGTTTCAAATTACCTATGAGTCTTTGCAATGAGATTGAGGCCTTGGTTCGAAAATTCTTTCGGGGGCAGAAAGGGGAGCAAAGAAAAATCCATTGGAAAAAATGGGAAATTCTTTGTAAACCCAAATCAGCGGGAGGAATGGGATTCAAAGATTTGGAGAAATTCAATGACGTGATGTTGGCCAAACAGGTGTGGAGGTTGCTAAGGGATCAGAATTCTCTCTTTTACCGAGTCTTCAAAGCTAAGTATTTTCCAAGGGGTTCAGTGTTGGAAGCTTCAACTTTCATCTGGGTCCTTTGCTTGGCAAAGTATTATGAAAGTAAGGAAGGTGATTCTGAAAGGAATGAGGTGGAGGATCGAAGATGGGAAGAGCATTGATATATACTGTGACAATTGGTTACCAGGTGAGCAGGGGCGGAGCCACATAGTGGCTTGAGGGGGCCGAGGCCCCTGCAAAAAAAAAAAATTTCTCATTAGACTAGGAAGAAAAAATTAATAAGCCCCCCCAACATTAACCAGCTGGCCCCCCTAACCATTTCTCAACCATTTTCCTTTTCCCAGCCCCCAATCAAAAATTAGGAACACCTCAAATTAAAAAAAAATATGTATTTGTTCTACTTTCAAGAAAAAAAAAAAAAAAAAAAAAAAAAAAGCTCAAAACAAATTTGAACTAAAATCTGAAAAAAAAAAAAAAAAAAAAAAAAAAAAATGTAAACAGAGCCCACAGCCAAGCCCACGGCGAGCCCAAGCTCGCTCATGACAAGCCCACGGATTCTCAACCAAAAAAAAAAAAAACCAGTACAGAGCATCACGTCGAAACCCATCACGTCGCTGGCAGTGGCAGAGAAATCAAACCCCAATGCACATCACACTCCAGCAAACCAAAACGCAAAACACTCCTCCAGCAAACCCAAACCGAAACGCAAAACACTCTAGCAAACCAAAACGCAAAACAGAGGTGTTTCTCAAAAATAAAATAAAAAACCCCCAATACACAAACCAAAACCAAATCCCAGGTCCCCAGCAAACCAAACCCAGTAACAACGGTCTCGTCGCCGTCGTCGTCGCCGCAGCTCAATCGTCGTCGTCGTTGCTCGCCCGGTCGCCGCTCATCGAAGATCGGAGATCTGAGATCGCAGAGTTCTCTGCCTCTACTCCGGTTCTCCCTCCGGCCTTCCCTCAAGGTATTTCTCACTTTTTCTCTCTAACTCTCTCAGTCTCTCTCTCTTTATCTCACTGAAAATTTGAAATCTTTTTTTTGCAGATCGTAGCTGTCAGTGCCTCATCAGAGATCGCAGATCGCAGATCGTGCTCCGGTGCAGCGGCGCTCGTTGGCAGACTGGCAGTTGCTCCCTCCGCTCCGGCTCGACCCTCCCTCAAGGTTTTTCTCTCTAACTCTCTCTCAGTCTCTCTCTCTTTATTTCACTGAAGGAAAAAATTGAAATGAATATTTATGAAGACTCTTTATTCTTTATCTCAGCCTATCTGATGATTCTGATCTCACATTTCGGTAAGTGTCTCTCTCTCTTTTTGTGGCTCTCTGATTGGCTCATTGGCTGGTTTTGCTTTTTGCCTGTTTTAGTGTTTTTGTCTTTTTAAATTTGGCATTATCTTATCCTTTTTGTTGTTGGTCAGTGACTTGGTGTTTGATAAATATTAATTGTCATTTAGTTAGTGTAACGTGTGTTATGATTTATAATTGGCATTGCGAAATTTTCTGATTACAGCTAGCTATTGTGATTATGGCGCATTTTGTGCTTGTCTGTTGCTATGGGCACATGGGCCGGGTGCAGCATAATAATTAAAGTAATGTAATTAAATTAACCAATATATAATAAAAGCTATATAATTAAAGCTATAGTGAAAATTAAATTAAAGCTAAACAATAATAATTAAAGCTATATAATTAAATTAACCAATATATAATAAAAGTTATATAATTAAAGCTATAGTGAAAATTAAATTAAAGCTAAACAATAATAATTAAAGCTATATAATTAAATTAACCAATATATTATAAAAGACAAATTAATTAAATTATTTTTGTTTTTGTTTGAGGGGTTATTATTAATTAAAGTTGTATTAAAAATGGGCTAACTGTTTAAATTATAGTGAAAATTTTGTTTTTTTCTTGAGTATGAATAACATTCATATAACTAAGTAAAAATTTCTAATTATTTTTTTTTAAAAAATTCTTTTCAGGTTAATTTTTGAGTCATATTCTTAAAGCTAAAAGAATTATGAGCAAACGAAAAACAATTGATGCATTTTTTAAGAAAAAAGATGCTAGCAATTCAGAAATTAGGACACCTGTGGCTGTAGAAACAAATCTTAATACTTCAATACCTGATGAACACCCCTCCAAATGTCCAAAACTTCAATTTAGCGTTTTGTTTTCTCTAATTGAAAATTGATAATTTTGTATCCAATAGACTTAAGAATTATATTTAGTATATTTATGTTACAACCCGGCCCCCCCATGTATTTATTCCTGGCTACGCCCCTGCAGGTGAGGGTCTCCACAAATTTTATCTCCACGGGTACCAGAACTAGAGGGGGTAAAAGTTTTGGCACTCATATCTTTGGAAATAGGTATTTGGGACCAGAATCTATTGCGCCAACATTTCATTCATTTTGAAGCTCAACGAATTATGGCAATCCCACTGTGTATGACCCAACAGAAGGATGCTTTAATCTGGCCTAGCTGTCCCGACGGAAAGTATATGGTCAAATCAGGCTATAAACAGCTGTGTGAAGATGAAAACAGTGCAGCGGCATCGGCATCTGATGGTTCACTCCAGAAGTCCTTTTGGAAACGCATTTGGAAGATTCGGGTTCCAAACAAAATAAAAACATTCCTTTGGCGGGTCTGCTCGGATGCACTACCTACAAAAGTCAACTTAAAGAAGAGAAAAATCCTTGAAGACACACAGTGCAACATCTGTCATTCAGCGCAAGAAACTACCCTTCATGCAATCTGGAGCTGCGAAGAATTACAGCAAGTTTGGTTCCCCTGTTTCAGCTGGGTTAGCACAGAGTACCCGAACAATAGAGAGACTCAGGAATTGGTTAATCTGATCGGGTTGCAAAAACAGAGACTGGAATTGTTTGCAGTAGTGGCGTGGTTCGTATGGAATCGCAGAAACAAATTACGGCTTAAAGAGCGTAGCTTGGAGCGAGACAAAATTTTCAATGCAGCAAGGCGTTACCTCTCAAATTACCAATTGAAATTTCCACTAAAAGAGATCAAGCTTCCCACGGCAAGGGTAAAATGAAGCCCCCACTTGGACGAGATGTATAAAACCAATTATGATGGGGCAATATTTGAAGATTCAGATGAGGCAGGGATCAGAGTCGTAGTCAACAATGCCAGGGGAGAAGTGTTAGCTACATTATCTGAGAAAATTCCTTATCTAGGCTCGGTGGATTTGGTGGAGGTCCTAGCTGCAAGAAGGGCAATCCAGTTTATTATGGAATTGGGCATATCTCAGTCAGTCTTTGAAGGGGATTCAGAGATAGTGCATAAGGCTTTGAAAGCAGCAAATGTGGGTCAGTCCTCAATCGGACAGTTTGTAAAAGACATTATGTCTATAGCTGGTTCGCTTCAAACCTTTTCTTTCCCTCATACTAGACAGCAGGGAAATTGTGTAACTCATGCTTTGGCTAAGAGATCAAGATTTTCTTTTCCTTTATTAGTTTGGATGGAGCATGTTCCAGCAGACGTTTATCCGCTTGTAGTTTTAGACATTTGTGTTTTTAACAATATTTGCGTGGTATAGATTCTCCAAAAAAAAAAAAAAAAAATCTCTTTATTTCAATCAGTGTGCTTAGCATTGTGTGCAAAGTCTGCAAAAAATAATAATAAAAATAAAAAATTCTCTTTATGTTTTTAACATGCATGTCACTTATTACCTAATTGGTCAAACTCAAGCATTTACCTTGAGTTATTGTGTCTTTGTGATGTTGAAATGTCCCCATTTTTTTTCTTTTTTTCTTTTTTTGATAAGTAAAATAAAAGGAAAAATATCACGTGTGTCATCAGTGCAAATAAGAACAACTTGGAAGCAACAAGGTTGGATAATTAAAGTATTCAACATTGAAAGGCATCCCCCAATTGGTCATTACCAACAGGGTAACTGGGTAAGTTGACAAAATTTGGAATCCTTAATGGTAACTCAGCAAATTAGGGGTGTGCATGGGTCTGATTGGGTCGGGTTAAGGGGATTTTTTGACCCCAACCCATCATGGTAGGTTAAAAGAAATTCAACTCATCACATAAGTCCAACCCAATCTACATGGGTCGGGTTGAACCCATGGGTTGGACAATTTTTTTTATTACTATTATTATTAAATTGAGTAAAAAAAATATATCACACCTGCCACCTGAGTTGATAAACAAAATATACATTTATATATGAACTAATATTTCAACTCAGTTATACATTAATATATGAACTAATATACATTAATATTGGTTTTTATATAGGATAGGAGGAAGAGATGATTATTTAACAAACAATTATTAATTATATAATATATTTTAAATATATATTAAATATATGGGTGGGTCGGGTTAGGTTTGGCGGGTTTGAAATTTTATGACCTGAACCCAACCCGACCTGCTATCAAAAAAATTTTTATAACCCAACCCAACCCACCAAGCCCTAAAAACGACCCAACCCTGCGGGTTGGGTTGGGTCAAGTCGGTTTTGGCGGGTTGGTGAGTTGGCTGCACGCCTCTACAACAAATCCAACCCCTCCTCAAACCACCTATCACTTTGTGCAAAGAGAGATGCATGTCAACTGAGTTACAAAACTCTTTACATAGACTAAAATAGTTAATTTAGGATGTGTTTGTATAAGCTTTTGCGAAAAGACATTATGGGTTTAAAATAAATATTTGTAAAAAATTTACGAGAAGTTGTTGTTACAAAACATCATTTTAGATTTTAAAAATACACTTTTAAGCGCTCAAATCACTTAACCAAACGGACTAATATACAAAATTAAATGGTAAGTGAGACCAACATAATTTAAATATAATTATATAAAAATATTTGATGAAATTTGATTGAAATATAGCACTATTCTATCATCAAATCATGTTATACTAAAATTCAGAAATATAGATTTAAAAGTTTTTAGTAATAATATGTTATCACCAAAATAGATGCATAAGATTTATCCCCAAAAAAATGCATAAGAACATTTTTTTTTTTTTTTTCCAAACGTGTCCTAAAAAGAAAAGAAAAGCACAACAACTGAACAACACCTAACAAACAAAATCAGAGGTAGGAGCAGGGTACACCGTTAAACCACGACTCACGAGACACAGCAAAAGTCATAGACTCACTCAGCCAGCGATGCACCCAGAGAGCACCTAGCCCTAGCCCTAGCCCTAGTTTCACCCAAAGCCAAAGCCAAAGCCATGGACTCAACACCAACGACCCCGCAACCTCTCCCTCCGCTCTCCATCAAATCCTCTCCTCGCAAACTCCCCATCAAACGCAAAACCCCCGACCACCCCCACCCTGACTCCTCTTCCTCTAACCCTAACCCTAATTTCCTCTCCCCCAAACTCGAATCCCCACTCGACGACGAAAGCTCCGCTCCCGCAGCAGCAGCAGCTGCCGCCGCCAAAACGCCGCCATTCAAATTCCACCGAATATGGACTGAGCCCGACGAAATCCGATTCCTCCAAGGCCTCCTCCACTGCAATTCCCAGGGCCTCTCCTTCCCCAAAGACCTCCACCTCTTCTTCGACCAGTTCTCCAATTCCATGTCTCAGCCTTACACCAAATCCCAGCTCTCCGAGAAGCTCCGCCGCCTCCGAAAGAAGTTCCGCGTCATTTCCGCCAGACTCGCTCGCGGCCTCAACCCTTCCATGCTCTCACCTCACGATCGCGCTCTCTTCGACCTCTCCAAGTCCCTCTGGAGCCCCCAAATCCAATCGTTTGATGCCAATGCCGATGATGAGGAGGAGAATGAGGAGTTTTGCGGTGGTCTGGGAATGGGGGTGGTGGGGGCAAAGGCCGTGTTGGATGTGTTTGATCAGTGTTTGAAGGAGCTTCGGGCGGTTCTCGTTCGCCGGGGGCTGCTTCTGTCGGACAATAAGAAGTCTTCTTCCAAAGCTATGGACTTCGAGAGGCGGTGGCAGGAGCAAAGGGTGGCGGAATTGGACGTTTTCGCTCGCCGATTGAGGCTGGTTCTCGACAACTCTCTTCGTAGGCAATGAGTATCGCTTTTGTGTTCTTTCATTTCTCTGTTTTTTTTTTTGGGGGGGGGGGGGGGGGGGGGTTTTGGTGATTTGTACATGTCATTGTAGATAGGTTGTCTTAGCATTTTGTGTTGATATCTTGTTAATGGATATTGCTCTTTATTAATGTATTTGATTGATTTTATCTATGTGCTTATTTTGTGAAGTTTGAGAGATTTGAGATTTATGTTATAGCAGGGTTTTAATTAGATCTTAGATAGAGAGGCAGAAATTGTAATGAAGAAAATCCAGACAGTGAATTTTCAATCATCCATTCTTATTTCATGTTCTGATAAATTTTAGTACAGTGCGTAAATCCGGTTACATGTTTTGTAATTTTGTAACAGATTGTGCAATTGACTGATTGATTCTCAAATATACTGAGTCTGTGACTCTGAGTGAAATTCTCAAACGATGTGTATTTTAAGACAATTAAAACACAAGATAAAAAGGGGTGTTGTTGTGAATCCCTTTGAATTACAATAAATTTTGTACTTGAGAGTTAAGGCATGTAAAGCCAGGTATAAATGGGTTAAGGTTTATATGGGAAGAATCAACATTGAGGCCATTTTGAACCACAATCCTTGAATAGTTCTGTAGTAAAGTGCTAACTTGATGAGCTTTTAGTTCCTTTGTTAAACTTCTTAGCTTTGTAACTTCTGTTTAAGAGGTGGCTTTGGTTGGTCTGAAAATTTTAGTAATTTTTTAGTGAGATGCATGAAAACTTCGATGCAAAGACATTTTCAATAGGAAAGAGGGATCAAGATGTTGGAATTCAACCTGCCAATTTTAATATGGAGAAAAAGATGTTAATGCACTAAACTTGCAAAAACAAGGCACCATCCAGCCATTTGACCACTATTCGCGTTATCTTTTATTTGTGCATGGTGAAAATTACATACGAACTATTGATTTTTACCATTAGCAACATGTAGTTTGAAAATCCATAGAATCCTTTGAATTTTCATGAGGAAATTTTACAGAGAATGACTTGTATCAAAGGGTACATTGCCTATCTACAAGAAGAAGGACAACTGGAGTCAATCGTTGGGTCTGACTTAGATGCTTCATTTGCTTTAGCTAAACATCTTAAACATAGATCATACCTTTGGTTTTCCCCTTGGTTCATTACCTTGCGTTCTTGAGAGCAGTGGCAGGGCCACCTTCAGGAAAATGGGGAGGAAAAACAATCAATGAAAATGAGATCTAATCTTGTCATTGTTATTATTATGCTTATATATCATCAAAATGGCCAAATTAACCAAGAAACTCGGAGTTCAACCTTCCCTCTTCTTTTCTTTATTTTTACACTTTTTGAGCTAGAGATGAATCCAAATGTCTCTTCTTTAAAAAGGTTTTATTACGTTGTCGTGAACACTGAACAGTGCACGCCTAACACTAATTTTCCAAGTATTCTTCTGTTCAGTCCCAGTGGGGGAAGTCAGGGCTGGACGTAGACGTAGGCCTTAAGCTGGATAGTGGTCAGTAGATACACATTTTATAAGTTCACACGCAATACAAGGCAACCTGAACCTTCATCTGGGCTAAGGCTGAAGCCGGTGAGGGCAAGTTGCCCAAATGGAAAAAGTCAAAGTTGGGCCTACGCATAGGGCCTAGTTTGGGATTGGGCTAATTGAACAAATTGTAGGTGATACATCCCGTTGAAGTTAGCACAGTTTTTTTTTACCCTTTGTTTTATGTGTCATAACTCGTAATAGAATCATGGTTCTCAGAACCGGACCGGACCAGGAGGTCGGACCGTGAGAATCGAAAACCGTAATAAAAACTGATTTTTTAAGCTTAAAGAACCGGATTTTTTGTTAATTTCGTGAACTGCTAAAACCGGAGTTGGACCGCACGAACCAGTGAGAACCGTGCGGTCCAACCCCTTAGCAATTTTTTTTTTTTTTTATAAAAATAACTTAATACAATTTTATTCTACTTAATTAAATTATCCATCTCTTACATGGAATAAAAAAAATTATAATTAAAATCCTTCAAAGATATTCAACTTTACTTCAAAAATTAATCATAAATTTTAATATTTTCATAGTTATTATTTTATTTTGTTAACTTTCTTATTTAATTATTTAATATATGCTTGAAAATCATTAAATTTCTCTTACATATATAAATATATTAGTCAATTTTGCTAGTTTTATAAATTTAATATCTATATTTAGGTTTTAATTAATTATTAAATTAATTATGACGTCATCACGATTCGACCTCGGTTCGACCTCAAAAACCTTGAACCTCTCCCTTTTACGGTTCAATGAATGGTCTGGGTTTGAAAACCTTGAATAGAATTGAAAAATTAAAACAAACCCAAATTAGATCCATACGGATTAAACCCAAGCAAGCACAAACATGAAAGGTAAATCACACACACAGGAACCATAATGGTCATAGACCTAACTTTGAGCCCACTAGCGAGCTCATAAGATAATTAGTCCTAACTCCTAACTTTGACAATGGTTTTTTTTTTTTTTTTTGGTGACTGCCGCAGATGCATTTTCTGTGTGGTTATGTGAATGAGGCAATGGGTGAGTTGAGAGTTCAAGAACATGCTAAACAAGATAGGAGTTAGGAATATAAGCATTAGCATTGATGGAGCTAAATTTTTTAGCTTTTAGCTTCTTAAAAACTCACTTTATCAATTTTAACACACCACTTTATAATACACTCAAAATCAATGGTTCTATTTTTTTTTAGCACTTCATTTAAATATTCTTTTTTATCATTTTTTATTCTTTCTTTATTCTTCATCTATTTCTCTCTTCCTCTTTGGCGCTCTCTCTCTTCCACCACAAGCCAACCCACCAAACCTTTCTTCCCCAATCGTAACCCACCACAAATCCACCAACCACACCACCACAACCAAAACTAATACAACCTGACCATTGATATTAAAAACGAAGAGAGAGGCAAAGGACGAATCCACCCACACCACCACCATGAACCCACTCACACCGACACTGACCCACCACCACGAACCTAAGCCATGCCATCTCTTCAATTTCAGCCGGGTAAGGACAACTAGTCACTTGGTTAGAACTTGCAACATTTTGTGATAGCGAATTAGCATTGTTGGGATCATCACCATTTTCATCGTCGTTGGAGCTTGATGAAACAAATCTAATGTGCTTGTTACAAAAATCCTTCTATGTAGAGGAGACTGATTCGATACGCTGAGAAATAGAAATAGCACAAACTCACACTAACCCACCACCACGAACCCAAACAATGATCTCAAGGAACCCAGAGGCAAGAGTGAAGAGACGAAAGTTTTGGTTTAGTCAGGGGAGAGAAGAGGGAGGCGTTGGAGAGAGAAAAAAAAATGAGAGAAGACAAAAGAGAGAAGAGAGAAAATGGTTTTTTAATGAGAGAAGAGAGAGACAGAATAAACAAATAATTTTTTTATCCCTTTGTTGCTAGACTCCCAAAGATGGCAGTTTACTGTAACAAGTTTGTTAAAATTTTTAACAATGGCCCCTTTGATGTAGCTTAATTTTTGTTGTTTGTAGTGCTAAAAATAGCAATTTGGCAACATAACTCCATCATTGCTAATGCTAAGGGCATTCATTTCTCTTATATTCAGCCCAATTTTAGAAAAGCCCAAATTTAACGTTTGAGGAAAATAAAGTGAGATGGAATTGATATTACCTCCTAATTCTTTCCTATTAACTATCAAACGAAAAAAAAAAGAGTATGATATTTCGTTATTTTCATTTGCTCCACCCCAACAAACCTTTACTTGCAGTACGTTGTTTGTATTTGTACTTTGTACCTGCTTATCACACCCAGGGTTTGTAAATAATTTACAACAGAAATTGGTTTTAGTAACAATGATGTGCCTGTGAACAGGCCCTTTCCACTTATTTAGTTATTTTATCATCCTTATAACTTTTTTAATTTTTCTCAAAAGGATGAGTCAGGTAGAATAATTAGGGTTGACTTTAAAAGATCTCATCTAGTTGCGGAACTAATTAATGGAGTAGACTTTAGAATGCGGACCAAGGACCATGACAATACCCTTACCTAACATTAAAAAAAAGACCCATCCAAAAAAAAAAAAAAAAACATTAAAAAAAAAGACTACTAGACTAGAATATTTTAAAATGAGGCTACTAATAGTAGTCTAGTATATCACTTTTAAGTACAGTTAGTACATTTTAAATTTTTAATTATTTTCAAAACTCATTGGGCTAGCAAGTTTAATCTTAATTGTCTTTTTTTTTTCTTTTTTTCTTTTTTTTTTTCTTTCAATAAAATCATATATTGAAGAAAACAAAAGGGTCAATGATCATGCGGATCCAAACTATCTCGACCATAACTAATGATCTGTTTAGATTGAGGAGAAAAGAGAGAAAGTAGAATAAAATAAAGTAAATTTTGCTTAAAATTAATATATTTTCAGTCAACTTTACTCTACTTCCTCCACTCCTCTCAATCTAAATGAGTCCTAAGATATTGTTTGTCAAGGTAGTAGAAGAGATTGGAATAAATCTTGAGGTATTAAAATCTTCTAAAATTCTTAGGACAATTCCATTGTTTTTAAAATTCTATTTATTAATTTTAAAATGAGTGAATTACATTGTCACACAATCGATTTTTTAAATAAAGATTTTTTTTTCCACAAACCAATTACTTCTCTCTTATGCTATGATTTTTTTTTGTCCATTGTAAGATGTCACACATAACACAATTCTCCTAAAGCTTGTCAAAAGAATAAATCCAAATTTATTCTTCCACGGGATTCTTGATGGAACATTCAATACATTGCACCCTTCTTCGTGACAAAGTTCCTGGCTGCACTCTTCCACTTGTTTCTTCATTGTTTGACATGGTTGACGCCAATATTCCTTGTGAGTGAAGGTTTGGAATGGGTTGAAAGACTAGAGATTTAAAAGCAGTGGCATGTTAAGAATGAGGGCTGGGTTCAGACATCTCCCAATATAGACCAGGGACTCTTCAAAAAAGTGAAGAATACGGTGAAAAGTCAAAAAGTATCATACATAAACATTTTATCATAGATGTGGTATTAAATATACCTTCTAATTTGCAATGTTTAATCCAAACTATAAAATACATCCATCTCAAATGAAGAGGATCCTAATACAGGCTTATGACATATTCAGTCTTTTTAAGAGCAACTTGGTCGTTTGACAGCCTTCTTTTCCCGTCTAATACCTAATAAAATATGATAATCTGACTAGCAAGCTCCATCCAAATTGCATCCTTTTCAAGTCTAATACCTAATAAAATATGATGATCTGACCAGGAAGCTCCATCCAAATTGCATAAGGAACCCTATATCTCTTTCTTACCCAAAAATAAATAAATAATAATTGGGTATGAGGTGGGAAATGATGATAGATCAGGAAAACTATGTCAATCTCCCACATTATCAATAAAGGTTTTATCATTAAAATGCCATTCCGGAAAACCTTCCACCCTCCTCTATGGTAAATTATTTCTCAATGCAAGATATGTCATGTGCTAATACCAAAATGAAAGATATATTTAGAAACACACACACAACATAGGGAACCTTACTAAAGAAGTCATTTGTACTCACCTCAAGGCAATAAAAAAATCTACGGCCAACTAACCCCATCCACCAAAACCAATTACCGCATAATCCAAAAGCATTCACCTTTGACGGGCTAAGCAATATATGCTCATGCTCAGGAGCAAAAAAAGCTAGATATAATGCAAAGGGTAACCTTTAAAATTTAGACTGAAAACAGTTTTTCATGTCATTTAGTGATGCAACAGGAGTGGCAAATTCCATAAACAATGAACCTTCACCGTCAGGATTTCTTTTAGAAAAAAAGAACAAAGTTGTGGAAGGTTTAAGATGACCTCATTCATAGCAACAAAATAGCAACCAATTTTGAGAACCACACCAAGCTGTTTAGCTGATCATCCCAACACACCATGCTGCTGATATATATCACGTCAAATTACCAGAAAACTACATTTGGGTTTCAAAATCCAAAGCAAGAAAATTCATAATTATCTCCAAGCCATCTTGAAGAACCATACACATGAGTATGATGCTCTTTTAAAAAAACAAGGAAAAAAGGAAGAAGTAAAGTTATATACTAGAAAACTAGGAATAGCGCAAAACTAGAAAGATTGACCTACAAATATATTGGAAGTGTAAGCGAAAATTGTGTTGGTGTTGAGCACTAGAGATGTAATGGAACAAACTAGTACAGTTCATCTAGATCTGATTCGTTTGACTGTGCCATCGATGGAAAACTGGAAATATTATATAACACCCAAAAAGTTAAACACTAAAATGACTGAAAAGAGCCAAAAGAACTGAATTTCACCTTCTAAAAATAACGACTGGTTAAGAAAAAATCAAAGAGGAGATTATGGATTCAAATGTTGGGATCTCAAAGCAAATTGAAAAGAAATTCACACATTGAATATGCTCACCCTCTTTTGTTATGACACTGACGGTCGAAGAACACTCCAGTCCAGCTTTTAACCTTTTGGTTTGTTGAAGGAGCCTTTACTATTACTTGGTGATGGTTGTTGATTACCTTGTACGTTTTTTGGTGATTTATTTGGGTATTGTGTTTCAGATACTACTTCAAACTGTTTTCTTTTAAGGTCTCCATTGGCCTTAAAACTTGATTTATTAGTGTTCAAACTCTCTGCTCCATCCATTGAAGATCCATTTTCTCTGTAAAATCCAAATCAAATGAAATTTTTTTTTTTTTTTTTTATAAGTAAAATCAAAGGAAAAATATCAGATGTGTCGTCAGTGCAAATAAGAACAACTCGGAAATGCATTTTTCTCCAGATATGCATGCAAGCACATGGTCATAAGTTTATCTTCAGACCCCTCATTACCTATTTGTCCACATGGATCCATTCAGTTTTTACTTACTATTGATAAATTTATCTAATCAATAAGTTGTACGGAAGATAGCCAGCATCAAATTCTCCCGAGTCCCCTTGTGAACCCAAAACAAGAAATGTAGTCTTTTTAAGAAACTACTTTCTGTATAACAATTAAAATGGGTAATATTAGACATATATCCTCAAATATCATCAGACCCATATACTACCTATGAAATTATACCAAACCAGGAAAAAGTATGCAGACTAAATACAATCCCAAAATAAAACTGCACAGCCCTTCTCAGGGGAGAAACTGTCATATACAGACAAACAAGTATTTAAATTTATGCAAACTGGGTACAGTAAATTGGCAAATTTTTCAACTGCACTACAAACCAGAGCAATTATTCAATATCAACAATTTTTCAGAAGGGATGCATGCTAATTGGATTCATTGATTCTTTCATATGTTTTATGGAATGACCAAGCAATCCTGACTTCACTCAACAAAGCTTTATGCCTTCCATCACAGATAAGAATTATTGTTTTCCAATTTAGCGGCACTCCAGTTTCTATTATAAGCAACAGTAACATAATCTACAAAATTTCAATATTCAAATTCTTGGATTGAATAAACAACCTCAAGTGTAGCAGAGATGCAGCACGCATTGACAGTGTTGAAACAGTTTTCTCAACCCAGTTTAGAGCAAAATATAAATTTTTTTATGACAATAATCTCTAAACTTCAAAAATGAGTTGTTCAACAGCAGGTCCGTATATATATATATATATATATATATATTGACCTGCTGTTGAACAACTCATTTTTGCTACATATTTGTAGAAATAACAAAAACATAAGATAATTTGAGAAGTTAACCCACCTCAAAGATATTCCTCCACTTTGACTGCCAGTAGAAGTGGCAGACACTGGGTTTGATGCTGCTTCATTCAGTTTCTACCATGATAAGGCTTTGCATGAGGAGAACAGAAGCCAAAAGAGAAGCAGAGGAGGGGAATAGTCATTGGAAATTTTAGGTCACTTGACCTTTATACTCACATCAATAGAAGGATTAAAACTTTTAAATGAAATGCGGCCTTTAATAGCTCCAGGATGTGGATCACCTTCCATTATGACCACACTGCAATTATACAGAGCCATCAAAATGAAACAAGTCAAAATACAAACAAAATTATGTTCGAAAATAGAAGCAAATTGAGCAGTACCAGCAGGTAGTTGCAGTTGTTCTATTTTCCACAGAATCCATTGTTTATATAATTATATCCAAGTTTCCATTTAAGTGTCAAATATTACAGGATAAACAAGACATCAAAATGATAAGAAATTTTATATTAATAAAAAATCATTATACAATGATTGAAGGAGAGCAATCCAGGGAAAAAAACACAATGAATGCAGAAAGTTACAAATAATTGAAGGCCTACACTCATCTAATAACATCCATGAAAATAAAGAACTGACCAATGCAAACTTTATTCTCTCAACAGAAAGCGTGCATGGCTCAAATGACCTCCTATTTCTTTCCTTCCAAATGCTCCACATAACACACAATGGAACTACATTCCAAACCCTATTTTTTCTCTTTAAAAAAAAAAATTAATCAAATTGCCCTTTTTCTATAACATTAAAAGCTCAAATGGATACCACAGGGCCATTCAAAGTCTGCATTGCTGTAACATATGTCCATAGCAATCTCAAGAACATTATTATGAAATTGAACTTAACCTATACATTCAAAAGTCATCTGAGTGATTTTATTAGCCCAACACCAAGCAATTTCTTTCTTATGGTCATTCTACACCATCCACAAAGAGCTCAACCAATATGTTATATAGAAACTCTAGTTGAAAAGATTACAAATGTCACAAAAATACTAAGAAATTTGTGGTAACATCCACAGATGTGGGTGTACGCATCTTAAACAATAACTACTTTAAAAATATAAACCAGAGAATTTTTTCAGCGATTAAGTACTGGAGACTAATATTTTTTTTTAATAAGTATTAGTGGAGATTGAAATTTCTGAACATGTTCATGTATGAATTTTCCCATTTTGAACCCATGAAAAAAGAGCCCTAGCAATCAACTTCATCTTTTTACTAGTTGAGAAATGAAATGACATCTTTTTATAATTTTAGACATTATGGATGCTCCTAATGTTAAAACAAAAGGTGAAAGCAGGTGCTGCTTCCCTGAAATAAGACAGAACTGCCAAGAAGAGTTAATGGAAAATTATCATTCTCATCAATATCTCTATCACTCTATGTTACACAATGAGAGTTTTTTTCTAGCAACTTATGTATATCAAGGTTAATTATATTTGTAACCCACATATCCAAAATCTAGCCCCATAAAAACACTTGTAACATACAAAACTTCTAATTGAGACTGTCCATATGGTTCGAGAATTCAGAAAACAAAAGTTGATTCAGAAGTCAAGACAATCTATAATTTTATATCTAATTTTTCTTCAGCTTTTTTCTCTAAGCTTCTAGCTGTAATTGAACTTATATGCCTGACACAACCTTCAAGAAAGTGGTGCAAGATAGGGTTGTCAACTAGCAAAGATATCTCACCTATACAGCCTATAGATTGTAATGAGAATTGAACAAGCATATTGACAAAATTGAAGCAATTTTCTTGTGGATGTTTATGCTGTTGTGTAATCACATTTTGGGTTCAATTCATCAAGATCACTTCAACTATATAATCTAACATGCTTTGTTTGTCTATATGCTCAATATCATGGCAAGCCTCTAAAACAGAAGACAGAGTAACTGCATCAGACATTATGAATCCTAAATGTACAATGCATATGGCCTCTGCACCAACATATGTGTTTGGTTTATGCCATAAGGGTCCCTAGTGTACAACGTCAAGAGGCTTAGCCGGGCATACAAAACATCATTATTGGTAACACAAAGACCTCTGGTTTTAGCTCTTAAAAATGTCCCAATTACAGCATCTGAAACAAGAATGCAAAAGGCATCTTTTGTGAAGCAAGCATGGCTCCCTCCATAGTATAGCAAATTAGAGAAACCACACGGCACCAAAAAACCCTGCTAAAGTGCAATTATCAAACAGATCAAGTCCATATTACACAACCAGCAACCACAAATCCTATAATCATTCAAGATTTCAGAAACCATATTATAAGTACAGTTCAAGAAAAGGAAACAATGCAAAACACAATCTGTACTTCAATGCTAAGTCAAGCAAAGTTTTATGCACATATGAACTGAAATAAATCCACAGATGCACATCCAACAAAAACTCAAGAAGAAAAAAAATAGAGAAATTCTTTATATAAATCAGAGCAAAGAAGAAAGAAGGCAGAAAACTACCACTTCCTATTAAAGGTACTAGGGGAACAGAAATTCCCATCAGGCTTGACATCTTCATCTTTCTTGGTATTTTCTTCTCTCAGTGCTGCCCTTTGCATGAACTATAAAAATGAATAAAAACAATACCCCATATAAGAAGAACATAGGTTTACAGCACAGTGCTTGAATTCTATCTCAAACATCAAAAACTAAAGAATGCCCAGATAAATTTAAGCAAAACCCACTTCAAATCTCGAGTGAAATTTCCAAAAGTTTGCAATTTTATAGAAGCTAGTGTACTACGGACTGTCTATGAAATACAGCAAAAGGTGCAAGTTCTAAAAAATCTTGTTTTACCTTCAAGTTCCTCAGGGTGCTGGAAAGCTCGCGCTTGGCCATTTGAGTTCCTTGCTTTTCACCAGAAAAAAACAAAAAAAAAAAAAAAAAAAAAAACAATAACTTTGACCTCTCTCTCTCTTTCTCTGCCGTTGAAGAAACAAGGCAGCGTTTCTCTCTGTTCTGTTCTGCCAAGAATTCAGATTTAGATTTCAGAAGTGATAGGCCCGTAAGATTCTTATTTATTGTGACATACAAACTCATAAATATTGTTATTTAAAACATTATGTAACGTTCATAAAATAAAATAAAAAAACATTATGTAACAAAAACATAGTCATACTCCGGGTGAAGAAAAAAAAAATTGTTGATTTTGCTTCCAATCCTGCCGTTGCTAATTATATTTTTATTATTTAAATTAATAATATTACATAAAAGGTTCTTGAAAATATCTTAATATATTAATATTATTTAAGTGTGTCCGGTAAGGCTTTTTTTTTTTTTTTTTTTTTTTAAGTCTAGTGTCATAATTTTCCATTTATCATAATTTGAAGTTTACACATTTGTGAACTATTGATACAAGAAGGAGTTTAATGAGACTAGCTATAAAGAATGAAAATCGAAATAGCATTGAAACCATATGTTCATGTATGGATTTGTTCATTTTTTGAAGTTAGCCTCACACTCTTGACTATATCATAATAAAAATATTATGCTAAAAGTAAGAGGTTCATTTAATGGTGTACCTTTTTTTGGGTTTAATGTCATAAATTTCAATTCATTCTAATTTGAGATCTACGCATATGTTCAATCGTATTATGCATTTGAAAATTACTAATAAAACAAGAGTGTCATGAGGCTTGCTCTAAAAAATGAACACAGTCACACATGAAGATATGATTTCAATTGTACAAGGACTTAGAAAATAATTTAAACTTGATCTTGCAAACATTTTAAAACATTCAAATATTTTGCAAATTACTTAGTGTTCGAATGGCTTCTATAACTAAGTTTATACAAAAAATGGAAGCACTTAAATAGAAAAGGTTCAATTTTTTTTTTTTAAGATATAGCTATTTACAAATGCGGACAACCAATCTCAAGCTTATATAAGTATATTTTTAAAATGATAAGTGTCAACAAATATAGTTTACTCATGAGTAGTATATTATTATGCTTGAATTTGGTTTGTTTAATAATCAAGTCTAAACATGGGCTTGATCTTAAATATATATTGTGGGGTCATAGAGCCCAGTAATATATACTCACCTTTTGTACTGGGCTTGAGGCCCATGTCGATGCCCGTAATCGCATATAAAGAAGACAGTGGAGATCATGACAACCCAGGAAACCGTTCTAAGGACAACTCCATCCTCGACTAGCCAAAGCCGAGGTAGAGGAAAAGCGATTCACCGGCAAAAACAATCTTCCAAAACACTCCAAGGAAAAAAGATAGGTACAGGAAGTAAGTACATTGGAGCATGGCGGTAAAGCAATTCTAGGAAAAGCTGCTACCTTCACATTAAATGCTCCACAACCAACACTCTGGCTGCATTAATGTGGAAATGATATCTGAGCAGTGGCTTTCCAGACAGACAGCTACTACCTAAAAGCTTTGGGAAGGGATTGATGTGACAAAGACCAACAGCAGCAGATCTAACCTACACGTGTATAGTGAAGATGAAAGATGAAAGTAGTATATAAGGAAGAAGGAGCTCTAAGAAAAAGGGATCGGAGTTTTCACTAGAGAAAACACTGTAGCAATCTGAGCTAACTTTGTAACCATTATCATTGACACTCAAGAAATAATAAGTTGAAACTCCTTGGACTAGTGTCAAGGATTGAGTCGCTTGTCCAAATCCATATTTGTTTTACTTATTCATTCTTTAAATCATCTTCAACTGTTGTTGGCGCCGTCTGTGGGAAAGAACTTGTGTGTTCGTGAGTGCAACAATTAGACATGGTAGGATCAGGCCCACACCAAGAAAACCCACGCCAAGCAGGTCCCTAACAGACAGAACCTGTAGGATCCCAACGACAGGGTAATTTTCCTGGCCCTAAACATGAACAAAACAAAAGAATGAAAAGAATCGATAAGGGAATGTGCAAACCACCCAGACGAGCAAAAGCCACTCCCAGGTGGGCAGTCACGTATCGCAGAGACAAAACAATAACCAAGCCATGCAGCAGGAGATAAATGACTTGAAAAAGAAACTGCATCATGCACAGTGGAGGCGGTCTCCTTCCAGTTCTGACATATCCTCTAATGATGAAGAGGACAACAATTACAGGCAGAGATCAAGAACCCCTCTAAGCGAAACCTTCTCTTATGAAGACGAGCACCATCATAGACAAAAACACAAGGGCGCATCTAGTAGGGGCCTAGGTAATGATGCCATGAGCAAGGCTCTAGATCAGATCTCTAAATCACCCTTCACGCACAAAATAGAAATGGCTAGGCTACCTCGGCAGTTCCATCAGCCTACGTTCACATTTTATAATGGTCGAACGGACCCCGTAAAACATGTGAGCCAGTTTATCAAAGAATGGCCGTCCACTCCAAGAACGAAACCTTGATGTGCAAGGTTTTCCAATCCAGCCTAGGACTTGTAGCGATGAGGTGGTTCAACGGCTTGAAAACGAACTCCATAGATTCCTATAAGCGGCTCACCCGAGCCTTTGGCTCTTGCTTCATTACGAATAGCAGGGTTCCTCAGCCTCTGAGTTCGTTGTTGTCACTATCCACGCGTGAGGGAGAAACCCTAAAGGCATACTCGGACAAATATTGGGAAATGTATAATTAGATGGACAACAACTTTAATGACGTCGCCGTCAGCACTTTTAAAAGCGGTCTCCCAACCGAACATGGCTTGAGAAAATCCTTGACTGGCAAGCCTGTCACCAGTGTACGTCAACTTATGAACCGGATTGACAAATATAAAAGAGTGAAAGAAGACCAACTACAAGGGAAAGGAAAGGAGAAGGTTATCCCTCAAAAGAGTAGGGATTTCAAGTCGGACCGATACAACAATGACCGTCCGAGGAGAGATTTCGCAGGGCAATCTGGATCAACCAACATGCAAACAGTTAACGTCGTATTCAGAGAACCAGTACATCAGGTTTTGGAGAAAATCAGGAATGAGCCATTCTTCGAGTGGCCGAATAAGATGGCTGAAGACTCCATGAAGCGTAATCAGAGTCTGTGTTGTCAGTACCACCGGGACCACGGACATACTACAGAAGACTGCAGAAACCTTTGGAACTACCTGGATCAGCTGGTCCGAGAAGGGAAATTGAAGCACCTTTTGCATCCTTTCAGTGGTCATCAAGGCCAGGCAAACCAAGAGCCCCGGAGAGACACATCTTTAAGACCACCCATAGGAACGATAAACATAATCTTCGCTGCTCCGGGGAGGACAGGTTCATGCCCTTTTAGGGTGATGTCTGTAGGTCGGCTACCGGCCAATGACTCTGGCCCAGAGCTGAAAAGACCCAAAGCGTATCCTCATCCGGTCTTAAATTTCTCCGAAAAAGACAAAATTGGAACCATCCAACCCCACGACGATGCGTTGATAATCACTCTTCAGATTAGGGGCTACGACGTGAAAGGAGTGATGGTAGATGATGGTAGTAGAGCCGAGATCATGTACCTCGATCTCTATAAGGGGCTGAAGCTGAGACCGGAAGATTTGATACCCTATAGCTCCCCCCTGATGAGCTTCGATGGGAAGATTGTCATGCCAAAAGGCCAGATTAGACTACCTGTGCAAACCAGCCCGAAGATAGTGGAGGTCGACTTTATTGTGGTGGATACTTACTCCCCTTACACTACCATCGTGGCTAGACCTTGGCTTCAAACCCTAGGAGCCGTTGCCTTCACCCTGCATCAAAAGGTGAAGTTCCCTTCCGAGGGCCAGGTCTTGGAAATTCGAGGTTGCCAGGTTATGACAAGAGAGTGCCTAGTGGCTGCCATCTCACATCGGCCCAGAGCGGAGTCCTCGGCCCTTGATGAAGAAAGCTCATAGCAATCAAAGATCTCGGCATCACCTATTAATGCACCAGCCGAGGAAGAAAAATGTGAGGATTTAGAAAAGGTGATCATTGGCGATAACCCGAAGAGGTTCTTCTAGGTGGGATCTCAATTGTCCCCTCAGGAAAAAGAAGGGTTGATAGAATTCCTCAGAAAAAATGTTGATGTGTTCGCATGGGACGCTTATGATACCCCAGGAATTGATTCGAACTTCATATGTCACCACTTAAATGTAAATCCATTAGCCACACCCAAAAAATAACCACCTCGACGCCCATCTAGAAAGCACGCCGACGCTGTCAAGGACGAAGTGAGAAAGCTCAAGCAAGTAGGGGCTATCAAGGAGGTATTCTACCTGAGTGGTTGGCTAACACCGTAGTTGTAAAGAAGAAGAGTGGGAAGTAAAGAGTTTGTATGGACTTCACAAACTTAAACAAGGCATGTCTAAAAGACCCGTTCCCCATGCCTCGGATAGACCAGTTAGTGGACGCAACTATAGGCTATCCTCGGATGAGCTTCTTAAATGCCTCTCAAGGCTATCATCAAATACCACTAACCCTAGGTGATCAAGAAAAAATGGCATTCATGACTCCTATTAGAAATTACCACTATAAAGTGATGCTTTTTGGTCTGAAGAATGCGGGGTCTACCTACCAAAGGATGATGACTAGAATGTTTGAATCACAGCTAGGTAAGAGTATTGAAGTTTACATAGATGACATGGTGGTAAAGAGCAAAATGGTGTTTGAGCACGTGGGAGACCTCAGAGTCATTTTTGACATCTTAAGAAAACACAAACTACGTCTCAATGCCTCTAAGTGCTCATTTGATGTTGGGTCTAGCAAATTTTTAGGCTATATGATAACTCATAGGGGAATTAAGGTAAGCCCAGATCAGATCAAAGCAATTCACAATCTGCAACCTCCTTGGAACGCCAAAGAAGTCCAGAAACTCACTGGAATGGTCGCAGCCTTAAATCGGTTTATTTCCAAATCGGCGGATAGGTGCCAACCTTTTTACCTCCTGATAAACAAATGGAAAGGATTTGAGTGGTCCGAAGACTGCGCTTTAGCCTACCAGCAACTTAAGGAATACCTATCCCGACCACCCATCATGTCCAGCCCTGACGCCGACGAGGTTTTGTTTGCCTACATTACTGTGGCCCCTTATGCTGTAAGCTTGGTGTTGATACGAATTGATGGTGGCATACAACAACCTGTCTATTATGTTAGTAAATCATTACATGAGACTGAGTTACTCTATTTACCATTGGAGAAGGCAATTTTGGCAGTAGTGCATGCCACGCGAAAACTTCATCATTACTTCTAAGCGCACACAGTTGTTGTTCTAACTCAGCTTCCACTTAAGTTTGTACTCCGAAGTGCCGATTACACGAGAATAATTGCCATGTGGAGCACAATTCTAGGGGCTTTCGATATCAAATACATGCCTCGGACCACTGTTAAGGGCCAAGTCCTCGCTGATTTAATAAACAAATTTTCCGAACCCCCAATAGAAATGGTGGTAGAGGAGCAAAGCATGGGTGGAAAATCGGTTGGTACAATCTCCACGCAAGGACCTTCACACTAGAAAGTGTATGTTCATGGCGCAGCAAACCAAAGGGGCTCTGAGGTGGGGCTGGTCCTAATATCTCTTGAGAAGATTATCATAGAAAAATCATTGAGACTAGGGTTCTTGGCCACAAACAATGAAGCCGAATATGAGGCTTTATTGCACGGAATGGCCATGGTACAAAAAATGGGGGGAAAGGCAGTGGAAGTGTTCTCGGATTCGAGATTGGTTATGGGCCAAGTGAAAAGGGAGCTAGAGGCCAGAGATGTGAGAATGCAGGAGTACTTGAGTTAGGTCAGGCGCTCGCAATCGGATTTTGAATTCTTCAACTTGTCACACGTCTCTAGGAGTGGAAACACACACGCAGATTCATTGGCCACTCTTGCCACCTCCTCGGCGCAGGGTTTACCTCGAGTCATCCTTGTTGAGGACTTGTGCAGAGCAGATGGAGTCAAGAAGGACATGGTTTAGATCCATCAAATCAGAGTGGGTCTGAGCTGGATGGATCCTATAGTGAACTTTCTTAAAGATGATACACTACCTGAAGAGAAATCAAAAGCTGAGAAAATACAAAAAAAGGCTCCTCGGTTCGGGCTTTCGAAGGATCACAAGTTGTACAAGCACTCTTATTCGAGGCCATATTTGCTATGTATACATCTCGAAGCATCAGAATTACTACTCGAGGAGTCACATGAAGGAATTTGTGGGAGTCACATAGGAAGAAGATTTCTGTCTCACAGAGCCATCACTCAAGGATATTGGTGGCCGAGTATGTAGAAAGAAGCCCAAGAATATGTCAAGAAGTGTGATCAATGCCAAAAGTTTGCCCCAAACATCCACCAACCGAGAGGGGTCCTCAATCATCTCTCCAGCCCTTAGTCGTTTGCTTAGTGGGACTTAGATATTGTTGGCCCTTTCCCTAAAGCGGTAGTAAATAAGAGATACTTATTGGTCGGCACAGACTATTTCACCAAACGGGTCGAAGCCGAGCCCCTGGCTAACATCAGGGATGTGGATGCTAAGAAATTTATTTGGAAGAACATCGTTACTCGATTGGGGGTCCTTCATACCCTCATCTCGGATAACGGCCTTCAATTTGATAGTAAAACTTTCAGGAGATACTGTTGTGACCTGGAAATTACAAACAGGTATTTCACTCCGGCCTACCTCTAAGGAAATGGACAAGCTGAGGCTGTTAATAAGGTCATAGTCAATGGACTAAAAAGGATATTAGATAATGCGAAGGGAAGATGGGTGGAAGAACTGCCACACGTCCTGTAGACATATCGGACTACACCACGACGGTCAACAGGAGAGACTCCCTTTTCCATGACTTATGGGGCTGAGGTTGTCATCCCCCTAAAGACTAGCTTCCCAACGTTGAGGACGAGTACCTTCACTCCGAACAACAACGATGAACTACTAGGAAAGAGTTTGGATTTAATTGAAGAGAGAAGAGAAAAGACAATGATCCAGCTAGCCTATTACCACCAGAAACTCAAGTAAGGGTATGATGCCAATGTGAAGCTACGGCCACTAGCACTAAGAGACTTGGTGCTAAGAAAAGTTTTGGGTAGTACCAAGAACCTAGCTTGGGGAAAGCTGGGAGCCAATTAGGAAGGACCATATCGCATCACTTTAGTAGCAGGAATATGTGCATATTATTTAGAAGACTTAGATGAAAAAGCTGTACCCTACCCATGAAATGTAAATAACCTAAGAAGGTATTATTATTAATGAAAGCAGTTTTGTTTGCACTCTAATTTATTGTAATTGCGTGTCATGCGGTTCACTACTACCTAAGTATTAAACAGAACCAAGGTCTTGCATGGATCCTCGGACCACAAACCTTAGAAAAACTAATAACTTTTGGCAACTACCTAAGTATTAGACAGAACCAAGGTCTTGCATGGATCCTTGGACCATAAACGTTGGGGAAACTAATAACTTCTAGCAACTACCTAAGTATTAGAAAAAATCAAGGTCTTGCATGGATCTTCGGACCATAAACCTTAGGGAAACTAATAACTTCTGGCAACTATTTAAGTGTTAGACAGAACCAAGGTCTTGCATGGATCCTCGGACCACAAACCTTGGAGAAACTAATAACTTCTAGCAACTATCTAAGTGTTAAACAGAACCAAGGTATTGCATGGATCCTCGGACCACAAGTCTTGAGGAAATTAACTACTTTAAACATTTACCTAAGTGATAAACAAGACCCTAAATGGAGCCTGGCTCCTTAGATAATCTGCCCTGTCCTTATTCAACAAAGATGTAAACAAATGTCCGTCTATGAGCATTACTTAAAGCATTTCAAGGTACACTAGGCTTATCTTTCCTTTATAATCAATACTATAGTGTCTCCTTGAGGTTAGTAAGTTCATAAAAAATGTACCTTTGCACGTCCTGCCATAATGTACGAAACTAGAAGTTGGAAGTTTATTTTTATAAATACCATGAACTTAGCATCTTTAGCCCATTGTGGTAACCAATTCAGGAGGTATGGGATCTACATTGTAAACTTAAATTCTTTTATGGCCCACCCAATGGGAGGCAAATTGCGTTGCTAAGATTACTCAATTCTTAATTAAAGCCTAAGTTGAAATTTACATTGTGGACTTAGTAATTTTTGATCGTCCAATTAATGAAAGATGAGTCACATAACTAGGATTACTCAAATGTTGGTAAAAGCACAAATCATCTAAGCAAAGGGCCTTCTCATTGAAGAAGAGCACATATTTCATTACAAAAAAGGCAGTTTCATTACAAAAATTCAAGTACACCTAAAAGAAAAGAAAGAAGAAAAAACAACAACAGTAACACAAATAAAAGAAACAACCTATTTCTTCACCTTTATGGTCAACTTGTCCTTGGGAGGCTGCTGAGCCCTGGCTTGAAAGAGTGACTTTAAAGGGCACATCAAGAGAAGCCAAAACTAACTCCATTTTTTCAGGGGCTTCCTTCTCGGCAGGAGGAGCTTGAGGGTCAGCTGGTGGCTTCATCACATCCTGGGGTGCTTCTTGGTTAATGGTTTTCTCTTTCTCTGACACCCCAGGATGCTCAGTCTCCTCGACAGGCTTGTCAAGGGGAGTAGGAGCATTGGTGGCACTGTCTTGACCTGCCTCTGCCGCTTCGGGGGCAGTATCGACTTTCGAACTGGCAAGAGCAGACTCTCGTATAGCAGGGGGGTAATACACGTTCTCTACCCTCCTAAGTTCAGATGAAGCTTCAACCCCAGCTCGGTTGAGGGCTTCGACCCAAACTTGGGAGCAGTAGAGCCTACATACCCCCAAAACTTGGGCTCTGAGATCAGTCTCTGTCTCAACCACCCCTATCTCGTAAGCTTCCTGCTTGGCCTACTCTTTGGTCTCCTCTGCCTGCTTCCTAGCTTCCTCTGCCTCAGCCTAGGCTTTCACTGCCTCTTCTCTAGCTTTCTCCATAGTGCCCTTGGCTTTCTCTACAGTTTCCAATTTTTTCTTTAAGGACTCAACTTGCCCTCTGGCAGCAGTTAGTTGGTCCTCGGCCTTGCGAAGGAGTAACCTTTAATCTTCAGCTTACTTCTGGACGCCCTCTAAAGCCGAATCCGCACTCCTCCTCGCCTTCTCCTCCTCCTTCAACTTATTTCTCAAGTCCTGAGTAGACTGGTCGGCGATGTTAAAGGCTTCTACAGTCGCAACACATCTATTCCTCTCGTCTTCTAGTTGTCTACTACAACTGTTGGCCATCTCCTGTACCCTAAACGTGGCCTGAATAGCCTAAAAAAGAGAACAAATGCAATGTAAACAGAGAACAGAGGCTTAAAAAAAAAAAAAAAAAAAAAGCTAACTAACTAAACTAAGTAAATTGGAAACCTTACCATGCCCAAGTACCTCTTGAGGCTGAGGAAGACCTTCTTCCTTCTAAAGGATCGCAGCTCGACAATGTCCGAGGGTAGTAACAGGGCCCTCTCCAAGGCATCGGCCACATGGCTGCCGGTGCCTCCCTAGAAGTCCCTGATGGAAGCATTGTCCATCATGGGGGCCCCATTGAGCATTGGAGCTGGGAGCCAGGCCTAGGGCTCAGACAGAGGACTAACCCTCTTCTCGGATTCCCTGTGTCCAACTTTCTGTTGCTTGGCAACTTGTTGGGCCTTTTCTTCCGGTGTGGGGTGAGACTTCTCAACCTCCATCACCTTCTTGCCCTTTGACTCCCTTTTTCGTTTAGGGTTAGAAGGCTCAGGTCTTGGCGAAATGGTTGACTTAAGAGGAGGATGAAGAAGTTTGGAAGGAGTAGGAGGGAGCTTGCTTTGAGAAGGGGAAGGTGGTTTGTTCTGAGTTACTTTCCCTTGTGTCTCCTTCCCCAGCTGGGACTCTATCAAGTCTAGCAAGCTTATTTTTTGTCTCCTTTGTATACCCATATCTTCTTCAAAAGGAGTTTCTACCGAGGGGAAGTCTGCTTTAGTACAGTTTGGGTCGCCGAGATCACAAAAAGGGGCCTCAGACCAATGATCTCGGTTGAACACCTTAAATTCGTCCTCAGACGAACTTAACTCAACGACTTCTTCTTTCTCTGTTTTTTCTACCTCTTCCTTTACCTCGGGACAAGAAGAAGAAGAGCCGACCAAGGGTACACCTTCCGAAATTAAAGCAACCTCAGGGAAAAGGAAACCCTCAACTGCGACGCTGATCCTATGGAGACGTGGATCGCGGGCCTTGATGACACACTTTGGCGCTTGGAAAGCACGAGAGATTGGCGTATATCCCAATATCAGGTGAGTCGCCCTGAGCTGACCGTCCTCCTCATTCACAAACACCTCAGCCTTAAGGATGTTGTCCAAGCTCTCCCTGTTAACCAAACTGAAGTTTGCTTCAATAGCGCGTCTGTCTGCAGAGCCATGAAAAGCAAATGGTTAGCAGCTTAACAACACAAATAACGATAAGGCAGTGAACAAGTCCTACTCCTATCCTTAGAACCCCACCTGGTCGCCCTTCTTCCATGGGGCAAGGGATGCTATCATGCCACTCCCCGGACACGATCAGAAAATCTTTGTTTGGCCCCTTGCTAGACTTAAGAAGGAATTGTATAATCCTGATTTCAGGCTGCCTTATTTTTAGGTAGTATCCTTTCCCCTTCGAGTGGTAAAGGTTGTAGACCCAATTCACATCGTGATGGGTCAACCGTAGCCCCATTTTCTCGTTTAAGGCGTCTACACATCCTAATATTCTGAAGACGTTTGGGGCGCACTGAGTGGGGGCTAGCCTAACAGACCTAAGGTAATCCCTCATCACCGACCCTATAGGGATTCTAACACCACCTTTTATGAAGGCGATCATGGGAATCGCCACCTCACCCTCTTGCCTTTGAAAATGCCATTCGCCCTCCTTACATTATCTCAGGCCCACGTTGGGTGGAATCTTATAGTTAGCCTTAAATTTTTCCATCCCTTCCTCAGACTCTACCAAACTGCTACCCATCCCTAGGAAAAGTTCAGAGAGGCTAAAGAAAGTTGGGAAAAAGAGGCGAAGGAAGAAAGACACGGAGAAAGGAAAGCAAAGAAAATTTGAAAAGTTTGGAAAAAAACTAACAAGGATGAGGAAAGTGTCTTCGGATAGGCTTTTGAAGAGACACGAGTGAGTGAGAAAGGTTGGCAGATTCAACGTATGTGCACAGGAGCTCTTGAATGCAAAGGTAATTTGGAAAAATTGATTTAAATGGGTATTTATACCCAAATCGAAGTAGCAGCGGGAGTTTTCCCGCTCATAAGTTGGAAAAAATCCCCACCGTTGGATCGCTATCGCGTCGTAGAACGTGGGGGGAAACCAGCCGCAGGAATTTAATGAGGGCGCGCTCCAGATGCCAAAGTGTCAGGAACATGCCTTGGGCAGTTAAAAAGGCACTGACACCGGCAGAAGATAAGACGTAATAAGCCCAAGGCACGCCCGAGGACATCAAAATCCTCATTTCTGTCTGAGGTGCCAGACAGCAAAATTTTGAGGGGCTATTGTGGGGTCATAGAGCCCAGTAATATATACTCACCTTTTGTACTAGGCCTGAGGTCCATGTTGAGGCTCGTAATCGCATATGAAGAAGACAATGGAGATTATAGCAACCCAGGAAACCATTCCGAGGACAACTCCATCCTCGACTAATCAAAGCCGAGGTAGAGGAAAAGAAATTCACCGGCAAAGACAATCTTCCAAAGTACTCCAAGGAAAAAAGATAGGTACAGCAAGTAAGCACACTGGAGCATGGCGGTAGAGCAATTCCAGGAAAAGCTGCTGCCTCCACATTAAATGCTCCACAACCAACACTCTGGCTGCATTAATGTGGAAATGATATCTGAGCAGTGGCTTTCCAGACAGATAGCTACTACCTAAAAGCTTTGAGAAGGGATTGATGTGACAAAGACTAACAGTAGCAGATCTGACCTGCACATATATGGTGGAGATGAAAGATGAAAGTAGTATATAAGGAAGAAGGAGCTCTGAGAAAAAGGGATCGGAGTTTTCACCAGAGAAAACACTGTAGCAATTTGAGCTAACTTTGTAACCACTGTCATTGACACTCAAGAAATAATAAGTTGAAACTCCTCGAACTAGTGCCAAGGATTGAGTTGCTTATCCAAACCCATATTTGTTTTACTTATTCATTCTTTAAATCATCTTCAACTATTGTTGCACTCATTAAAGCCCAGTTCTTCTACTCACTCTCTACAAATTTATTGTGTTGGGCTCACTGGGCTTGAATTCACTTATCCCTTAGGAACAATGCATAAACCCAGTCCCCACATATATATATATATATATATATATATATATATATATATATATATATATATTTATTTATTTATTTATTTATTTATAATAGTTGAGATTATATCATTTAAGTTAATTAGATACATTAATTTTTTATGAAATTATTTATAAATGTGGACAACGAATCTCAAGTGTATATAAATATGTTTTTTAAATCATATGTGTCAATAAATATAGTTTGTTCATGAATACATTATTATGTTTGAGTTTGGTATGTTTAATAATCTAGTGTCAACCGTTATAGTTTGTTCATAAATACATTATTATGTTTGAGTTTGGTATGTTTAATAATCTAACCTAAACCTAGACTTGATCTTAACTTATTTGTTAAATACATGAATATAAATAAGCCCCCCCCCCCCCCCCCCTTTCTTCTCGTTTTGATAAATCATAAAATTTTGTCTTGTTTACAACCCTATGCGTAGAAAATCAAGTTTGAGGTTCAATTACCAATAATCTTTAGTTCAAAAGGCATATTCTATTTCTAATGTAGGCATTCAGGTTTGAATCCCCCCCTCACCCTTAAAATGATTTTTTTTTTAATTAAAAATTTCAAGGTTCAATCCACTATTTATAAAGATAAAGAGTTCTTCTTCTTCTTTTTTACCTTCCCCCCACCCCCCTCAACCCCAAAAAAAAATATGGATTTGATAATTGTTTGGGATGTTTTTACAACAAGGGCCAAAAATGCGAGAACAGCTCAAATCTCCCCTTGGGTTCTTTAGAAGTGTTTATTTGTAGAGAATCAAGTCCAAAATTCCAAATGTATAATGAATAAAGGCTAATGGTTTTTTAACAAGAGAGAAATCAAAATATCATAACTGAAAATACAAGAAAATGCATAAAAAAAAAAAAACACAGGTTTGAAACTTCGATCCACAGTTAGCAAGAAGAGGAAATTGAGAGAGGTTGAAACTTAGGGATTGTGAGAATGTTAGCTGGCTAAATGGGCTTTTGCTCTAAAGTTTCAGCTATATGGGTCAAACATGGTTTGTTGGTTTTTGAGCTGAAGAAAGAGTTTTATATTGAGTTTGGGGTGTTGCTCTAAGAGTAGAACGTGGCTTATTCATTTTGAATCTGATTGTGGGATTTTATATTGAGTTTTGGGTGCTCTTAGTGACTGGTTTTTGGTCAATATAAAAAGCTTTGGACCCTAAGGTGTTAAGCAAGTAGTAATTTTCAAGTTTGCTTTTATTTGGATAAAAGAAAGGCTTACTTTTATCATTATTCAAGGAAAGGCTTGACTAAGCCCCATTGACTTCCCTTTTCAGCTGTTTCAAACCATTGAGAGGCTCACCTAGGTAAGGGCTAGCAACTGGAGTTGGCCAATAAGAGCTAATTATGTTTAAAAGCAAAAATGGGTTAAGGCAAAAACTTTGGTTTACAATCAGCTAAAGAATAAAAACTCTTTTGGGGTGTAAATTTTGGGTACACGACCTCCTCCATGAGCCTAAAGTGCTACTAATGTCCCTTACCCACTTAATAGTATGCACGGGCTGGCTTATGGAAAAAGTCCTAAAGAAACTGACCCATACTCTTCAAACCACACTTCCTCAATTTCTTCAATACGTCGCATGGGCTTAAGTCATGCTTAAAAAAATAAAATATAATATATGAATTGAGTCCATAAGAAGGTCAGGCTCAGTCAAATCGGGCTTGTAAGAAATGTGTTGCAAAAATAGGTGTCAACAATAATTATATAGTTATTAATGGGCAATTATTATTGTAAAGTTGTGATTTTCAACTCTGTTTTGTTGATTTTAATTCTATGTCAAATTTGATTGTATTTTATCAATCTTTTCCCTATATATTTATGGGATTTAATGTAAGGGTTGAGTGTGAGAGTTTGGTGAAGAATTGTGAAGACAGTAAAGTTCGCAACTTGCTCGCAACTGACTCGCAAGTAGACAACCCGTGAAAGGTCACATGAGAAGCACATGTTGGATACTGAACAATATTTTGCCAAGCTGTATTTCTTGAGTCACTTTGTGACTTGGCCAACCCGCAAGTGACCTGCGAAACTCTTTGCCTTGTTGATTTAAATAGTGTTTTCCTTATTTCTTTACACACACTATATAAGCCCACATTACCCACAAAATTGTAAGGAGATTTTCAAAGAGAAAACTCTAGTAATACACTTGAGAGTTAGAGATTGTAAACCCACAATTATCTGCACAATTTCTCTTAGTTTTCCTCTACTCCTACCTTTTCAATTACAAATCCTTGAGAGGTTCTTAACTCAAACACTTACCTCACCTAATCTAAGTGTTAAGAGAAGTTTTGGTGCATGTGGAAAGCATTGAAAGAAGCCATCGATTGATAGATGCAATTAGGACCTAATTGCGGGATCCGAATAACTAGTGAAGACGAGACTTGGTGAAGTCTATTGGAAGCTGGAACTTGGAGGGTTCAAGTACAGTGGGTAGATTAGGCTTAGAGGGTCTTTTTGATAACTTTGTACTCCAACTTTATTCACTAGTGGATTATTTCGGCTTAGAAGGCCACATAGGGATTTTTTGCCAAGTACTTTGGTTTCCTCTTCGATAACACGTCTCGGTGTTATCTTATGTTTGCATATTTCTTCCCTTACTCTTTGTACTTTACATTTATTGTTTATTGTTTATGTTTATATACCAGAGAGTTGTTCTGGTTTATTGTGTTTCATTTACTCTTATTCCGCACTTAGTTAAGTAGAGTAAAAACAATTTAGCCGTACGTTTAAAATTATTTGAGCTTTCAATTATAATCGTGTTTTGCACTATTTGAGCTTTCACTTATAATCGTGTTTGTATAGATGTGGCAAACAGGCGAGCAGGGTCAGGTCAATCGGGTTGTGAGTCAATCTGGTTTCGGGTAGGATGGGTTGACTTGTATTTTTCAAACGAAGTATTTTATTTATTTTTAATTACAAAAACAAATCAATGGAAACCTTTTTAGAGAGAATGAATAAAAGGAAATGAATTACACTTAATGCCACTTGTTAATATTATTCTAATTCTGACAGTTTTGAGTATGAGTAGAATTCTTTATAGTCATAAATTCATGATGACAAGGTCTTCAATGTTAATAGCTCACTACCAAAACGCTTGTAATTACAAATTTACAACTTCAAAGAGAGATAGATCTTAAGGAGCACCAAAAAGTATATATTTTAAGTTTATACCACTAATAATATCTATAGGGACCTGGTTCGAGCACTCTTCCTTGGGGACGAATGGACTCAAGCCCAGCTGGCCCGATACAATGAATTTGTAGAGAGCGGGACAAAGAACTAGGCTCTAGCGAGGGTTATATGATTAAGCATGGTAATGCATGGGTCGAGTGACAAGAAAATACGAAATGTAAACACAAGGTTAGGCTCCTCGGCCACTCTTTTTGAGAGTCTCCTTCTTATTTCTTCTTTTGTACTGGGTTACAAAGATTACACGAGTATTATAATTCTTTCTCTCTCCTAGAATTGCCGTCCCCCCTTCTGGAGGACTTGTTACATTTTATACCCCTTTTTGTTAATCCTAGCCCTCCATTTGTCGATCATGCAGGCCATCATTCAAATTCCCATCCCATCAGCCACCTTCCCATCCCTTCTGTGGGTGGTAGCAGCTGAGGCGGCACTGTTCAGAGGTCACTTCTTCATTTAATGTGGCCAAAATATTAGTTGTGGGCATTTAATGTGGAGGTGACAGTTCTTCCTGAGATTGCTTCTCCACCATGCTTCTATGACCAAATTGTTGTACTTGCTTTTGTCTTGAATTGCGCTGGAAGGTTACTCCTGAAGGCGCTTTGTTCTTTCTTTCAACGACTCATGCGAGCCAAGGGCACGGTCGTCCTCGGCGGTATTCCTGATGAATGGAGCTTCCCTAACCCATCCTCGGACGTATCTTTATCCTTGGCATGGGCTTTAGGCTTAGCATATAATGGGCTGGGGTTGCCAAATTCTCTGGCCCAACAATAGCCCCTCAAAATCCTGTTGTCGGACTCCTCGGACAGAGATGAGGATTTTGACGTCCTCGGGCCTCTGCCGCAGCCTGTTAAGTCTTGTCCTTCATGAGTATCAGCGCCCTTTTACCTGTCCAGGGCATGTTTCTGACAAATTGGTATGCGGAACGCATTCGCATTAAATTCAGGCGGCCCTGTGCCCCCCCCCCACGTTCAACGATGTGATGGTAATCGAGCGGTTCTGATCTTCTTGATTGCGTGGGTGGGAAAACTTAGTGCGGTTGTTATTTTTTATTGGGGGTATAAATACCCATTTGAACTGATCCGCCTGTTCACTTTCGCATTCAAGAGATCTTGCGTACATACTTCGAATTTGGTCACGTCTTCAATCTGACCTTGCGACTTCCTTCAGCACAAAAAGCCATCCCGATGAGCTTTTCTTCATTTCTGTAAGTCTTCTTCTCTCTCTCCAATTTGCGTGCTCCCCTCTTTTAGACTTCTTTCTTCGTGCCCCTTAGTTGTCTCTAAGAATGGGTAAGCTCAAGAAGTTTATTGAATCTGAAGAGGCAATGGAGAAATTCATTGCTGATTATAGGATACCCAGCACCGTGGGTCTAAGGTACTGTGAAAAAGGGGAGTGGAGGTTTAGGCGGGAAGAGGGAGAGGTGGTGATTCCCATAATCGCCTTCTTAGAGGTTGGTATGCAGATCCCCATGGGTCAGGTAATGATGAGTTACCTTAGACATTTCCGTCTCACCCCTACCCAATACGGCGTCAATATGTTTAGGATTCTGGACTGTGTAGATGCCTTGAATGAAAAGATGGGGCTCAGACTAACCCATCATGATGTGAACTGGTGCTACAATCTTCAGTGTTTGAAGGACAAGTCCTACTACATGAAGACGAGGGAGGATAGAGTACGACTCATTCAGTGCCTTCCCTCGTCCAGCAAGGGGCTAGATAAGGATTTTCTCATTGTGTCCGGGGAATGGCATGATGGCCTTCATTGTCCTACAGTGGAGGGTACGCCAAGTAGGGCAATTGGAGTAGGAGAGGGTGTTTCTTTCCGAATTTTCATTGCCTACTTTGTTTGGTCGCTAACAGTAATGTGCTTTCGTTTCTGCAGATCCACATGCCTTCGAGCGTCATTTCGACTTGGTTAATAAGGAGGATTTGGAGAAGGTGCTAAGGGCGGAGGTTTTTGTGAACGAGGTCGATAACCAAGTTAGGGCTGCTCACAGGATCCTGGGGTATGTCCCTATTCAGAAGTCGTTTGCTGCGCCGAAGTGGGTGATCAGGGCCAAGGATCCTCGGCTCCGAAAAATTACCGTGGTTAAGGACGGTTTCTTGATCCCAAAAGGGTCTCTTGCTCTAGAGGGTACCCCGTTAGCGGGTTCCTCTACATCCCCCTGAGTTGCGGAGGCCGAGGAGGGAGGCGAACGAACAGAGGAAGGTGGCGCCGGCTTGGGTCCTGCCGAGGACGACTTCGGCGTGTTCGAACAAGTTTGTCTGTCCAAGGATCCTTCTGATGACTTGGGTGTCCAGAACTTGACCGAAGCAGACTTCCCGTCAGTATGGGGCTCTTCTCGGGCCAAGATGGGTTTTAAAAGGAAAAATCAGTCCAGCCTACTTGATCTGCTTGAGGGCCAGTCGGGGAAGTATCAGCCTAAGCTTCCTCCTCCTCCACCCAAGTCTCAGCCTGTCCAGACCAGGTCGGCTTCCACCCAGCCTAGGCTTCCTCTTCCTCCAGCTCGACCGAGTCCATCATCTAGGCCCGAGCCTTCTGATCCTAAGCAGAGGAAAGATAAGGGTAAAAGGCCAATGGGAGGGGAGAAACCCCATTCCTCCCAGGAGGAGGACGATTCTCGGCGACCCTCAAAGCAATTGAAGATAAGGTCCCAGGGTCAGGACAAGCAGGTCGCTGCCCGCTCCGAGGCCAATGCCTGGCTTCCAGCCCCAATGCTCTATGAGGGGCCTCTGATGGACAATGCCTCTCTCAGGGATTTCCAAGAGGGCGATGGCACACTTGTAGCCGATACGTTGGAGAGGTCCTTGCTACTCCCAGCGAATATGGCCGAGTTGGGAGCTTTGAAGAGTAAGGAGGTTTTCCTCAGCCTCAAGCGATACTTGGGGATGGTAAGACACTCAGCACTTATGACTTTTCTGATTTCAATTTTCTTTTCTTTTTGTTTTCCTCTTACTTGTGCATTTGTTTCGATTAGCAGGCTGTTCAGGCCACTTTTAGATTGGAGGAGGCCTCCATCAAACAGGACAAAGCCACCGATACAGAGCGTGACAAGCGCATAGCGGCTAGTCGAACCCTTAAGGTTACCGAGGCTGATCTCGTGAAGGCCCGAGAGGAGCTAAGGGAAGCGAACAGGGCTCGAGCTAGCGCTGAATCAGGTCTGGCCGGCGCCCAAAAGCAGGCCCAGGATCAGACGAAGCGCTTGACTGAGGTGGAAGAGCAGCTGAAGCTGCAAACGAGCTGATCGTTAATCTGAAAAAGCAGGCGGTCGATGCTGAGGGGGTTAGGAAGGTAGCCGATTGGGCCAAAGAGGAGGCTCTAAGGGCCAAGGTTGAGGCGGACTTTGGCAGAGAGGAGGCCCTGGTTTCCAAGGAGAAAGCCGAGGCAGCAGCTTACGCAGCTAGGGTAGCCGAGACGGAGACTGTTCTTCGAGCCCAAGTCCCTAAGGTATGCAGGCTCTACTGCTCCCAGGTTTGGAGTGAGGCCCTCAAACAAGCTGGGGTTGAGGCCTCGTCTGACCTATGGAAGGAGGAGAGCGTATATTACCCCCTTGCCATCCGCGAGGTTGTTCCTCCCGGCTTTGAGGCCGAGGCGCCTGCTGAGGAGACTGATGCTGCCCCTGGTGAAGGAGCTGAAGATGCTGCGGTTATTACCGAGGTGGCTACTATAACTTCTGATGATCCTTCCGTGGGGACTGGTCCTTTTGGGGCGGCTGAAATGGCCAGAGGTCTCAATGAAGAAATACCTCAGGAGACAACGAACCCCTCGGCTAATGTCCAGGCTTCTCTTGCTGAGGATTTAGCACCTTCTGCGGCGTCTTCGCAGGTCGTTCCTCCAGGTCAGAGCTCAGAGGAGCCTGAGGTCCCCACAAAGGAGCTACCCGCAGGGGGGAAGAAGATTAAGCTGAAGAAGTAAACTCCTTGGCGCCTTTGTTTTATTTCCCTTCTATTTTTTGAACAATGTAATGGCACTTTTGCCTCGTTTCTTCTTTTTCCTTTAGATGTTACGATATGATTCTTGTTGTGTATCTTTGACGAACTTAATGTAATGCGCGTTTTGTTTTCTCCTGCTTGTCAAGTGCTTATGGAATTTGTTGGAGTAATTAGTTTCCCCATAGGTTTGAGTCTGAGGACCATGCAAGACCTTGGTTCTGTCTAACACTTATTATTTTGAAGTAACTAGTTTCCTCAGAGGTTTGAGTCCGAGGACCATGCAAGACCTTGGTTCTGTCTAGTACTTATAGGATTTATCGAAGTAGTTAGTTTCCCCAGAGGCTTGAGTCCGAGGACCATGCAATGCCTAGATTTTGTCTAACCCTTATCATTTTGAAGTAACTAGTTTCCCCAGAGGTTTGAGTCCGAGGACCATACAAGGCCTTGGTTTTATCTAGTACTTATAGGATTTATCGAAGTAGTTAGTTTCCCCAGAGGCTTGAGTCCGAGGACTATGCAATGCCTAGGTTCTGTCTAACCCTTATCATTTTGAAGTAACTAGTTTTCCCAGAGGTTTGAGTCTGAGGACCATGCAAGACCTTAGTTCTGTCTAGTACTTATAGGATTTATCGAAGTAAGAAGCATACAATCGCAACAGACTTAAAATGTAAATCGATAAAGATACTTTTTATTAATAATAATACCTTCGCAGGTTATTTACATTCCATGGACGAGGTACAGGTTTTTCGTCTAAATCTTCTAAGTAGTATGCACCTATTCCTGCCATTGAGGTGATCTGGTATAGTCCTTCCCAATTGGGTCCCAGTTTCCCATGGGATGGGTTCTTGGCAGCGCCCACAACTTTTCTTAACACTAAGTCCCCTGGTGCCAGTGGCCTCAGCCTCACATTGGCATCATATCCCTGCTTGAGCTTTTGGTGGTAGTAGGCCAGCTAGATCATTGCCTTTTCCCTTCGTTCATCTATCAGGTCGAGGTTCTTCCCCAGCAGCTCGTTATTGCCGTCCGGGGAGAAGGAGCTCGTCCTCAATGTTGGGAAGTTCGATTCTAGAGGGATAACAGCCTCGGCTCCATAGGTCATGGCGAAAGGTGTTTCCCCTGTTGACCGCTGTGGTGTAGTACGGTAGGTCCATAGGACGTGCGGTAGCTCCTCTACCCATCTTCCCTCGGTATCGTTTAACCTTTTCTTGAGCCCATTAACTGTGACTTTGTTGACAGTTTCGGCCTGCCCATTTCCTTGAGGATATGCCGGAGTTGAATACCGGTTTGTGATTCCCAGGTCACAACAGTATTTTCTGAAGGCCTTACTATCAAATTGAAGTCCGTTGTCTGAAATGAGGGTCTGGGGGACCCCGAATCGCGTGACAATGTTCCTCAAGATGAACTTCTTAGCATCCACATCCCTGATGTTGGCCAAGGGCTCAGCTTCGACCCACTTGGTGAAATAATCTGTGCCGACTAGCAGATATCTTTTGTTCCCCGATGCCTTGGGGAAGGGTCCTACAATATCAAGGCCCCATTGGGCAAACGGCCATGGGCTGGATAAAGGATTTAGGACGCCTCCCGGTTGGTGAATATTTGTGGCGAACCTCTGGCATTGGTCGCACTTCTTTACGTAATCTAGGACTTCCTTCTGCATCTTCGGCCACCAATATCCTTGGGTGATGGCTCAGTGTGACAAGGATCTTTCCCTTGTGTGACTCCCACAGATCCCTTCATGTAACTCCTCGAGCAGTAGTTCTGATGCCTCGGGGTGGACGCACAGTAAGTAGGGTCCTGTGTAGGAACGCCTATAAAGTTTGTGGTCCTCGGACAACCAGAACCGAGGAGCGTTCCTCCGTATTTTGTCGGCCTCTGACTTCTCCTCAGGTAGGACATCATCCTTGAGGAATCTTACTATAGGGTCCATCCAGCTGGGGCTTACCCTTGCCTGGTGGACATGAGTCATGCCTTTTGTCACATCGCCTGGCCTTTCCAGGTGCTCTACTAGGATAACCCGAGGCAGATCCCCTACCGAGGAGGTGGTAAGCGTGGCCAATGAATGCGTGGGTGTTTCCACTTCTAGGGACATATGATAAGCTGAAGAGGTCAAAGTTTGATTGCAGACGCTTGACTTGGCTTAAGTATGCCTGCATTCTTGCATCTCTGGCTTCCAGTTCCCCATTTACCTGGCCTACCACCTGCATTGAATCCGAGAATACATCCACTGCTTTTCCGCCCATTTTTTGCACCATAGCCATACCTTGCAATAAGGCTTCATACTCAGTTTCGTTATTTGTGGCAAGGAATCCAAGCCTCAGGGACTTCTCCACAACAGACCTCTCTAGGGACACTAGGACTAGCCCCACCCCAGATCCCCTTTGATTCGCAGTTTCGTCAACATACACCTTCCAGTGCGGGGGCCCTGGAACAAAGATTGCCACAACCGACTTCTCCTCGGTGTCTCCCTTTTCAGCTACTACTTCTTCTAGTGGTTTAGAAAACTCAGCCACTAAGTCAGCTAGTACCTGCCCCTTTATAGAGGTCCGAGGCATGTACTTAATGTCAAAAGCCCCTAGAATTGTGTTCCACTTGGCGACCCTCCCAGTGTAATCAGCAGACCGGAGTACAAACCTCAAGGGCAGTTGAGTTAGGACTACTACTGTGTGGGCCTGGAAATAGCGAGGAAGCTTTCGCGTAGCATGGACTACAGCCATTAGGGCTGTTTCCAAGGGCACGTACTTGATCTCGGCCTCATGCAGTGATTTGCTCACGTAGTAGACCGGCTTTTGGATGTCACTGTCATCTCGTATCAGCACCAGGCTTACTGCATGAGGGGCTACAGCGATGTAGGCATACAGGACCTCGTTGGTTTCGGGGTTAGACATGATCGGTGGCAGGGATAGGTATTCCTTGAGTTGCTGGAAGGCTAGGGCACAATCCTCGGACCACTCGAATCCCTTCCATTTGTTGATTAGGAGCTAGAAAGGCCTGCATCTATCAGCCGACCTGGAAATGAACTGGTTTAGGGCCACAATCATTCTAGTGAGTTTTTGAATCTCCTTAGGGTTTTGTGGAGGCTTGAGGTTATTGATAGCCTTAATCTGATCAGGGTCAACCTTAATCCCCCTGTGGGTGATGATGTAGCCCAAAAACTTGCCTGACCCTACGCCGAACGAACATTTGGAAGCATTCAGGCATAGTTTGGGTTTCCTCAGGACGACAAAGATGCAGCCGAGGTCTCCTAGGTGCTCGAACACCACTTTGCTCTTTACCACCATATCATCGACATAAATTTCAATGTTTTTGCCCAGCAGTGGTTCGAACATTCTCGTCATCATCCTCTGATAGGTAGATCCGGTATTCTTCAAGCCAAAGGGCATCACCTTGTAGTGGTAATTCCCAACAGGTGTCATGAAAGCGGTCTTAGCTTGATCATCCATGGCTAGTGGTATCTGATGATAGCCCTGGAAGGCATCTAAAAAGCTCATCCGAGGATGTCCTGCGGTGGCGTCCACCAGCTGGTCTATCCGAGGCATAGGGAACGGGTCCTTTGGGCATGCCTTGTTTAGGTCTGTGAAGTCCACACAAACCCTCCATTTCCCACTTTTCTTCTTGACCACCACAGTGTTCGCCAGCCACTCAAGGTAAAAGATCTCCTTGATAGCCCCTGCATGCTTAAGCTTCTTCACTTCTTCTCTAATCGCGTCGGCGTGCTCCTTTGACGGGCGCCTAGGTGGTTGTTGCTTGGGAACAATAAATGGGTTGACATTGAGATGGTGACAAATAAAGGCTGGGTCAACCCCTGGAGCATCACAGACGTCCCATGCAAATATTTCAATGTTTGCTTTGAGGAACTCGATCAACTACTCCTTTTCCTGAGGGGGCAGCCGAGCCCCTGCTTGAAAGAATTTCTCCGAATCATCTCCAATAACCACCTTGTCGAGATCTTCACATTTTGCTTCCTCGGCAGCTGCATCGGGAGGCGCTGCCGTGTCCTTTGATTGCTATAAGCTTCCCTTAGCAATGGCAGAGGGCTCTGCGTCGAGTCGATGTGATATGGCAGCCACCATGCATTGCCTCGATGTGGATTGGCAACCCCGGATTTCGAGGACATGGTCTCCTGAGGGGAATTTCACCTTCTAGTGCAAAGAGGAGGCGACAGCTCCCAAGGTGTGGAGCCATGTCTTGCCGATGATGGCTGTGTATGGGGAATAGGTATCCACCACTATGAAGTCTACTTCCACCATTTCTGGGCCAGTCTGGATGGGCAGCCTAATCATGCCCTTTGGGATAACCAGCTTCCCATCGAAGCTCATCAAGGGGGAGGTATAGGGTGTTAAATCTTCTTGTCTTAGCCCAAGCCCCTTGTAGAGATCGGGGTACATGATCTCGGCCCCGCTGCCACCATCCGCTATCACCCTTCTCACATCATAGTCCCTGATTCTGAGGGTGATGACCAGCGCGTCATCGTGGGGTTGGGTGGTCCCCATCTTGTCTTCCTCTGTAAAGCACAAGGTTGGGCAGAAATTCCTCTTAGCCCTCTTCGGCCCTGATTGGGACTCCTCGACACGAGTTTGGGCCATGGATAATACTCACGAGAGGTGCGTGCCTGTCTTTCCTGGCGTGGCCAGGATCACATTGATTGTCCCCGTTGTCGCCCTTAAGGCAGTATCCCTTTGGGGCTCCTGATAGTTCTGGCCTTGGCGGCCACTGGAATAGTGCAGGAGGTGCTTCAGCTTCCCTTCCCAGACTAGATGGTCCAGGAAGTCCCAGAGGTTCCTACAGTCCTCCGTTGTGTGCCCGTGGTCTTGATGGTACTGGCAATACACATTCTGATTGCGCTTCATGGGGTCTCTGGCCATCTTATTCGACTCTCTAAAGTATGGCTCATTCCTTATCTTTTCCAGCACCCTGTGTACTGGCTCTCGGAATACGGCATTGACAGCTTGAGGGTTGGCCGGCCCGGATTGCCCCGCAAAATCTCTCCTCGGACGGTTGTTGTTGTACCTGTCTGACCTGAAATCCCTCCTCTCCTGAGGGATAACATTCTCATTTCCTTTGCTTTGCAGCTGATCCTCTTCAACCCGCTTATACTTATCGATTCGGTCCATCAGCTGGCGTATACTAGTGGCGGGTTTACCGGTCAGAGACTTCCTCAGGCCATGCCCCGTCGGGAGGCTGTTTGTGAAGGTGCTCACGGTGACATCTGCATACTTGCCTTCCAGCTCGTTGTATATCTCCCAGAATCGATCCGAGTGGGCCTTTAGAGTATCCTCCTCACGCATGGTTAGAGCCAACAGCGCACTCAAGGGCTGAGGAGTTCTGCTGTTGGTGATGAATCGGGAGCCGAAGGCTTGGGTCAGCTGCCTATATGAGCCAATGGAACCCGTCGTCAGACCATTGAACCATCTCATCGCCACCGGTCCCAGACTGGAGGGGAAGACCCTGCACATCAGTGCCTCATTCTTGGAGTGGATAGCCATCCTCTGGTTATACTGGCTCACATGCTCCACAGGGTTCGTCCTGCTGTTATAAACAGTGAAGGTTGACTGTTGAAACCGCCTAGGAAGCACAGCCTCTTCGATGTGACGGGTGAAAGGTGATCTAGAGAGTTGGTCCAACGCCCTGCTCATGGCATTACTCCCCACGCCTCTAGGGGACGGGCTTTTACGTCTGCGCCTCTGGTAGCGCTCTTCTTCATGGGAGAAGGTCTCGTTTGGAGGAGTCCTTGATCTCCGTCTGTAGTCATCGTCGCTTCCTTCGTTGGAGGGTGTGTTAGGACTAGGACGGGTCTGCCTTCGTTCTGCATGGCGCAGCTTTCTCCTCAAATCGTCTATTTCTCGCTGCATGGCCACCTTATCATCTTGTCTTTTAGATGTGTGGCTCCTGACCTCTTCTAACTGCACGGTCTGATCGTCATCCTTCCTCCGCAACACGCGGCTGTCCCCACGGGTGTGGCTTCTATTGGTTTGCGTGGTATGCACACTTCCCTCTCGAAATCTTCCATTCTCTTCGTTTAGACCACGCCCGGGGTTGGGGAAGGTATCCTGCTGCTGGGACTTCGCCGGTTTGGACTGATGGGATCCTGCTTGGAGAGGGCCTGTTCCTGCCATGCTTGATCGTGGCCCTAACTAACGCACAAGTTCTTCCCACAGACGGCGCCAATTGTAGGGACCTGGTTCGAGCACTCTTCCTTGGGGATGAATGGACTCAAGCCCAGCTGGCCCGATACAATGAATTTATATAGAGCGGGATAAAGAACTAGGCTCTAGCGAGGGTTATATGATTAAGCATGGTAATGCATGGGTCGAGTGACAAGAAAATACGAAATGTAAACACAAGGTTAGGCTCCTCGGCCACTCTTTTTGAGAGTCTCCTTCTTATTTCTCTTTTGTACTGGGTTACAAAGATTACACGAGTGTTATAATTCTTTCTCTCTCCTAGAATTGCCATCCCCCATTCTGGAGGACTTGTTACATTTTATACCCCCTTTTTGTTAATCCTAGCCCTCCATTTGTCAATCATGCAGGCCATCATTCAAGTTCCTGTCCCATCAGCCACCTTCCCATCCCTTCTGTGGGTGGTAACAGCTGAGGCGGCACTGTTCAGAGGTCACTTCTTCATTTAATGCGGCCAGAACATTAGTTGTGGGCATTTAATATGGAGGTGACAGTTCTTCCTGAGATTGCTCCTCCACCATGCTTCTATGGCCAAACCGTTGTACTTGCTTTTGTCTTGAATTGCGCTGGAAGGTTACTCCTGAAGGCGTTTTGTTCTTTCTTTCAATGACTCATGCGAGCCGAGGGCACGGTCGTCCTCGGCGATATTCCTGATGAATGGAGCTTCCCTGACCCATCCTCGGACGTATCTTTATCCTCGGCATGGGCTTTGGGCTTAGCATATAGTGGGCTGGGGTCACCAAATTCTCTAGCCCCACAATATCATTCCCACAAAAGTTTTAAAAAACAAAAATAAATAAATGTCATGGACCATTTCAAGTTATTAGTCTCCTTAAGTGCACATGCTTTTGTTGTATTTAAAATAATAATAAAGTTAGATTATTTAGAAAGATTATTTAGGAGGAGTTGGAGCAATGGAGGCATGAAGCATTGAGTAAGAGGATGGAAAACTCTTAGGTTTGTTGGTTTGGACTTTTTTTTTAGTTTAGTAACATCAACTTAAGTTTTGTCACCTTGTGTAAGTAGATAAGTAGTGTTGGTAACTTAATAATGTTATTGTTAGTATATAGTCAAATCAAATGTCTTGAACTTTCATTGTTAGTCCGAATTTTAATGTTTTTCTATTTGCTTTGTTTACTTGTTTTCCTTTCATTTTAACCTTTGTTTTTAATATAAAATAAATGTGTTGTCATTTGACTCATGTCACTATTTACTCTTATTGGCTACTGGCTAGGCAGTAGGCTGCCGGCTTGCCATACTTTGTGCTTTATGCACCTACTACCCAAGGGTGTAGTTTAAATATTTTTTAGCCAAAAAAAAAAAAAAAAATTAAACAGGTTGAATTATGGGTTAGCCGGGTCGAGTCGGGTCATGTGTTGACTCGTTTTTGCTTTAGGTCAAAAAATTTGAGTTTGAGTCAGGTATTTTTCAAGTCAAGTCAGATCGAGTCAAAAAATTTTGATCAGTTTTGTCATATCTATGTTTGTATATTTACATATAACTATCTATTTTAAAATTTAGATAAAATATGATGCGACAAGATTTTGTTGCATGGTTTTCCTCCAATATATATATATATATATATATATAGCATGGTGTAAATATATGATGTTTTATAAGGAACCCCTTATCTAATTTAAACTCATTTATAAAATATATTTAAATGATGATGTGAAAAAACATGGGCTTTCAAAAGCATGTGTAGAAACATTGGAATAAGCTAACAAAAAGTTAAAAGTTTTGGTTTTATATATATTGTTGCTAGCCAGTTACGCAGAGCACATAAAAGTTCAATAAAACACGATATTCTTTATTAGTATTATGCGTTTATTATAATATAGAATTTAATAATTATGATGGTTATTAATAGACATTTATTATAATTGTGTTTGAATATATGACTATCTATTCTATCATTTACTTACAATATAGTGGCAAGATTGTAATGGAGGGTGTAAAATAAGAGGTTCTATTGAGAATCCTTATATAATTTAAACTTGATTAATAAAACGCAATAGAGTAATGTCATGAAATAATGCGGGATGTGGGCCATTGATCCCACGTGGATGGGATTTGGCCACTTGGTTGTGTGATAGCCACGATTCCTACCTACCTCGATGAGGTTTTAAACTGTTAATCTAGAAATTGGTCATTTGTCACACCAAGAATGAGCCGCTTGGTGGCATGAGTTGGTTGTCTCTACCAATCACAATTGATTATGGGTTTTTTTTTTTTTTTTTTTTTTCCTTCAATTAGGTAAAAGTGTATACTACACCCATAAAGTTTGGGATATTTGGATTTTATACCCTAAAATTTTAGAATTTGGATTTTACACCCTGAACTTATATTTAGTTTGCACCAACAGCCACTCTGTCCATATTTAAGTGCCACATAAGCTTGTCACACATGTTTAGTTTGTCTAATAAATGATACTATACCATTTTCATTATTCCGCGTCAATAAATTATTAAAAGTTTTTTAAGTTACAAAAATTATGTAGCATCATTTTATTGGATAAACTAAATTAAAAAAAAAAAAAAACTATTTGATATCTTATTATTTAAATGTCATTTGATTTGATTATTTGTGGTGGTTTGATCATTTGGGTATGGTGCTATACTTAGAATTTTTGAAAGATGTCAAGGGCCCTTGTAATACCGCAAGTTGTAGTTGTTCTAATGCTTAATTTTTTTTAATATAAATAAAAAAGTCCAACCCATGTTTCCAACCTGATCCAAGTTCCAACTCGACCCATGTGGATTAGGTTGGATTGCGTTTTTTTTTCCAACCCAATCGTGGTAGGTTAGATTGAAAACACCTTTCAACTTGGTCCATGCACACTCTTAGGCATTATTACTAGGCTATCACTTCTTCTTTTTTTTTTCTTTTTTTTTTATAAAAGGGGGGAGTATTGTTTCATTATATATATAAGAGTTTATACAACAACAGGCAGTTCAAGCCTTAAAGGACATAGTCTACTAGTCCCAATGTTTTCCATATCCTATACAAAAGGTACATATACAAAATCGGGACAGGTGTCGTAGATTTCCAAAAGGCACTGTTATTGGTTACCCCTCTTTGCTAAAGCATCCACGCAGCCATTAGCTTCACAGAAGATATGGCACACTTGGACAGTCCAGTCGAGTTCCATAAGGTTCCTACAATCACAGAGTAACGGAATAGCATTTGGTGAGATATCATTTTTAGTGGTTAACCAGGAAAGAATTTTCATTGAGTCAATTTCAAGATGAATAAATTTAAAACCCAGCTCCCATGCCAGCATTAGGCCCTGTTGAACTGCTCCTAATTCCACAATATTATTAGAAGTAATACCCATGTTTAAAGAAAAACCTGAAATCCATGCACCAGCACTATTGCACAACAGATCGCTTGCACCAGCCATTCTAGGATTACCTATAACACTGCCATCTGTATTTAATTTTATAAAAGGATATAGAAAATTGCACTTATTATATTATGGCAAAAGGAAATAGTGCGACTTGATTTAATTAGCAACAGCATCCAATTAAATTGTGAATGATATGTTAATTTTATCCAATATTGGAATGTCATGATTGGATTCAATTTTTAATCTTTTCCGGATTCATTCCTCAATCTTTTCCCCATATGAATTCATACTTACCAATAGATTCCATCAAAAAATTAGTAATGAAGTATAAAATTAAAATGTAAATATTGGGATTGGGAAATGAACCTCGATTCCCTTCTCTCTCTCTCTCTCGCTCTTTTGGGGTGGGGGTGGTTTTCTCCAGCTGCATAAGAAACAAAAAGTATGCAAGAACAAAAAAGAAAGCTCTACGTTTTGGTTGCACTTGGGGGAGGCTAGCAGGGAAAAGATAAGAAGAAGGGAAGAGACAAAAATAGGGGGGGGAAAGGGTGGGACATCTTTCACTCATTTGGTCTTCAAAAGAAAAAAAAAAGATGGAAAAATAATCTTGAGGTATAATATTAACGGTTAGAAGATGCTAACAAGTGTCCCTATGGCACTTATTAATAATCTATTTTAGAAAAATTTTGATATCACTTTTATGGAAAATTAAAAAAACTGTCAAAATATTAATTTTTTTTTTATTTCCCATAAAAACTTTCTTTAAATGAATTATTAACCAGTGACTTAAAGACACCCGTTAACATTTCTCATTTTAAAAAAAGTTTTACAAGTTCCTCCTAGTTTCCATCCAAATCGGATGGGATAATATATATTTTAAATGGTGGATCTCAGGTTGGTGTTACAGTAACACTGTTACTTGCACCTGCTCTCTCCCTCCCTTTGTTTCAACTAAACAAAAGAAATATTGCTTCATCTACTTCCATTACTTTCCTCTCAAACAAACACCAGTTTGCTTTCTTTCATTTCATTATTCTTCTTTAAGTCTGTTTGATGTCAACATTTTGTCATGGTAAGAGAAATTTGTGGTGTAAATTGTGTTTTTAATAAAGCAGTAGAATTTTTTTTTTTTTTTTTTTTTGAGAAACATAAAGCAGTAGATAACACATGGTACTAGTTTTATACATGGCCCCTCTCACGGTCTCACCAACCATCTGTGTCCATACCTCTTCCATGTTAGATAACGCGACACCATCCCAACCAAATCCTAATCCGATGTTCAGTAATAATGTAATATAAAAGTGGTACCCATTTTCAAACCGTTGGATTGAGTAGCATGGCAAGCATGGTTAATGGAATTGTCGTTATGAGAATAGGTTCTGTTACCACTTACCACCTCTCCTTGGGGGGAGAGAAACACAGCTTTTTGGAACTCTATAATTAAGTAATTAATACAAATTATATAATATATAAAGATAATATATTATTTAAAAAATTTAAGTCTTTTTTTTATTTTTAGCTAAATAAAGACTTAAGTCTATATATTTAAATTTAATTAATTATGTTATATTAATCACTCGGCTGATTCATTATTATTAAAAGAAAATGTTAACGAGTGCCGTGGGGGCATTGATTAAGAATCAATTTTAAGAAAGTTTTGACATCACTTTTATGGGAAATGAAAAAAGTTATCAAAATATTAATTATTTTTTTTCTTTTTTCATAAAAAATTTCTTTAATTAGATTGTTAACCAATACCTTACGATACTCGTTAACATGACCCATTATTAAATACGAAACTTTAATCGCATAGTAGATACTAGATACACCACAAAAGTGATATTACATTATTCAGGAAAAAAAAAATAAAGAAAAAAAGTGGTATTGCGGTGGTGGGGTTTTATCATTTTTGTAATAAGTGGGGCTAAGCATTAAATAGAGGGAATCAGGATAGGTAGTAGTGTTGCGAAACGGATATGAGTTATGACTTCTGACAATGAGTTATGAGAGAGAGAGAGAGAGTATGATCTTTGTAGTTAGATCGACATGAGCCAACAGGAAAAAGAAACTCTCTCCAGTGGCCTTTGGTGGGCCCCATGGAAAACAAAGAAAAATCCTCAATCATATCGGGTCTACTTCTTTCTATTCCAATTTTACCCTCCATATTTTTTTTCTTCAAATTATGAGATACTCATAATTTGAGATTAATGTTACCGCACAATTTTATAACAAATTTTTGGTGGCAAATTGTTACTAGTTTTTATTTGATTTTGATGTTGACATCACTTTTTTTTATCTACAATTAAAATATTTTTCATGTTTTTAGAAATATTTTATTAAGAGAATGATAAAACAATAAATGTTGTTAACATCTTTTTATATTTCCCATAAAAATAGTATCAAAACTTTTTTATTGTGATTTATTAACAATTGTTCTAAAGACATTCGTTAAAATGACCCTTAAAACATTAATGTTTTATGAAATGATATGTCATTAATGTCAACAATGTTGCATCTTGTAACTTCTTTAACATTGGACACATTCCAATGTCTCCATACTCCAAAATCAAAATCCCAAGTTAAAAAAAAAAAAAAAATATGCTAACGAGTGTCTTTAGAGTATTGGTTAATAATCAATTTAAAAAAAAGTTTTTATAGGAAATAAAAAAAAAGTAATTAGTATTTTGACAGTTTTTTTCATTTTCCATAAAAGTGGTATTAAAACTTTCCTAAAATGAAGTTAGGGTATGTTTGGTACACAAGTTTAAACACACGCTTTTAGTTTTTAAACAACATTACACGTATTTTTACATACTTTTTGACCCAAAGGTATTTTTAAAAAGGGTTATATTAACCAGTGTCATAGGGCATTGGTTAACAATCTAATTAAAGAAAGTTTTTATGAGAAAAGAAAAAAAAGTAATTAATATTTTAACAGTTTTTTTAATTTCCCATAAAAGTGATGTCAAAATTTTCTTAAAATGAATTTTTAACCAATGTTCCAACGGCACTCGTTAACATTTTCCTTCTAAAAAAATTGAAAACTGTTATTTAAACGTACGTACTAAGCTATTAGCATTCTCAACTTGTCATGTTCTCTGACACCTGTATCCCTCTTTTATGATCTTACTTTTCCGAAATCCGAACTTCAAATCTTATTAGGGAAGAATTATTTATGGTCCATTGTGAATGGAAGGAACTAATTCTAAAACCTGCCAATGGAGTGTTAAAAAGAGAAGGATAGCCATTACACATAACTTTCATGTCAATATTTTATTTATATATATTTATCCGGGGAGCCTAGTCATGACATTGATTACTACTATCACAGTTGGTATCTACGTCCATAAATTTAGAAAACGGGAACTAAAAATTTCAATGGTTTGTTTAATATTCCAATAAATGTTGCTTTTTTTTTAGAAAGCAATAAATGTTACTTAATACTTGTTATTTATTTTTAAAAGATGTTACTTATCCAGCCAGTATTTCCTAAAATATGAACAGGCAACCAACATGTCATATTTTGAAGCAATCCATCTTTCATTGACGCGTTCCTTTCCATCTTTCATGTTTCATCTATATCACTAACTATATGACAGGAAAAATAATTAATTAAATAAAAAGAATATCTTCTCTATCAAATTGTGTGTGTGAAAAGGATCATACAATTTTCAGTGTGGGCCAAAGACAATGAGAACCCACTTATATGATCAAATTAAACATAACATAACACAAGTCAAAAGACAATCCTGCAAAATTCTAATCTAAATTAGTTGGTAACCGCGGCTGACAAAGTAAAGTTTAACAAAAGAAAAAATTTTATTCCAAATTGTTTGGAGTTATATTTCTCTAATCCGTCATGTGTCAAGTGATTTGTTTAAATAATATTAGATAATTTTATAAATTGGCATGGTTGGAAAAGATAATTTCAAATCAATTTAGAGCCAAACTTTATCCTTAACAAAATATTGCTATCTTCTATCTATTCTTTTTCTTCTAAATATGAAATTAGTATTTATTATGATTATATTTATATATTAGACTATTTATTCAATCATTTAAAGAAATTTGTTTGATTTAATGTAAAAAAAAAAAAAAAAGTGCCTCTTAGATGATCAAAATAATTAAAATAAATATTATTGTTTTTGAAAATTTTGGTAATAAAATTTTAGTAGGAGTAGAGTTTTAAATTTCTTGATTAGGTATTAGAGTTTTACTATAAAAAAAAAACCTAACAATTAATAAGCTACTATACTTTTTTTTTTAGATACTAATTTGATAATTAATGATGGTATATTCTTAAGGCCCAAATTTTATTATATAGTGCATGGTAATATATGATGGGAAATGCTAATGAGTGTCCTTAGAGCACTGGTTAATAATTAATTTAAAGAAAGTTTTTATGAGAAATGAAAAAAAAATAATTAATATTTTGACAAATTTTTTCATTTCCCATAAAAATGGTATCAAAAATTTCCTAAAATAGATAATTAATGAGTGCCCTAAGGGCACTCGTTAGCATGACCCATATATGATATAGTAAGTGTAGGGTCCAAATTTCGTGGTCCAAGCCCAAAAGGTTAGGATTATGAGCCCAACGAACCCAGAACAATGAATTTGTAGAGAGTAGGTGAAAAAGTTAGGCTGGTTGTGAATCTAGCAACAATTAATTGACATAAGAACACGCTTGAAAGTAAAAATAAACTCAAGTCCGAAGAGGATTATTCTTGATTGAAAAGTGAATATAATTTTTAGAGTTTTTTTTTTCTTCTCCCCTTTTTCTTAGAGGCCTATTACATTTATATATTCTTCTTTTCCTTCATCGTCACCGTCGACCTGTTCTTCATCTAAGCCTTCACTTGAGTACATGTCATATAAGATATCTGCTTTAGTTTTCCGTGAGTGGTGGTAGCTGAGATTGCACTGTTCAGGGGTCTTCTCCACATAAATGCGGCCAGGAAAGTTGCTTCAGTGTGTTAAGGGTCATTTTCGTAAAGTCAGCCCAACCCAGCAAATCAGGCAATAAGAGTGGCAGGCATAGAATAAAACTATTAGGCCCAAGCGACAGGAATAACAGAACACAGGCCCATAACATGAGTAAATGGGTCTTGAGGAAGCAAATGGGCCCAAAGGGCCCAGAAAGAGAGAAATAACACCCATGGGCAATGTATGGTATGAAAAAGTGAGAATGGGCCGCAGCAGGCACAAGGCAATGTAAACAAAGAAAGTAGGGGTTGATGGCAAGCCCATGAACTCCAAGGATGAGAATGAGGAGATTGGGCCGAGGAAGCCCAATCAAGTTAGTAAAAGCCCATGGGAACACAAAGTCAGTAAATGGGCCGAGGAAGCCCGAGGAAAGTAAAAGGGCCGTAGGCCCAAAGGGAAAAAAGAAAGGGACAATGGAGCCCATAAAGTAAGAACACCGGCAGACTCTCTTAAGTCACTGGGAGAAGAAGTGAAACGGCAGGTTTGAAAGAGGCCTAGCAGGAACATGCTATCATGGCAGAAAAAGCCAAGTAATGAAACAAGACATAAGCACAAACCGAGAAATGGGCCAAGGGAGATTAAGAAAAGCCCAATCCCAAAGGGAAGCAATGAAAGTACAAAACGGCCCACATGAAAGAACCAAGAAGTATGGCATACGAAATGCAAACAAAGCTCCATAAGCCGCAGGCAGGCTTTGAACGTACGTAACAGGGGAGCATGCGCAAAGCCCAGGTGCCACCAGCCTGTACCCAGCCAATATGGGTTGTGGTGGGGCCATGGGTCAGTGGTAAGAGGTAAGGGGGGGGTGTGGTTTGGTGGTGGAGAGGGAGGAAAAGATTTATTTTACGTTCCCTGTTCAAACCCTTTTGGAGGTACGTCCTACTGGGATGACAGACCGCCCAAAAGAGGTAAGATTTGAGAGGAAACGTTGGGTGCATGCCATAGGAAGAGTGAGAGAGCATTTAAAGCCACGGCAGAGATCAGTGCCACGGCGGACAGAAACAACACAAACCTGTCTTTGTCTAGTGAGGGCGAGCAATGCGCAGACGGTGGTCGGCAAGCATGCCCAGACCAGACAAAGGTCATTAGGGGTAAAATGGTAAAAGAACGATCACGACAGGCCCTATAAATGGAGCCTCGCCGTGCCCTGTAAAGATAAGAAAACAAATAGTGAGGATAATGGGCATGCACCAATAGATCTTTTCTCTTCTCTCCTCCTCAAAATCCCACTCTCTAAGGAACGATTAAGAATTGAGAACTTTCTTCGGGCATTTATCATTTAGGTCCGATTCCCTCAAAGTTATTAATCCCCACGGCAGGATATTTTCCGGGGAGGTTAGTTTCATTGAGAGGAAACGTTCTCCCTCTTTGATATCTGCCATTACGGACTTGGTTTTGGCTTTGACGTTTATTTTGATTAATTCATCATTCAATTAATTGTTCTCTCTTATAAAAGCCATTATTATCACTGTCATTATTACTACCGTGTCATTCGGTCCTTGTTGTTAACAAAAAGCTATTGCACTCTGTTTTTCTTTTATTATTGTTATATCTGTCTGCCGTAATCTTATTGTAATAGCTTTGCTTGCCATAAGGGTATTTCTGGCGGACTAGGCTAAGTTTGTGCGCAAGCCGGCCCAAAGTGAGCTGCAGTTGGGCCAGTCTCAACTTCCCTACTCAGAACACATTATGGCCCATCACCGCAGGAGGCAGCCCAACCTAAACACAAAAAAAAGGCCCCTACACAGTACATTAAATGCGGTGATAGCAGATTTTCCTTTTAGATATTTCTTTGTTTTCATCATCCCTAGGCACGCTCAAAACTTGTCCTTGTCGTGGAAGTAGTTGGGAAGATCATTCAGACCTTCAGTATATTTGTTTGATGAAGTTCCTTTGGGATCCGAGGAGAATGACCTCTTCGGACCAATAGGGTTCTCTTCGGATTGCTTCTCTCGCTCATTTCTAGGTACATTTCCTCTACCAAGGCTCCTTCCTGACCTCTTTCTTCTCTTCGGATGCATAGAGATATTCGAATTGGGCCCAACACGTGACGGGCTTTTACACCCACAGTAAGGTTCTAGCAAGGGAAGATCTTGCTAACATGGTAATATATGATATAGTAAGGTTCTAGCAAGGGAGGATCTTGCTAACAAAAATAAATAAATTATAACCGAGGATAAATTATAGAAAGTATTATCCCGAAAAGATATATTAGAATAATGAGTTGGAAAAATGTAAACTTCCATAACAAAGTTGCTCATTGTTTAGCTCCACATGCAATAAATGTATTTTATTATTATTATTATTATTTTGTGGATGGAAAATGTTCTTCCATAGTTTATTTATGTATTCTAGGCTGTTCAACTTATCTTAATAGAAGTTTCGATGTCTTTCTTCTTAAAAAAGAGTTTTAATATTAAAAAATGTCATTTTTTTTTGGATAATTGAAAAACAAAGATAAATAAAATGATAAAGAGTTTCCATTTTTATATTAGATATAGTTATAGATGGAAATGACTTGGATCGTTAAATTGCGAAAACATGTTAAACACTTGTCACATATTCAAATTCGTTAAATTGCAAAAACATGTCAAACACTTATCACATATTTACATTCGTTAATATGTGAATACATGTCAAACACTTGTCACGTATTCATATCCATAGAATATAGTACAGTAGATTATTAGATTAGATATGGATTTAGATATAGAAATTTGGTGAGTTGATGGCAATTTGGTTGTTTAAAGAAGAGGAAAAGGTGAAAACAGGGAGGAAGGGAAAAAGAAGCCCGAAACACACGTGTCCTTTTACACACAGACTCCCTTTCTGTGTCCTCTTCTTCAAAGGCCGACCCACCCGCCTTTCCCATCAATCAATATATATACATACACACTTCTCTCTCTCGCTCTCATTATAGTCGACGTGAGCTAGACCTACAGTACCGAACCAAAACTCACCATTTAGGAGAGCGAAGAAAAGTGAGAGAAACCGAGTGAGAGTGTTAGTTTTTTTTTGAAACTATGGACGAGAATTCAGCTGTAATCGAAGCGATTCTCAGAGAACAAGAGGAAGAAGATCAAGCCTTAAGGAACAAAAAAAATCACACAACCACCACCACCAGGAAGAGTCAAAACGACGACGAATTCGGATGGAAAACGGTGTCGTATCAGAAGCGGAATAAGAAACCGACGAAGTCTTCGCCGGAGGATACTAATTCTGCTGATCTTCCTTCCCGGCGACCTAACGGCGCTACCTCCGGCGATGTATTCCGGTCCATCGAGAAGCACTCCGAGGAGCGCCGGCGTCGTTTGGCCGAGGCTCAGCTCGCCGCCGATGCCGCAGTTGCCGTCGACGGATCGAAGCGGCATTCTGATTACGATGACGACGACAGCGACGGAGAGGTCTCCGGCGCCGCCGTGGCGGAAAATGGTGAGGTGAAGCCTAAGAAGCCGAAAAAGCTGAAGAAGCCTAAGGTGACCGTGGCTGAAGCCGCGTCGAAGATCGACGCCTCTGATCTCAGTGCTTTTCTCATTGATATCTCCGTAAGCGTTACTAAATTTTTCAAAATTTTCTTTTCTGATTCACACTCTGTGATCTGTTGGTTGATTCGTAGATTTTGAATTCAATTTCGTTCACGATTTGATAAAAGAAAGCGTTTTTCAAAAATTTGTTTAGGCTTCGTACGAATCGCAACAAGATATACAGCTAATGCGATTAGCGGATTACTTCGGGCGCGCATTCTCATCGGTGAGCGCGGCTCAATTTCCGTGGTTGAAGACATTCAAAGAGTCCACTGTTGCAAAGCTCGTTGATGTGAGTTTTCTTTTCGCTTCGATTCTCACTATCGAATTAATTCGCTTTAAATTTGTGTGTTATGATAACAATAAAAATATGAAATTTGAATATGCTTTGTGGTGAAAATGATGAAGTATTCATTTCAGATTTGATTAGATGATGGAACTAAGGTATGTTATGATGTATTTTTGTGCATGCATGTTGGATTTAAGTTTGAATGTGAAGTTATAATGATAGAGTGTGTGATGATGCTGCTCTTTGAGATATATTCTTTGATGCTCAGTAAAAGTGTTCTTTTTGCTTGATCTCAAATGTATTTTCTAATCCCTATTTGTCCATTTGATTTCCTTTACTTTTGAACTGTCTAATCATTACTATTCATTGTGTCTTTTGTCTAAACTTGAATTTCAAATGGTATATTTGATATTATTCTTCATTTTTGGTTTTCCAACAGATTCCTCTTTCCCATATATCCGAAGATGTTTATAAGACATCTGTTGATTGGATCGGCAAGCAGCCTTCTGAGGCACTTGGGTCCTTTGTGTTATGGTCATTGGACAACATTCTTGGTGAACTTGTTACTCATCAAGCAGCTGCCAAGGGATCCAAAAAGGCGGTTCAGCAAGCATCATCAAAGTCCCAGGTAGCTTTACAATCAGATCCGGCTTTTTTAATTCAATTATGTTGCTTGTTGCATATGAGAGCTTGGTGTTCTGTAGTTTATTTTAACTCTTGCATATCAAATGCTTTGGTTTGCACAACATTGTAGGAGAGAAAATGTACTAAATGTTAAGAGTACGGCATCAAAGTTATCTCTCCACAAAGACATGAGATGTTGGACCTTACAATCCCCAAACATGGGGGGATTTCTGTTGGACAAACCACTGATGTTTGCCCATTATGCAAGCAATTTGACGTGTCACATGTTTCCCCAGTTCTCAGTTGGAGCATTTTGTTAGTGTTCTAAGGGGTGCTCTTGATAGAACACACGAGGCTTGTTCTAAATTTTGAAAATTAGTTGATGATGGAAGCTTTGTGCACTAGGTACGACCTTTTTTTAGTTGATGATGGAAGCCATTGTAAGTGGCTGAACAACATTTACCTTGTTAAAATTTTTATAAGGAGATGTGCCAGTTGTCTTGTAGCATTTTGGGGAAGCTACCTTAATTTAAGGTTTAATGGGAACTCCAAAAAGATTAGAAAGTGGGAATAGGGATTCCTTTATCCAAATTCCCTTCATTTGATTCCATATTGATTATTGTTGTATTGGTCGTCAGGCTAAATGGCATTATTAGAGCATCTGTGGCTTTAAGCAGTTGTATTTGCATGCAATTACTAGGCAAAAGAGTGGTAGTCTTTATATTGATTTTCTGGTTTCTTTGATTGTTTAAACTGAAGTTGCCAACTATGTCACTGAACATGCTGATTAAGTAGAAACTGCATCTATGTTGCTTATAATTAGGTAATTGACATTACAATTATCTTAATAAAGAATGAGGAATCTTAATTTAGATATCAATGTTTAACGGTTTAACCCATTAATGTTCTTATTAAGGAAAAGATTGATTTCTTGACATTAGACTCGTTACCTAACTATCCCAATTGTATGGGAAGGGAGAGAAGGTTGGGTCAGCCTCCCTGTCTATCTCCCCTGCCCAAAATAAAACCCATTCAGTTGATCATTTGGTGTGCTCTGTCCTACTCTATGTGCCAGCTTCAGATGTTAAAGCATTGACATCATTCACACAGGTTACTCTTATATTGGGATTTTCCTTTACCTTGCTTGGCTTAGTGCTGTAAGCCTGTAGCTCAAAGATTTACTAAACTTGCAATTGAATTAAATGTTTAGGTCCACAGTCTCAGTCAAATCTAAATATAAATGAAGTTCACAAGTAAGCATATATGGTGTTATAGAAGGATGGTTAACTTGCTTGTGTTCATAGCTGTAGCAGCACAAGACCCCACAAGCCCATACCTCACTAGAGTTTTTGAAGGAAGACTACAAGTGTTTGATGAAACTACCTAGTGGAACATGAATAAATTGTGATAATGCAGATTAAGAGTCTTTGTTTTCCCCCAACCTTGCAATCTATGAATTTAAGATCAATTAGACCTTTCTTACATGAATATTAGGCTACTGATTTCATTAGACTGATTTGTTGCAACAGGATTTGTGTGTCATGATAGTCTATCTCTTTATACTGCAGCAAAACATTTCTTTATACCTAATATGTTTAATAATAAGTTAATAACACTAATATTTATTGTAAATAATGGGAATATTTGTTTCACAAATTAGAATTGCATACAAAATTGCTATTCCATGAGTGGGACTGTTATGTGGTTTGGTTGTGTTGCATTCCCCCTTTATTTGGCTAGAGTTGTCAATGATTGTGTTTTGGAGTAGCATCTAAAGCTCACGTATTTCTTCTTATAATCACCATCATCAATATTAATGTATATGTTAAATTAGCCTGTTTGATGTGGCTAATTTGCAGGGAACAAAATACCTGCACTTTTGAGGATGTTGAGAAATCTATTGATCTTTTGAAGTCTCTGCTTGTTGGGACATTGTTTGGGTGGTCTTGTATTTGGGGTTTTACGCAATGTATTTCCGTATTTGATTTCTTGCAATCTGTTTTTGTTTCTCTGTGAATTTTTTTTTTTTTTTTTTTGTTTCAAGTACAGTCTGTTCATCATTGTGAACATGATGTACTTTTTTTATTAATGAAAATATCTATTACCTAAAAAAAAAAGTATATGTTAAATAGTTAGTTTGATAATATATATGTTTAATTAAATAATCAACAATTTTTCTGTAACATTTATCGCATAAAGTAGTAATTGGATATGTTACCTTGCTTTGAAATATGTTTATTGCATTATGTAACAATTTTATAATTTTTCATAAAAGTATCCACAAAAATATGGTAGTTATTTTTTTCCTGTCTATGTTGTTTGGAGACTCAATACTGGACTCAGTCACCTTTTATTGTCACATGTTTCTCTTTAAAATTAATATTCCTGAGGTTCTCTTTCTCAAAAAAATAGTGATTTTGAGGACCCTTATAATGGTTGGAAATGGTGACTTATCCCCTTCTCATTGAGTTGTGTCAATGCACATGAAATGACTCTTAAAAGGTCTATGCTATACTTTGAGCTTTCGATTTTTATTTAGATGCTGTTAACTTAACAATTTATAGATCTTATGGTCGGCTTAGTGAGTAATTAATGTAAAATTTATATGATATTGAAACTGCAGGTTGCCATGTTTGTTGTTCTAGCAATGGCACTGCGACGAAAACCAGATGTGTTGATCAGTTTATTGCCTATAATTAAGGAAAGTCCAAAATATCAAGGACAGGATAAGCTTCCAGTAACCGTTTGGGTTATTGCTCAGGTGAATGTGGTGACAGTGGAAAATTAATATTCCTACTATTAATAATTCTTGTTATTATTATTATTTTTTAAACTAATGTAATAGGAATTTTAAGCCAGGAATTGGGTTTTGGTTTTTATAGGCATCTCAAGGAGATATAGTTGTTGGGTTGTACGTGTGGGTTTACTTTCTCTTGCCTATACTGGGTAGCAAGTCAGGCTGTAATCCACTGTCCAGAGACTTGATCTTACAATTGGTGGAGAGGTTAGACACATTTGAGAATGAAAATAACATCTATTTGTTATCTTATACATATTTTCCTTTTTGGATCTAAACCATATCTACATTCCTAATTATGGAGCTTCATCTTCTCCTCACTTTTTTTTTCACCCCTTGAAACTAGAATTTTATCTTCCCCAAAAGCTCGGACCATTCTATTAAATGGTGCTGTCAGGAAAGGGGAGCGTGTGGTACCACCATTATCTCTTGAGCTTTTGATGAGATTCACCTTCCCAGCATCATCAGCCCGGCTAAAGGTGGGTATTTTTAAAAGAGATTTGCTGCATATTTCCTTATGGTATGTAATTTTTTAATGTATTTGTAATCTTTGTTTTGCTTAGGCAACTGAAAGGTTTGAAGCTGTTTATCCTACTTTGAAAGAGGTTGCTCTTACTGGTTCTCCAGGAACTAAAGCAATGAGGCAAGTTGCACAGAAGATTTTGGAAATTACACTCAAGGCTGCTGGAGAAGGTAGTGACAAACTCATAATAGACAACTTTATTTATATAGAGTACTAAAAGTACATGAATCTAGGATTATGACTTTGTTCCAGAGCTTGACTTAGAAACTCACCTGCAGGCATCCCTGAGCTATCAAGGGAAGCAGGTGATATTTTTATTTGGTGTTTGACCCATAACCCTGAATGTTACAAGCAATGGGTGAGCATTTAAATCTTATCATTTACTCCTTTTTCCTTTTCTAATTCGAAACTGTTATCCCTAGTTATGCACATATTATTGAATCTTGTGTCTTTGCTTTGGAAACAGGATGTGCTTTATTTGGATAATCTTGAAGCTAGTGTTGTTATTCTGAGAAAGCTGTCTGAAGAATGGAAGGAGCTGTCTGCAAAACATCCTACCTGGGACACTTTGAGGGAAACTCTTCAGAGCTTTAAGCAGAAGGTAAACCTTTTTCAGATATTATAGAGAGGATAATATGTTGGTTTGAGGACATTGAAATCCCTGTCACATAATTCTATGTTTTTTCTGCTTGTTGAAAACATAGTAAACTCTAAAGATATGGGCCTAGAGTAGCAGCATGTTTCTTATCTTCTCCTTCAACCTCTAAGCAGACCTCCATGGCTCTCCCTCTCTTCATCCAAAGAGGCTGAGGGAAGTAAAAAGCACTTAAGACTCTTATCAACCTCCTTTTTGTTTTTATGTTTTTGGATAAATAAGAGCCTTATGTCAACCTTTGTTGTTGTGATTACCATGTTAAGGATTATGTTGGATAGTCCAAATTTCTTCTGCCTATGATTCCATTTACTGAGTTCATCTGGTATTATTTTGACTTGAAAGATCTTTTGACTTTGGGATTTATCTGATTAAAAGTAATTCACTATAATAATGGCTGATTACATGTAAGTGAAAGTAAACTAGTACTGTTGCTCACTTGTTTCATTTTTGTGGCTATTTAGAATGAAAAAGAATTGGCAAAGGGAGATGCTGCTACTCACCATGAATTGTTGAAGGATGCAGACAAGTACTGCAAGGTGATTTTGAGGCAATTGTCACGGGGACATGGATGCATGAAGAGCATGGTCTTTGTGTCAGTTGTACTGGTCGCAGGTGCTGCTATTATGTCCCAAAGCTTGGAATCTTGGTACTACAAGAAACTGTTAGAAATGTTGAACTTCCCTTGAAATGTTCTGAGTTCACTCATGCAGAGTTTACAAGTACCATTTACAAGCAGTACATGGTGCGCACTATTTCCGTATAGGTTTAATTATGTCCGGCATAGTTCAGTTCTGCAGGATGGCCTGTAACAAAATGGGCCCCAAGAATGAGTAATTTTATTTCAATATCGTGACTAAATTCTGTTGGGTTTTTAGTGAAATCAGAATAGGAGCAGCAGCCACCCCCACAACATGCGTGGGTGGGCTGATCATTTACAGTGTTGATGTGTCTGGTTTTCAGTTGTGGGACAGGTCAATGACTTGTTTTCCTTTCATAATGACTAATTTATAGTGGCTTTCTTTTCTGTTAAATTTTGAACATGCAAAGTGCCTATACACAGATGGAAATGAATGGTGAAATCAATATATGCTTGACAGGAGTTTCAATTCCATACACTCCTTTCTTGGTTAAATTTCTGGCAGTCAATTTGTTATGTGGTCTTTGTGAAAATCCTGGGTTGTGTGAAGGAAGTATAACTTTACACAAGGTTCTACTTTCTTGGCAGCACATTAACCTTTTATGTCTGGATTGGGGAGAGATAGCTGGAGAAGAGCAAGGGTGGTAAAAAGTTCGCTCTCTTCCTCTCTTCTCTCTCATTCCGTTCCTAAACATACACAATTAAAGATGCAAAAGGTGCGCCTATGGTTGTTAAAGAGGTATCACTTTCTAGGCAGCTTGCTGGGACAACAATTAGCTGCACCTGCACCTGCACCTTCAGTTTTAAGGAAAGGTTGAGCCTTCTTTGCAGCAAAACTAGAGCCATCTATGGCAACCTGCTTTTCTCCTGGGTGGGAACACATTTTTCATTGGAGCCCAGAGGCTTTTCTTAGCAGCACTGTTGGGATGCATGCCCTACCATTTAGGATAATTGCTAAAATATTGAGCCAGTGATAATCAAATGCTTAAGTATTTGACAATTATCTTGGCCTATCAGCGGCCAAAATGTCCGGCGTGATAGCAGGCAGTCCTTGTCCTTGTGGAGCAATATAGTGTGCCTTCCGGGATTTATGGGTACGATTTTGGTTTTCTTATGGTGGTAAAGCCATCTTTTAATCCTGGAATTTGGGCCCAAGACCGTCAGTCTGGACTTCAGGTTATGGTATCAAAGCTTTTTTTTTTTTTTTTTTTTTTTGGGGGGGGGGGGGGGGGGGGGGGTGTTAACGGGATATAATATTAAGAGCAAAGCCTGAAAAAGAGAGTTGCAGTGCCTTAAAGTACACAAAATTAGAAGCATCTTGAGACAAAAGCATTCAAACATTAGCAGGAGGAGAGTTAAACACAACAAAATCATCCTCCATGGCAGCACCGTTTCTGGTATCAAAGCTTTGCAACTTGGAAGAAAATTTCCCAGTGGTCTTTGAAGATGCTGAGTCATTGATTCACTTGGCCTTACTTCCATACCAACATTTTACAACATCAAATTTCATTTCAAGGCATAGATCTTATTGAGGGTTTCATCTGATAATATTGAAAATTTTTATTCTATCGAAACCTTAGTTTACCTCTAGGAAAGCAAATTTAGCCGCAGGATTGAATTAGGGTCGAAAGTCTTTCAATTATAGAATGCTGGGTTAGAATTAAAGTCCATTGGGAAAGTGAGGATTTAGTTTGCATGTAAATCCATCTTACAGGGGTTCTGGACCGGACAAGGGATAACCATCTTTCCATGCAACTTTTTAAATTAGGTGTACAGTAACTGTCAGCTAGACGATTAGGACACAATGGAGGAACAAACTTTAATAGAGTGCAAGCAGCTACCATAAATTGGAAAGTGCTAGAAATTGTTGGCGTGGGTGAATTTGTTTCGAACACTTTTTGCTTTTTGTTTCTTGTGCCACATTGATTAGGAGTGAGCAATCTTTAGTGTCTATAAGTCATTGCCTCCCTCAACTAACATCTTGAAGTAGCAGGCATAGTGTTTTGTCCATGTGACACGCCTATGTGGTTGGCCTGGCCTGATATGGGCACGTGCAAAACAAAAAGGTTTTGCTTCGGGTGCCCATTGGACTACGGCCTGTTCGAGTGCACAATGATCATTTGGTTCAGCTCTTGCCTTTTTTCTTTCTTTCTTTTTAGCTTGTTGGGCATTTGTTGTGCTTAGTGGCCAACGGGGTTTGGCCCATTGGAGTGCACAGTGACTATTTGGTCCAATCCTATCCTTTGGCTTTTATAATCCTAATAGAATGAAAAGAATGAAAAAAAAAAATCGTTTTAGAATATTCTTCCATTCCCTTGTTTGGAAGTTTTAATGGAGGGAATGAAAAACTCATTTCCTTGTTTGGGAGTTTAAGTGGAAGGAAATAGAATGGGTAGGAAGGAACACTCATTCCTCTATATTCTCTTAAAACTTCAAATTTTCATTCCCCTCAAAATTGGGAGAAATGGGAGGGAATGAAATTAGTTTAATGAATTTTTTACTAAAACTCCCAAAATTCCCCTATATATTCAAATCTTTATTTTAAAATAGGGGTCTAATAGTAATATTGTTATAAAATGATTCTATTCTATTCCCGCCATGTTGCTCCCAAACAGGATTACTTACATTTCATCCATTTTCATTCATTTCCATTCTTTTATTTTAAAACATTCAATCAATGTTACATAATTCCATTCCATTCTATTCTTTTCCTATTCTTTTCCATTTCTTTTCCTTACTTAAATACATTCTTTTCTGTTCCCTTATGATCATTCCATTCCATTTCCTTATGAACTCCCAAACGGAGCCTAAATGATCTTAAGCTCTTTGCTTTACTCTCCATCTTTGTTCTACTCCTCTGCTCTTCTTCTTCTCTCACAGATTTTTCTACTCTTGGTTTTGGGTTTAAGGGAAGGCAAATATAAGGTTGTTTTTTGGTTTTTTGTGAATGGGAGTGCGTCCATCTCGAGGATTGTTGCTATAATTTAATCCTATGGAGTTTTTCGGCCATGAAAGTCATTCGCATCAAGTTTTACTTTGGGTCGCAAGAATCAACTTATAAGGACAACACCATTGTGTGATTCTATTGCTTTGTGAGATCTTTCTAAACTCTCTCTTAAATTTTTATTTTTTATTTTATTTTATTGTTAATATTTGGGGTTTCTATTGTTGAATTTATTTTTAGCTTATTGGGCATTTATTTTGCTTGGTAGCTGTTGGGCCTTGGCTCATTGGAGTGTGCAACGATTGTTTGGTCCAGCCTTATCATTTTTTCTCTCTTTCTTTTCAACCGGTTGGGCATTTATTGTGCTTAGTGGCGATTGGGCTTTGGCCCGTTGGAGTGCACAGTGATTATTTGGTCTATCCATTTCCTTTGGCTTTTATAACCCCAACAGGCCTTTTATTTCTTTTAAACTCTTAGCTCTGCTCTCACTCTCTGCCTCTCTGTTCTACTCCTCTGCTCTTCTTCTTCTTCTCCCACAAATTTTTCTGCTTTTGGTTTTGGGTTTAAGGAAGGGAAAATATAAGGTTTTCTAGGTTCTTCGTGAATGAGAGTGCGTCCATCTTGAAGATTGTTGCTATAGTCTAATCTTGAGAGTTGTTTGGCCATGGAAGCAATTCACACTGAGTTCTAATCCGGGTGGTACAAATCCAGGGGTGGAACCATGAATTTTACTTTGGGGGGGCTGAGACTAAACTATCACATTGATTCACAATTCAAAAAAAAAAAAAAAAAAAAAAAACTCAAAGTACCACACGGGTACATGCACACACAACCACACACACATAATTCTTAGATTTTAAAAGGGAGAAAGAGTAGATGAACTGGTGCTAAAGCTTCCAAAGGAAGCCAATGCTCAAAGAGTAAAAGTCAAAGCTAAAAAAATGAATAGTGTGATTTAGGAAAGAGGAAAGAGACCGAAAATGTATAGCAGAGTCCAATTATTTTGTTGTGCAGGCCAAGTATTTATAAAATATTATTTTCTTGTGGGGGCCAAATCTTCGTAAAATATTTGTGAGTCCATATATTTACCTACTTACTACTTAATTTTTAAAAATTTTGTAAGGGCCTTGGGCCCCCTAATGTCAAGCATGGTTTCGCCCCTGTACAAATCATTCTTCAAGGACAACACCATTGCATGATTTAGTTTTGTAAGATATTTCTAACTCTCTCTTTACGTTTTTGATATTGATAATTTTTAGGGTTTTTATTGTTGAATTTCTTTTCAGCTTGGGCATTTATTATGCTTAGTGGCTGTTGGGCTTTGGCCTGTTGGAGTGCATATTGACTATTTGGTCCAGCCATCTCCTTTTCCTTTCTTTCTTTTTAGTCAATTGGGCATTTATTAAGCTCAATGGTTGTTGGGCTTTGGCCTGTTGGAGTGTACAATGATCGTTTGGTCTAGCCCTTTCCTTTGCTTTTATAACACTAATAGGTCTCTTATTTCTCTTAAGCTGTCTGCTTTGCTCTCACTCTCTGCCGTTCTATTATGCTCCTCTACTCTTCTTCTTCTTTTCCCATAAATTTTTCTGCTCTTGGTTTTAGGTTTAAGGAAAGGCAAATATGAGGTTGTTATTGGTTCTTCGTGGTTGGGAGTGCATCCATCTCGAAGATTGTTGCTATAGTCTAATCCTAGGGAGTTATTCCGCTAAAAGACCCATTTGCATTGAGTTCTACTGGGTGGCACAAATCATCCTTTAAGGATAATGTCATTGCGTGATTCTATAATTTTGTGAGATCTTTCTAAATTCTGTCTTTAAAATTTTGCTATTGCTAATATTTAGGAATTCTATTTTTGAATTTTTTTTTTCCGTTGGGCATTTATTATGCTCAGTGACCATGGGCTTTGGCTCGTTTGAGTGCACAATGACTTATTAGTCCAACCATATCCTTTTTTCTCTCTTTCTTTTCAGCTCGTTGGGCATTTGTTGTGCTCAGTGGCCATTGGGCTTTGACTTATTGGAGTGCACAGTGACTGCTTGGTCTAACCCTCTCCTTTGGCTTTTACAATCCTAACAAACCTCTTATTTCTCTTAAGCTCTTTGCTCTACACTCACTCTTTGTTTTGCTCCTCTGCTCTTCTTTTTCTTCTCCTATACATTTTTTTACTCTTGGTTTTGGGTTTACAGAAAGACAAATATAAGGTTGTTCTTGTTTTTTTGTGAATGGGAGTGCATGCATCTTAAAAATTGTCGCTATAGTCTAATCCTTGAGGGGGGGGGGTTGTTCAGCCATGAAAGCCACTCACATCGAGTTTTTTACTCTAAGTGGCACAAATAATCCTTTAAGTACAATGTCATTGTGTGATTCTATAGCATTGTGAGACCTTTTTAAACGCTCTCTTTAAATTTTTGCTATTGATAATTTTGAGAGTTTCTATTGTTGAATTTATTTTCAGCCTATTGGGCAGTTATTGTGCTTAGTGGACGTTGGGCTTTGGCCCGTTGGAGTGCACAATGACCATTTGGTCCAGCCCTCTCATTTTTTCTTTCTTTCTTTTTAGCTTGTTGGTCATTTGTTGTGCTTAGTGGCCATTAGGCTTTGGCCTGTTGGAATGCATAGCAACCGTTTGATCTAGCCCTTTCCTTTGGCTTTTATAACCCTAACAAATCTCTTATTTCTCTTAAGTTCTTTGCTTTGCTCTCACTCCCCACCTCTCTATTTTGCTCTTCTTCTTCTTCTCCTACAGATTTACTACTCATGGTTTTGGGTTTAAGGAAAGGCGTATATAAGGTTATTTTTGGTTCTTCGTGGTTGGGAGCCATTTTAAAAATTGTTACTATAATCTAATTCTAGGGGTTGTTTGGCCAAGAGACCCATTCCCACCTAAGTCTACTCTAGGTGGCACAAATCAACTTCTATGGATAATGCCATTATGTGATTCTATAGTTTTGTAAGATCTTTCTAAACTCTTTCTTTAAATTTATGCTACTGCTAATTTTAAAAATTTTCTGTTGTTGAATCAAAACTTGTTCTTCATAGCTATATTTTCCAACATAAATAACGTAAATAAAGAGCTAAAGTTTGAGGTTTCAAAGCTTGGTAGAAGAGGAAATGTGTTTTGTTGGCTAACAGCTGTAGGCATTTTCTGTTTGCATCTCTAATAGTAATGGTTGATATAAGTCACCATTAGTATATTTGAAAGAGACTTCATATCTAAATCCTGCAAAATTTCAAAACTTCATATTCATCTCGATTCTACAGGTACCATCAACCATGTCTCTATAGTTTAAACTATTATGAAGTTTTGATAACTAGCACGTGTAATGGGTGTGGGACAGCATAATTTTTATTTAATTATGCTTATAACAAGTGGAAGAGGGTGATTGAGCCTAGGTTCTCCCATCCCAACAATGTCTTTTGTGACTGTGTCATAAGGTTCGGTTCTTGAATGTGGGAATTGTTCATTTTTAGACCCCTTAAAACATAATCAGATTATCCTAGTTAATTAGCCAAGTGATTACTTAGTCAAATTATCAGATCTAGATTAACACAAATATATCATATCATTGTAAAGTGCGGAAAATAAATAACACAACGATATGATAACTCAGGAAAACCAAACCGGTAAAAAACCTAGGGAGAATTTAACCTAGCTATCCTCAAGGTAAAACAGATTCACTATGAAAGAATTAAAGTTTACACAATAGTGACTTAGACCACTAACATCCTATTGCTACATCGAGTAGGAAACTTACTACCGTGACAACGTGACAGCTTCGAGTTCACAAACTACTTCTTTCTTGGATTCACAACAAGTACAAGCACTCTCGCTTGTATATCTTTAAGCTCTCAATGTAGCAACTGAATGATCATCAAACTCTTGACATAAGTCTTGATTCTTGATAACCCTAAGTATATGTGAAGGCAAACACCTCTAGATCTCACAAGAGATTCACATACACAACATAAACAATAACTGCAATAACCCTTTAAAAACATGACTAGGGTTTTTCCTTTTATACCTAGGGCAAAACATAAAATCCCACACGTCAAATGGGCTTACACGTCAAACGGGCTTGGGCTTAGTTGGAAAGTTTTGCAGAAAAACAATTTGCATGAGTTTCGATCGATCGAGCTAGGCAGATATACACAGTAAATCCTGCAGTACACTCGATTCTAACTTTACACTTAAACATACTTTGAGCAAGTCTAAAACAAAACTAAACATTTTGATCATGGTTTGCCAACATTACAAATTGAAGTTCTAATACATTTAAACCTAAGGTCTTAGAACCCAACAGGAATAAGTAAATTAAACAAGAAATGGACAATTCTGTTCTTTTCATTTTTCCTAAAATTGTGTGCGATTTTCGAAGAAACAATTACCCTTTAGGATTGAAGTTAGGCTGCTGGTTGTTATATACTTTTGTCTATCTCTTTTCAAGCTTCTTAATTCCCTGATTATGCTCCAAACGGAAGGGATTACTTAGAAGCATATTTGGAAACAACTGCGTTTATAAGCAAAAAGTGTGTTGTCGCTTTCTTAGGAAAACATTGATTGTTCTCGTGAAACATTAGACTTGAGCTGGTTATAGAAATTAGAAAAATCTCAATGTCAAGTACACGCATAAAATTTAGACGACAACAATTTGTCCAAAAAATAAAGAAGAAGAATAATTTGGACGACAATTACCCCCAAAAAATAAAGAGAGAGAGAGAGAGAGAGAGAGAGAGAGAGAAAGAAGAAAAGAAACATGGATATATGTATTACCAAAAATTCAAAATAAGAAGCTTATATCTTGCATTTCCGTGACAAAAGTGAAATCTTTGATCATCAAACTCTCTTTGTTGATCCTATTGTTTAGTTTGTACATTGAAAGTTTTTTCAATTCAAGTAAATCAATCAAGTCTCTTTGTGGTTTGTAGCTTTTGTTTTTTTTGCTGAGAACTTTGTGGTTTGTAGCTAGTTGACATTGACGTTTTCATTGGCACATTTGCCAAAATTTTCTTCATGACAGACTTTCTTGTTGGCCAAATTTACTAATGTTAAGTAATCACATCCAAATTTTTTATTAGCCCCTAGAATGACTGTGACATGAATAATAATCCAATAATAGTACATGATCCCGTGATAAGTAAAAAAAAAAAAAAATACGGTGAAGTACAAAGGTGTTGCGGTCGCTACCCAACTTTATTATCATTTTCTACCCAAAAAAAGAAACTTAATTATCATTTTATTATGATTACAATATTAGTGGGTGAGTGATATACAATCATGAGGATTGAAGGCCATGTTCCCTCACATGTCATAGCAACCGTACGACGTCGAACATAAGATACACAGATCACATTCACATCACATACTATTAAAAAAAGTTAAACAAGTAACAAACCTCGCACACGCAAAAATTAAATTAAAAAGAGAAAGCACATAGAGAGAGTCACGTTTAGAATTTTTATTTTATTTTTCTCTGAAATCTGAATTTTTTATTTGTTGAAAAACGATTAAAAAATATAAATTTTTAAAAAATCTGTTCTTAATTAAACAGATGAAATAAAAAATTTAAAAGGAAAAACCTAATCTAAACTCATTTTCTACCAAACTTCCAGCACTACTCTTTAACTACCTTTAACACAATATGTTCATTGGTTTATTATAATTTTTTTGTGTGTGTGAATAATGGGGTTTGTTATAATTAGTATATAATAAAGTGATATTAATAATGTGTTAAAAAATGATTAAGATATTACAAGTTCCATTATATTAAGCTTATAAATTGATATTTGTAAGTAATATTGTTCCAGTCATAACTTAACAAATCACTAAAAATATTATTAAAAAAATTTATATTTTTAGCATCACTTTTTATGAGTCAATAATGTTTAGGTCAAAATGTCTTTTTTGGTGTTTCTAATAAAGATGTTAAAAATTCAAATTCTATCATCCCACCTAAAGTCTAAAGATGTATAGAAAATTATAACATTCTTTTACAAATAGAGAAAAAAAAAATGAAGAAGTTTGAATAAAAGTAGTTAAGAAAAGAAAGATTTTTTTTTTTTTTGGTTTGAGAATCAAGAAAGGAAAGAAATTAGTTGAAAGGACAGTTCTAACATGTTAAAGTTGACAAAAGCAAACCAAAGAAACAAGACAAACACCCCGCATATAACGCACAATATTTCTAGGACCCCCCACATGGGATTTTTAGGTGCCCACACAAATCACCCAAATTTCACGCCTCAAATAACGCGTTCTATACTTCTATTCCTTTCCTTCATTGCATATTGATCATCCCAAATATCACTTATAAATATCTCTTATAATTTCATTGCTTCAACATCTCTCATTTTGCTTTGTGAGAAAATTATTACTTCATTAGTTTAGCACTAAAGTTTAAGCAGCCTCTAATATAGATATGGCAGGACGTCCATACACCTCTCTCTTGTTGCTGGTTTCTTTACTTCTCTTAATCACATTCTCTGATATTGCTCAGGTACAACACTTTTATCGCTTTTGTTTTTTGAAATTGTGTCTTCAATTCACGTTTTTAGTTGTTTGCATACTTGTGTGTCCGTACACAGTCTCTTGTTTTTCATATTTTGTTACTCTAAGTGGTTTATGCTTGTGTCAAATTCTAATGTGTATATATTTCATGAAACAGGCTACAAAGCTTCGTCCTTCAGGTACATATTTGTACAGTTCTTGTGCTCAAATGAAACACATTCTACTAATTTTGTTATTCTTATGAAGTACATGATTTTAAGTGATCTGATGAACAGTAATTCTCTAATTGTGAGTTGTGACATACAGATTGCAAGCCAAAGTGTACCTATCGTTGCTCGGCAACTTCACACAAGAAGCCATGCATGTTTTTCTGCCTAAAGTGCTGCTCCAAGTGCCTCTGTGTTCCTCCTGGCACTTATGGCAACAAGCAAGTTTGCCCTTGCTACAATAACTGGAAGACCAAGGAAGGAGGACCCAAGTGCCCTTGAAATTCTTCTATACGATAGTAATAGCATAATCGGATAGCAGTAATGGCACAATTGTTCTCTTGCAGAGACAATCTATGCTACCTAAGATCTGTATGGTAGTAGATCTTTACCCAAATAGTGATGTAGTTTTTGTTCCTTCATCTGTTGTGAAGGGGGCAATATTGCAAGATGTATACCTGGTTGCCACCACATTTTTATATTGGCCTTTTAATAAAAGACTTAATTAATTATTTCTCTATGACATTTGGACAGTGGCGGCTCCAGGAATTTTGTTGAGGGGGGTCATTAAGAAATTTAAATTTAAAAAAAAATTAATAAAAAGAGAACTTGAATATATTGAGTTATAGACAAAAAAAAAAAAAAATACATTAATTTTTACGATTTCCTTCTACAAGTTTTCAAATTTTGAATTGTTATACGATAGTTCATTACGAGTATTTATTGCCAATATGGGTAACTATGACCATTTTATTTTGTTAAGTTTCTCTAAATTTTTATTTTTATGCAATTAATATTACATATTTGTCATTGTTTTTATAAACATATTTTAAACTAAATGACTAAACTTAACTCATTGACTCTATATTAATTATTGACACACACAACCACACTCATTCATACATAAAATAATTCACTACGTGTTTACTTAATCAATTAAATACTTGAATAATCACTAACTTTGCAATTTTTTTCTTGAATTTTTCTAACTTATGACAAAAAGTTATTATAACATTATAACTATACACACTCAATATAACAAATCCTCTCTATTTCCTAATTATTAAATTATATAAAGTTATATTATATTTATATTGTACACATAAACATCCACGTACACATCATTATTTACACATATGACATTATAAAATAAAATAAAAAGTAATGCACACAATTAATTTTAGACACACTCATACACATAATAAAAATTTATAATAAAAAATGACATTTACAATTCACAAACACTTACTCTTACTTTAGAGTAAAAAATACTTGTAATAAAAGTGTATAAAATTTAAGTTAAGGTGTGCAAAAATATTTTTAAGAAAAAAATTAATGTATTAAACTAAAAAAATATATTAAATATATATAATTTTTTTTTTTTTTTGGAAGTCAGGGGGTTCATTTGAACCCCCTGAACAAAGAGTAGAGCCGCCCATGCATTTGGACCTAGTATACCTTTACGTGGAAAGACAATGGACTCTATAAGAGTATTGATTTAAGAATAATTTTAGAAACTTTTTATGGGAAAAAAAATTGCGACAACTTTTTATATTTCGCATAAAAATGGTATCATAACTTTTTAAAAATGTTTAATTAAAAAATGCGCTAAGGATATCTCTTTGGACTAGATTTTTATGTTGTTTAAAAATACCCTTAGACTCTATGTTTAATAGGGACAAAACTATCTCTAACTCTATGTAAAATGCTTAAAAAATAGGACACTCTTCTAACAGGATTCTCCTCTTTGGACTGGACTTTTATGTGGTTCAAAAATACTCCTAGAATATGTTTAATAGGGAAAAAAAAAACTTGAGGATAACCTAGTAAAAATATATCTCTAACTCCAAGTAAAATATCTACAAAATAGGACGTTCTTCTATTAATCAATGTCTTTAAAACAAACTTATTTCCATCCTCAATTTTTATTAGCCAATATCTCGCACAATGCATACTACATTTCAAAAATTTTTTGTAAGAAATTATCATATAATCCAAGTATATTTTGAAAATCAACTTCAATTATATTATATCTCATTAAAAAGAGGAAACATGGCTTCAAAAAAAATAGAATAAAGAGGAAACACAGATATTTAACATTAAAATAATTAAAAATTTGAACTTGTTGCTTGAGTGATTAGACAAATAATTTCTTATCTCTCTCTAAATGCATAAACGAATTGGTTGTGCCTCTGCCTCTGGATATAATTGTTGAATTAGCAAGGAAGTATCTCGTGAGTTTCAAACAGTGTAGTGTGGCACTTGTGAAATGTGTCCTAATTTTATTAAATTTCAGGATAACCGCAGAAGAAGACTTTGAAATTTTTTCTAGCAAGGCCGCCATAACATCATCGTGACAATTTTGAATCACCACTTTGATACCCGCTTCATCAAAATCCTCAAAAATTGCCCCATCAAAGTTGGTTTTGAGAAAGTCACTAGCATGGAACCCGTTCTTTCTTAGCATAAAACGTGTGTCCTAATTTTATTAAATTTCTACTTCAATTTAAAATTTTTAACTTTAATTTTATGTCCTTAACTTGTCTTATAATAAAATTACTTTCAATTATATAATAGAGTTGATTTTGTATGTATGGGATACGAAAGAGCTCTCTCTCTCTCTCTCTCTCTCTCTCTCTCTCTCTCTATATATATATATATATGAGATGGGTTCAAGTTATACCAGGTGTAACTCTTGTAAAGTTACACATTTTTTACACCATAGATTCATAAGAGATCTAACGGCTAAAAAAATATCATTAAATGCTATTGGTTTCCACCTTATTCATAATTAATACTAGCATTTTCCCTCTCTCCTTATTTATTGTTTTCACTTTTTTTTTTTTTTTTTGAGAAGGAAAACCCTTGCTACTGCTTCTAATTAAGAAAAATGAAGATCATGCAAAAAGAAAGAAACAATATCTTGTGGACCATGCTCCACACAAACAGATAAAGGAAAAGAATGTCTAGCTCTATAGGCTAAGGCATGTGTAACTACATTACCTTGCCGTACAACATGAGAGAAAGAAATGCTCTGAAAAGTGTTTTTTAAAGTAGAGATGTCGTGAATGAGGTGACCCCCTTGAGCTAACTCCTAACCACCGAGTTGGATTGCCTTGATCACTGTAGCAACATCTCCTTCAACCACTGCCTGAGTAGTACTAGTTTCTAGTGAGAAAGCTCCAGAACATTTGCGGTAGGTGGCTTTTTGATCTTCTCGAATAAAGCAGCCTTCACTTCACCCTTGGAATCTCGGATAACCACACCTATTCTAGCTTCATCGGACTCACCAAACATTGCGCCATTGAAGTTTACCTTCCACCCATCATTTGCAGGTGGACACCATCTCCGAGGGGTTGTGCGAACTGAGCAAGAAGGAATACTAGTCAGATTTTGAAAATCACAAATGTAGTCCCGAGCAAATCTCCTAATCTGTCTTAACGGACTAGAGGGTTCATCTAGGTGAAGCTTATTCCTGTGATACCAGATAGACCACACCGTAGCTGCAAACAGAGCAACCAAGTGTGGTTTTGTCTGAATGAGCTTCAAAAGCTCCGAGAAAGAGGTCCACTGAACTCCTGAATCGTGCACCTAGCCAACTCCACATTCCAAACCACCCTCAAACCATCACAGCTCCACAGTGAGTGTACCACGTCCATTAAACCATTCAAACAGCGCTGACACACTGAATCTTGTAGGATTTTTCGTTTCATCAGATTTTCCTTTGTCGGTAACGAATTGGAACATGCTTTCCAAAGGAAATGCTTTATCCTCCCCGGGACTTTTATCTTCCAAATGCTACTCCAAAAACTCTTTTCAGTATCAGGAATCTATGGTTGATTCAGCTCCTCATTTTGCTATTCACACAGAAGCTTGTACCCCAATTTAACAGAATAAATTCCTGTTTTTTCCTTTGGCCAGATCAGCATATCTGACTGTGGGATCGAACACAGAGGGAGAGATTTAATAAGCTTTGCATCTAGTGGATAGAAGTGATGGTCAATTAGGCGAGTGTTCCACCAACCCGAGGCTGGGTTTATGAGCATAGCTACAGTTGCATCCGGACCAAAATTAGATTGATGTGAAGAGATTTTACCACTTTCAGTTGGTAACCAAGCATCCTGGAAAATCCTAATGGATTGCCCATCACCCACCCTCCACCATGCCCCTTTCTCAATCAAGTGTCTTGCCCACAAAATGCTCTTCCAAGCAAAGGAGCTGGAGGAGGATTTTGCTTCAAACAGAGAACAGTTTAGGAAGTATTTCGTTTTAAACACCTTGTAAAATAAAGATTCCATATCATGCAGCAATCTCCACACTTGTTTTGTGAGCATTACTTCATTAAACTTGCATAAGTCCTTAAAACCTAACCCCCCCCCCCCCCCCCCCCCTCTTTCATTTTTGGTCTACATAACTCCTCCCATTTTCTCCAATGAATCTTTCTCCTATCTCCCTTCTGACCCCACCAAAAGTTACAAATGTGCACCTCAATATCTTGACAAAGGCCAACTGGTAATTGAAAACAACTCATAGCAAAAGTCAGAATGGCTTGAACTACTGCTTTCAGTAAAACTTCCTTACTCGCCTATGATTATAATTTTTCCCTCCAACCTTGTAGTTTGCCCCAAACTTGGTATTTGATATAATTTCGGCTAGCCCTTTTATGTCACCCCACCACTGCTAGCAAACCTAAATATTTTTCATATTCTTTAATTTCTAGGACCCCCAACATATTTTGAACTTGTTCCTTTGCAGACATAGGAACATTCTTGCTAAAAAAGATGGTAGTTTTTTTAGAGTTTATTTTTTGACCCTAGGCAACTTCATACTTCCCTAATATTTATTCTATTTTTAACACATCATCCACCCTTGCTCGACAAAAAAGGAGGCTGTCATCCGCAAAGAATAGGTGAGATATTTTTGGGCTGCGCTTACAAAGAGAAAAACCCTCAATGTGTCTTTCATTCACCGCTTGCTCAATGAAACCATTCAAACCTTCCGAGCATAAAAGAAAGAGGTAGGGAGAAAGGGGATCCCCTAGGCGAATACCTCTCGTTGGAACAATGTGACCTTTTGGCTCACCATTTATCAATATTGAGTAGGTGATTGACTTAATGCACTCCATGATCCAACCAACCCATCTCGGGTGAAAACCCATTTGTAGGGTCCAAAATTGTTGGGCCAGGTATCAGCTCTTTGTATTGTGATCCCAACAATTTCCCAACAATAAATTTGTAGAGAATGGGTTAAACAACTGGGCTGTTTATGGATTTAGCAACGGTTTAGATAAGCAAACCAATATAAGAAGGGGTTCAGACTAGCATTTAACAAGAATCTCTTTGGTCCGAAGAGGCATAACATTTAAGAGCTTAGTGAATACAATTTTTTCTCCCCCCCATCTGTGAGGCCTGTTTCCCTTATATATATACACCTTTTCTCTCATCTCCACCGCACACTTGTCCTTCATCTAGGCATCCACTCGAGTACTAGTTACATCAGAGGTGTGCTTTAACCTGCAGTGAGTGGTGGTGGTTGAGGATGCACTGTTCAGGTGTCTTCTCCACATAAATGCGGTCAGGAAAGTTGCTGCAGTGCATTAAATGCGGTGGTGGCAGCTTTATTTGGAAGATACTTCATGATATCTACGCAGTTAGGCGTGCCCAAAGCTCAGCCTTGGCAGGGGAATCTTCGGCGTACCTACTTGATCAAGTTCTGGGGAGATCCGTTGGATAGGATCCCTTCGGACCGGCCAGGTTCTCTTCGGATGCAGCATTTGTCCCTTATTGGTTGCACCCTCACCATGATGGCAAAGCGTTGATACTTTTAACCTCTTCGGACAGAGAGTTGTATTCGAACTGGGCCTCAGGCCCACCGTATGGCGTTGGGCTTTCTCACCCACACCATTTTTTCCAAGATTCGTTGGAGAAAAATCCATTCCAACCTATTGTACGCCTTACTCATATCCAACTTCAAAGCCATGTGCCCTGTTTTCCCTGATTTCCTCCTTTTCATGTGATGAAGTAATTCAAAGGCCACAAGAATATTATCGGATATTGCCTTGTTTGATTGAAAACCACTTTGAAAGTCTGTTATAATATGAGGCAAAACTTTTTTCAATCTGTTAGTAAGCACTTTTGACACAAGTTTAAATAAAATGTTACAAAGAGCGATAGGACGAAATTCAGTGACATACTCAGAGCTTTTTACTTTAGGAATAAAAGAGATAAAGGCTTGATTCAAACCTGGCAAGATAGTTTCGGAATTCAAACCTGGCAAGATAGTTCCTAGGGCAGTCCGTGCAACATGTGTCCACTTTGGTCCAAGTGAATGAGTGACCTGTTGGTGAGTTCCCTATGAGTTTGAAATATCCCGTATAGGAGATTCGACTGACGTGGACTCTAAAGTTTGGGAAGAGAAAACCCCATTTAATAGAAGTATGAGATTTTATGATATGTGGATCTCCGGAGAAACAGGGTTGAGTAAAGCATTAGAGTGCTAATTAGGTAAGGATTCTGCATTCATGTCAATTCCCTCCATACCATCAAATTTCGTCAACTCCTCATTAATCTCTTGTAATTTCCGTGTGAAGTTTCTTTTTTTGAAATTTTGACCCTCAAAACCCGGAGGAAAATCCTCACAAATCCTGGAATCATTATTGAAAATAGGATTAGTAAGAATGGGGGGCAAAGATTCAGGTGTTACCTTCTGTGTACGAGCTGCCGGAGCAGACTGTGACGCCGATAGGTTTTGCGGCTTGGACGTGGGTGTAGGACCACCAGCAGTGGTTGGATGTAAATTCTTCTTTTTTTGCTTGTAAAAACCTAGAACTACCATTGTGGATTTTTGGATTGGGTTGAATAGAGGTGCTCGTAACGATGCTCCATATTGACGAGCTTCAACAGGCAAAGTTCCTTCGTTGTCGATCCATAAATCGCAATCTTTATCGCCGTGAGTAATACACCCACGCCAATAGCAGATATTAGGCAGTCTTTCTTATTTAAAGGATACCCAACCCACTGAACCATCGTCAAGAGTAATCTTACGTCCACGATTGAGGGGCTTTGAAATATCAAGAATGACTCGTACTCTCAAAAAATCACCACCCTCTATCACAGAGAAATCTGATGGGCAAACTTCTCCAATACCAGAACATATCCCTTCAGCCACCACCTTATTTGTGAACCGAATGGGAATGTCATACACTTGCACACAAAAAGGAACCCTGTCAAAAACTAAATTGCATGCAGGTGTACTTTTTTCATAACGTTGAATGACCACTAGGAACTTATCAATACTCCAAGGTTAGGTCGCTAGAACTCTATCGGTGTCGAGTTTGTTATCAAAGATGAAAAGAACAATGTGATTTCCTAGGTCCTTGATCTTAAAATCGTTCCAAGAGCGCCAAAGTTGTGAGAAATTTCTCGCAATGGCATTTGTATTGAGAACTCTTTTCGTGAAAAATTTTGCGGCAAAAAAAAATTCCTTGGACCCCATCTCAGAGCGAAGTTTGAAACCATCTCCCTCTGGCCCTTGTAGAGATAATCTACTCTAGCCTTCGGTAATCTCATCCATTGTGGTGAGAGAAGAAAAGGTGTTTCCCAAACCCCACGAAGAAAAAAACCTACAAGCCTATAGCAGACAGGAGTCTACTATAGGGACAGAACAAGCCTTCAAGAAGAAGGGACAAGAAAATTCTACAGCCTAGGAGAAGTTAGGAAACCCTAGCTTTCATTAGCGATAGAGAAACTTTATTGTTTTTCACTTGATTAAAGGGCATATTGCCATTTTTAACAACTTGCATTTTTATACTTGAGAAAAAAAAAAAACTATACAAAAAAAAAATATACTACTCTGTTTGCATTCTCAACTATAATGAAATCAAAATAAGCATAGTAATCTCTGCATTGTACCACAAGCTTGTTCTTCTTATGATCTTTAAGGTTTTCCAGCTAAAGTTGCACGTCATTTACGTCAGAAAGCGTGTCCTTTCCTCCATAACCAAGGAAAAGAGGAATGTCTTTCGGAATGTGTGTCATATAGTACAGAGGAGGAGCGGGCTGCCTGTAGTGCGCCTTATTCTCACTTTCGTCACCGTAGTCATACTTTGCTATGTTTCCAGCTCTGATCACTATCCAAAGTTTTAAAAGAGTTAACATATTTATAAAATCCCTGTGATCTTTTGAAATGGAACTCAATTAGATAAAGCAATTTTGACTATTGGTATTGTAACTTTGTAGGCCTTGGACTTGAACTTCTAAATGACTATGAGATTCGCACATAAAAAGGTTTGTTTTTATGTTCTTAGTCATAGAATGCAAATGAGCTTAGCAGAGTGTACCCAATACGTCAGAGGCTTACTTTGAGACAAATGGACAATGTTTTGTATAGTTTTTTTATTTTTATTTTTTATTTCTTTTAAAGTATAGAAATGCAAGTTGTTAAAAATGGCAATATGCCCTTTAATCAAGTGAAAAATAATAAATAAGGAGAGAGAGAAAATGTTAGTATTAATTATGAATGAGGTGGAAACTAATAGCATTTAATGTTTTTTTTTAGCCGTTAGATCTCTTATGAATTTACGGTGTAACTTGAACCCATCTCTCTCTCTCTCTCTATATATATATATATATATATATATATATAGGGTTAGGTTCAAGTTATACTTGGTGTAACTCCAAGTAATGTTATACCACCCAATAACTTGTTATAAAATTCATATTTTGAAAATTCTACCATTGTTTTCCATGATCTATATGTTTTTAACATTCATGCCAATTTTCATGTCAATTGGATGTTATTTACCATTCGATTTATAAACTCATCTTTTATACATTATTTTAAAATACAAAAACTTGAATTTAAAAAATTGATTGATGACATGGCTATTAATCTTTGATCACCTTGAAATTTTGCAAGTATATAGAGAATATATGAAGACAATATAATCTAACGGCGAATTTGTGAAAATATGCATCCAATTAAAAAATATTGAATAGTGTAACATTGTTTAAAGTTACTTTAAGTGTAATTTGAACTCAACCCATATATATGTGTGTGTGTGTGTAATTAGTATATGATAATAAATACATTTATCCCATTAAAACATGACAATTAATTAGTAATACTTTGACATAAATGAAAAGTTTGGTGAAGTGGAAAGTTAAATGAAGAAAATTCTAAGGAATGTGCCACATGATAAAACCTCATGCTCTCCTATATGAGGTTTCTAGTTATATGTGTTTGTTGACAATTAATACATGATAATAAATGCATTTATCCCATTAAAACATGACAATAATTAATTAGTAATACTTTGACATAAATTTTGGTGAAGCGGAAGCTTTTTTTTTGGTGAGGCGGAAGCTTAAATGAAGAGAGTTTCTAAGGAATGTGTCATGTGCTTCTTTCCACATGAAGTTCTTCATGCTGCATACTTTTCAAAGGACTCGAATTTATTTCATTTAGTGCGTTGTGCAAAAAGTTAATAGTCTTGGAATGTTGGCTAGTTCAAATGAAATGAGTCCTCAAAGTTGATTTTTATCAATTTTGTACCAGCGTTATCTTAAAATCTAGGGGAAAAATGGGCATTTGACCCTAATTTACAAACTATGCAGCAAAATGCCCATGCTTTAAAACTATTTAGTAAAATGCCCCTGTTTTTTAAACTTGATTTTAATAAAATCAAGTTATAGGTGGCAATGTCAAGTTCTATGCATGTTTTGCCACTTAAATTTTTTTTTGAAAATTTAAGGGGAACTCGATAATGCTAATGTTAAGTTTTACTTAAAAATATACATAAAATTCGATTTTAGGGATATCGAGTTTTACACAGAACTTGATTTTGTTAAAATTGAGTTTCAAAAATAAGAGCATTTTGCTAAATAGTTTCAAAATATTGGCATTTTGCTTCATAGTTAGTAAATTTGGGGCAAATGCCCATTTTCCCCAAAATTTGGACCTAATCTTAAGATGTCGTTTCTTCCAGGATGTAGACAATCACTTCTACTTCAAGAAAATACCAATATTTTGGATCCAATTTTCATGAGCCGTGAAAAATCCAAACACAAAGAGAGCACCTCTACTCAATTTTCATGGGTTTTGCAAAAATTTTCCTATCTTAATGACTTTACTTTTCTGTCTTTTCCACCTATGTTTGTTCAAATGAGGCTTCGTTGAAAATATCATGATGTATATTTTCTAAAGCTATCCACTTACTGGTTTCGATTTTCATGTTTGGCAAACTAGATGCTTTGGATATAGTGTCAAAATCAAGTTTTTATTCATAGATTTTATTTTGATATTTTTCCAAATTCTTTTTGTTCAAGTGGAAAATTTTCCGATCCAAGTATGCCAAACTTGAATTCATCATGAGATATTTCAAATGACTCCTTCTTTGGGCCAATTGATGGTTGTTTGATTATAATTTAATCAAGATTAAATTATTATCAAACTTATGAACACCTATTCTCAAAACTGACAAAGTGCTAAGCACTTTTGTTAGTATTTTCGTGACCTAGTGCTCATTTTAAGTTTGATATGATCTCTTGAGTAGTCATTTTAAAATTGAATTCAAATATCTTTGATATGAACTTGAATTGATCATGATTGAACAATTAGATATTTGGTCAAACCCGAGTTGACCGTGATCAAACTTGTGGAAAGTGTTTTGCAATATGGATTTTAATGTAAAATGATGAAATTTAGTGATCAAGGTGAGATTTTGAATAGTTTGACCATCAGTTAACTTAGTCAAAGTTAGGTCAACAAAGGGCATTTTGGTTATTTTGAATTTGGACCTTTAAATTGATTAATCCAACATTCGATTGGGAGAAACTAAACTATTTTTTTACAGTTTTAGATTGAAATTGGAATTTTTGCATGTAAAATGATGATGAACAAAATATGATACTCGCAAAAGGTTTGTGGAGGCTTTGCTTCGCTTGATTCTTTTGGCATTGTGTAGATCGATCATAAATCTTTAGAGAGACATGCTTTAAGACTCAAAAGGTGGCCTAAAAGATTTATATTTAGGAGGCATTGTGCATGGATGACTATGTGGGTATGCCCATTGACAAAGGCTGGGGGGCAATTGCCCCTACCTCCCCTAAAGCTCCTACCTATTATTATAATAATAAGTATTTAGTTTAGTTTATCCTCCTTGATTAATTAAAAAAAAAAATTTCCCCTTGAAAAAAGGTAAATATGTTTATATATATATATATATATATACACGTATATATATAATAGGAAGAGCTAAACATTAAATTTTGAAAATAATTAAAAATAAAATAAACACAAAGATAAATATGATATTTCCTTGAAACTTAACTCATGGTGAATTTTAAGTTCAAATCAAATTTATTTTTCTAATGACATTTAAACTCCAAATAAACAGGTTAAATTTAAATAACTAAAAACAAAAAAAATTATTTTCTCATGACATTAAATTCCTAATGCTCGATCCCTCTACTATTCTTTTTTCCTTCAATACTTGACTCTTTTATAGTTTCAAATCCTAGGTTTTTAGTGTTGGAGAATCACATGTTTGTATCGCATACAAAACATACACAGCGGAAAATTAACGGATCTACTTCATTCGCAATTGATAACATGCACTATGTAAGTTTCAGAATATAGAACAAGTGAGTGTATCTTGATGCAGTGAAATTCAAAACCATGACTTGAGAATACTTTTAATCTTCATCTCAATTTCACATGGTGCCCAAGAAGTGTGGTCTCTCAATTAATCTTTTTGTACATAGATTCTCAAAGAAAAATCCTTATTCTTCTCATTGTGGAGAAAAACTGATTTCTTTTCTTTTCATTATACGTTGTTGAGGTCCAAAAAAAAAAGAAAAAAAAAAGGAAATTGAAATAGCCCACCAATAGGCCCACAGAAAAAGGAAAGGTATTGGGCCCATTTCGAAAATAAGGAGAGAAAGAAAAGACCAGAGGATTGGGACCCAAAAGAAAGAAGCCCAGCCAGCAAAGCCAGACCAAGATGAAGAAGGAGGAAGCTGGGCCGGAATCCCAGAGAGCCTCCCAGAGGTATCCTAGGGCGCGCAGAAGGATCACAACAGAAAGAAATCAAAGAAAGGAAAAAAAAAAAAGGCCACGCAAAACTTGTGACCCAGACACGCAGAGGAGGTACAAAGCATGCAAAAAACGCAGAAAATCTGATTCAACCGTTTGAAGAAAAGACAAGGAAGAGTACAGCTGGAAAAGGCTGGGACCTCAAGCCAGCCAACACAGGATGTCCGGAAATGGAAAGGAGCCGAGGGACTTTTATGTGGTCGGAACAAAAAAAGGAATGATGAAGAAAGAGGAAGAGACATGATCCTGAAGCAGCCAGGTACAGTACAGGCTTCAAAGGGGTAAAACAGGGGAATGGCTGGTTCACCGGGGAGGCCGAAGTTGTGCTATAAAAGGAGGAAGGGATCCATGCTAAAAGGATTCAGTTTGGAGGGGAAGACAACCAGATCGTCTTAAGCATTCACCTTAGTCTTCCTAAAATCCTAGAAAAGTGGTAGAAAATACTCTGTACCTTGAAGGAAAAATAGAGGAACTGTTCCGGTATCCCAGTGCAGCCACTATTGAATACGCTCGGATTCAACAAGTTCAAACTTTGCAAGTCTTTGAAGCTTGAACAGCTATCAAAGTCTATAATTTATGAGCTCATTTGAACCTTGCATCACGTTCTAGTGAGCATCGTAATCACAGTTTAATAAAAATTAATGAAACTTACCTCACTTAATTAGAGGATCCCCAGCTTGTTCTTATGTTATATTCCTTTCATTTTTGTCATTTGTATTAATCCTTTACTGCATGAATGTCGTTCAAATGCAAATATTCCAGCTTCCTTTTTTGCTAACCATTTGCATTGTGGAAAGTATGTTCTGTGCACCAATTGATTCTTAAAACAGCCCCTCTTAGCTGCGGAGAATCATTCCCAGTCCACCAAGAACATCTCACAAGGCCCAGAATCCTTGGGCCATAGTGCTAAAAAAAAAAGCACTCTCACATTTTGGCGACTCCGCTGGGGACTGGGTAAAGAAAAGGGAAGAAGCAATCCCTTCGCAGAACATGCCTCCGAGACAAAGGAACAGTAAGGGTGCAAACATGCCACCCACGGCCTCTGAGCCCGTGGGGGAAAATGAAGTAGCCTCCAGACAAAAAGGCGAGGTGCCCCTAACAGAGCACGAGGCCGTGTCAGAACAGAGGAATGCGAGGCAAGAACTAGACCCTGTGGCTCAAATGACCGCGATGTTGAAAGAATTGCAACAAGAAGTTCACCTGCTCAAAGAAAGTAAGTCGCAAGAAGTCAGAGACAATGCCCCCCATGTGGGTAACCAAGACAGAACCCAGCCAGAGGGAGGATCAGCAGTGGGAGGAGGAACTAACCCCCAATATCTGACAATGGCAGATGTCAGTGCCCTCCTGGACCAAGAAAGGGAAAAACTTTCCAGGACCCCCAAGCAATTTTCTCGGGATCCCCCATTCCCACTGGAACTCCTCGGCAAGCCATACCCCAAGGGATATGAGCCGCCAAAGTTCCATCCTTTTGATGGAAGGAATGGAAGTGCAGTAGAACACGTGAGTAGGTTCGTCCACACTATGGGCCCCTACGCAGGAGACCGGGAGCTGTGCCTAAGAGAATTTGCTAAGTCCCTGGTGGACAGAGCATACACTTGGTACACTACACTGAGGCCTAGGTCCATTAAGACCTGGGACGAAATGATGGAAAGATTTTGTGTAAAATATTACCCCGGTGAGGACAAGGTCACTTTCCAAAGCCTTCAGATGGTGAGGCAGAGGCCTGGAGAGGATCCTGTCCAGTTCATCAAGAGATTTGAAGATGTGTCCCTAGACTGTTATGGGGACCATGAAGAAAAAGAGCTCGTGGAGACTTGCATCTCTAACATGCTTTTCGATTACAGGCTCAACCTCGAAAACTTATGTATCACACAGTTCGCTGACCTGTTGCAGAGAACAAGAAGGACAGCACAAACTATGAGGGCGAAGAGGGCACCAGCATCCCAAGCCATGACAGCATCAGTGGGAGAAAAAAGGAAGAGGCCTGATGGAAAAATGTTCGAGGAACCACCAGTGATCCCATGTACCGTAGAAGAATTAAACCACGTCCTGGACAAATGGATCGGAGACGGAGTGATTAGGCCATTCACTGTGTCCAGGCCACCCACCGAAGAAGAAAGGAAAAATCCTTTGTTTTGCAGGATTCACAATTACGTTAAGCATTCCACCAAGGATTGCTGGACCCTCCGCAGGCTTTTCCACAGGAAGCTAAGGGAAGGAACCCTGGAACTCACCCAGAAGGAGCCAGAAGTACAAAGAAATCCCCTGCCTAACCATAAAGGAAAGGGGGTAGTAGCTGTGGTGATCCATGGGAACTCGACAGAAGCAGAAGAGTCAGGGGGATCCTTCCACCCAAACACAGTCAGGACCCTCCAAAAGAATCCCAAGTTCCAGTCATTATTCAATCAGCTGGGATTTGGACCAGAAGCAAGAAGGGTGGCCACGGAATCCCTCATGACTATAGCAGCAGATTCAGGGATGGAATGTTTCACAGCAGAATCTCATGCCAGCCGCGCTTTCCTAGAGACAACAAATGCCATAACATTCACTGATGAAGACATGGAGGTCGAGCACCCAGACCACCGTAGACCTCTCTACCTAATGGTCACCATAAATGGTGTCCAAATCAGAAGAGCACTTGTAGACACAGGGGCATCACTCAACCTCATAGCCCTGAGCACCTTGGAAGCCGTGGGCCTAGCTGGAAGAAGGATCCTGGGGGCTCCCATGGAGATAACCGGATTTGGAGGATCAGCAGAATCAACCGAAAGATATATACAGCTAGCCCTAAGGGTGGGGCCAATAGTGGCCTTAACCAGATTTCACGTAATCAATTCAGAAGTGTCCTACCACATACTCCTGGGACGGCCATGGCTCCATAAGCACCGCCTTATACCATCCACGTACCATTAGTGCGTTAAGGGGAGGTTGAATGGGAGGCCTGTAAGGATCCCTGCCAACCACAACCCTTTCAACCAAGGAGAAGTAAACTTTGTAGAAACAATGTTTTATGATGAGTTGGGACCAGATGATGAAAGTCCCATGCCAGGGACCCCAGGAACACCTATCTTGGAAAAAGAAGAGGGAGGAGATACCCACGACTTGAGGGACCTCCTAAAGAGAAAAAGGCAAAAGAGGGAGCCCAGCGCCTCAGGATCCCGGGAGTGTGTAGTAGTACGAGAGCCTGGGGGAAGATTAATATATCGTTTGTGAAGGTGCGCGGGACCTGAGTGCATCGTGCAGGAGGGTCCCGGACCACCAGAATGTATGATGGCCCAAGAGGAAGTCCAAGAGGAACCAGTCAAAGAGACACAAATCCAGCCTGAGGAAGAATTGCAGGAAGTAAACTTAGGAGCTGAACTGGGATCTCAGAAGCCCGTTTTCATCAGTAGTCGTTTGACAACACAAGAAAGGGGGCCACTGCTGGTTTTGCTCGAAGAATATGCAGATGTGTTTGCATGGACCTACGATGAGATGCCCGGTCTGGATCCTGGATTAGTGGTCCATGCCCTCAATGTGGACCCAGGAGTTAAACCAGTGATCCAACCAGCTCGGGTCTTCCACACTGATATAGAAGCCCAGATAACTCAAGAGGTCAAAAAGCTACTAGTAGCTGGCTTTATCAAGCCCATCCAGCACCCCAGATGGCTTTCTAACATAGTACCTGTGAAGAAAAAGAATGGCCAGATCCGTTGCTGTGTAAATTTCCGCAACTTGAATAAAGCATGTCCAAAAGATGAGTTCCCCCTGCCTAATATTGACCTCCTTGTGGACTCAGCTGCAGGAAGTTCCATGTTCTCATTCATGGACGGGTATAGTGGGTACAACCAGATTCGAATGGCTGTCAAGGATGCCGAGAAAACAGCATTCAGGACACCAATCGGAAATTTTTATTATACTGTGATGCCCTTTGGTCTTAAAAATGCAGGAGCCACATACCAACGAACCATGACAGCCATCTTCCATGACATGATGCATGAGGAAATGGAGGATTATGTGGATGATATTGTGGTCAAATCAAAAACTAGGACAGGGCATCTTCAGATACTTGAACGGGTTTTCAAAAGATGCAGAGAATACAAGCTACGCATGAACCCCATGAAATGCGCTTTTGGGGTATCTGCAGGAAAGTTCCTCGGGTTCCTGGTGCATCACAGAGGCATAAGTGTAGATCCAGTCAAAGCTGCAGCCATTGCCACTATGAGAAGACCAACGACAGTAAGGGAGCTCAAAAGCTTCCTGGGAAGGGTTTCCTACATCAGGAGATTCGTGCCAGGACTAGCTTCGGTCACAGGAGGCTTATCCAAGCTGTTAAAAAAGGGAATCGAGTTCACCTGGGGAGCAGAACAGCAGGAAGCCTTCCAAAGGGTCCAACAAATCATGAATCATCTGCCCACTCTCCAGGCACCAGTACGTGGGCGACCTTTGCTATTATACTTGGCATCAAATGCCCAAGCAATAGGAGCCCTGTTAGCCCAAGAGGATGATAGTGGGAACGAGCAGCCCGTTTACTATGTGAGCAGAACACTCAAGGATGCCGAAACCAGGTATCCCAGGATAGAGAAGGCTTGCCTAGTGGTCGTTTACGCATCTCAGAGGCTGAAGAGATATTTCTCAGCCCACCAGATCCTGCTGGTAACTAAATCACATCCCATAAAAGCACTCCTGCATCAGCCCCTCCTGACAGGGAGAATAGCACAATGGCTGGTCCTGCTTTCTCAATATGACATAGGCCTAAGGACCCCCAAGGCCGTCAAAAGTCAAGCCATAGCTGATCTCCTGGCACAATTCCCAGGGAAGGAGGAAAGCCCACTAAGCGAAGAGATCCCAGGTGAAGTGGCAATAGCAGAAATCCCAGGGAAGAAATGGACAATGAGGTTTGATGGGTCAGTTACAGCAACTTCAAATGGGGTAGGAATTGTACTAAGTTGTGAAAACGGAGACACCATACCTCTATCCTTCAAGCTTGGTTTCTCCTGCTCCAATAATGCAGCTGAATACGAGGCGTACCTAACCGGGCTAACTATAGCACTAAGTATTGGGGTGAAACACATGAGAGTATTGGGAGATTCCAATCTTGTGGTATCCCAGGTGAAAGGCGACTTTGCATTAAGGGAACAAAGCTTGGCGGCCTACAGGACATGGGCACAAAGGCTGGAGCAGGAATTCCTGACCTTTAGCATAGAGTACACGCAGAGAAGCGAAAACAGATTTGCAGATGCGCTTGCCACCCTGGGATCCCAAGTACCATTCAAGGGAAAAGACACTCTAGTCAGAATAGGAAGGCAGGAGCATTCCGTCTTAAAAATCCTCCAACAAATATCCCCCGAAGAGTCCAAGCAATGGGACTGGAGGAGCGAAGTGAAGGAAAAAATGAGAGAAACAGGGTCTGGAGGGAATGTCAAAGAACTGAGAGACTACACTCTAATAGAAGGAGAACTATACAGAAGACTGCCCGGAGGGATCCTATCCAGATGTATCAGTGAGAAAGAAGGAAAGCTGAGGTTGGAAGAACTACATACCCAAGTCTGCGGGACCTCGGAAAAGATCAGTCTATACAGGAGGATGCAACGTATGGGGTACTACTGGCCAGACATGAGCAAAGAAGCATCAACTATACAGGAAAAATGCCAAGAATGCCAACCTTCGATAGACAGGGGAGAAAGCTATGCTGTATTTGTTACAGAAGACTGGAGGACCCCTTTTATGGAATATTTGGCTCAAGGGATCCTGCCAACTGACAGGACGCTGGCCCACCAGCTCAAGAAGCTCGCGGTCAGGTATTTCATACAGGACAAGATCCTATTCAAAAGGGGATACAGTGGAGATCCCTTAAGATGCCTGGGACCAAAGGAAGCCAGGGAAGTGGTCAGGGAAGTCCATTCTGGTGATTGTGGAAGTCACCCAGGTAAAAGAAGGCTCTATAAACAGTTACTACTACTAGGATACTACTGGCCAACAATGAAAAAGGACTCCGAAGAGGTTGTCAAAACCTGCCACGCATGCCAAGTCCTTGGAGATGCAATCCATACTCACCCAAATACGTTACGAGACATGACAACCCCATGGCCTTTCCACACCTGGGGGCTTGATCTCATAGGACCTATAAATCCTCCATCCAGTGGTTACATATGGATCTTGGCAGCCACTGAATATTTTACAAAATGGGTAGAGGCCATCCCCTTGAAGAAAGCCACTGGAGCAGCTGTAGCAAACTTCATTCGAGGCCATATCATTACGAGGTTTGGGATCCCCAGGAGGTTGATCAGTGACAACGGGACCCCCTTTATAAATAAAGACGTGAAGGGGTTAACAGAAGCTTACTACATCAAGCATGGAAGGTCTACACCATACTACCCACAAGGGAATGGCCAAGCAGAGGCCACTAATAGGGTAATCCTGAAGATCCTCAAAAAAATGAAGCAAGAATATGGAGGAAAATGGAGTGATCACCTGGCAGATGTACTTTGGGCATGCAGGAGCTCTGTGAAAACAGCTACAGGATTTTCACCGTTCTCCCTGGTCTATGGGACAGAAGCTGTCAGCCCAGTAGAGTTAGTTGTTCCCACACCAAGAGTAGTACTTGAGGAAAGTCAGGAGGACATTGAAGACACAAACAATGAAAGGAGGTTAACAGACCTGGAAGGGGTGGAGGAAGAAAGAGAGCTGGCCAAAAGAAGAAGCCAGAGGTACCAGCAAAGGATGACAAGAGCATATGCACAAGCAGTACGCCCGAGGACTTTCACTACAGGGCAGTTGGTGCTAAGGACAGCAGAACATGTGAGAAGAAACCTACCGGGACCCTCCAAGTTTGCCCCAAAGTGGGAAGGACCCTACATCATCAGGGAGGCCCATGATAGTGGGTACTACTACCTCACGAAGGAAGATGGAACAATCCTGACAGAGCCCATAAATGGGAAGTGGCTGAAACAATACTACGCATGAGAGGGGAAAGGTCTCAGTACCCTGGGATCCTTTTGGCAAAAATTACTCCAACCTGCTAAGTGTTCCTTTTTTTTTTTTTTTCCTTTCTTTCATATATATGCTATTATTTGAGTAGTTCTGTTCAAAAAAAAAACTAGAGGTAGAGGGGCATCCTAGGATCCTTACTATCTTGGTTAGATTTGCTGTGTTCCTTGAATGACATTTATGTTTTTAAGATTCAATGAAATTTCTGCTTTGCTTTTTCAGTTATTAAATTCTAAGTAGCACGAAATTTCTAGCATGGACAAAATCAGGGGAGGATACCTGAGGAAATCTTCTTACATAACCCAGGATCACCCCACGGATAACTACAAACAGTTGAAATTAAATACATGGACTAGGACCTCAAGCATGAACTGAGAGTACCTAGCCCAGTACTTGATACAAAAAAAAAACTCGCCAAGATTCATGAGCTGGGACAAGTAAGAATACATTACCAAACGTACCCAGCTCAGTACTTGTGCAACAAAAGAAGGGGGATACCTGGGGAAATCTTTTGATACATAACCCAGGATCACCCCACAGATAGCTGCGAAGCAACCAAATCTCAAATACATGGTCTGGGATCTCAAACATAAACTGAAGATACCTAGCCCAGTACTTGACGTAAAGGAAACCTGCCAAGTTCATGAGCTGAAAAAAAAAAAAAAAAAAAAGAGTACAATAATACGTTGTCAAATGTACCCAGTTCAGTACTTGCGCAACCAGGAAGAAAAAGAATGAGTACCTAGTGGGAACCTGCAACAAAAATTTTTCGTGGGGATCACAGGCTAGGACTCAGCAAAAAAGAAGAAGGAGAGAAGACAAGAAAAGAAGATCCACATGCCACTTGAAAAAGATTAGAAACAGAGCTATATTAAAAGCACAAACACATAGAAGCAGTCTCAAAGTACAAGTGCAGATCTAAACAAAAAGAAACAGAAACATTGTTCAACCAAAAGAGAAAATTATACAATCCCAAATTGTCCACGCATATCCAGACAGTTTTAAAAAAAAAAGGAAGGAAAAGCTAAGTAAGGAGGCCAGCCAACAAAGAGCCACTCGAAGGAAGAGCAAGTGCAGCTGAAGAAAGAACCCTCTGCCTTTTGACTTTCAGATCTTGCAAAGTCTTGTGAGCACGGGCCAGAGCTTCCTCAGCAGCAGCAATCTCAGCATCAATACTCTCAGAAGCTTGTCTCTGGAAGAGCGCTTGGGCTAGTGATCGCAGGTACTCCAACAAAAAGAATAAGTTAAACTTGGCCTCCCAAAGATCCTGAACAACTCCCCTCCATTCCAAGAGCTTCTCCTCAGAAAGAGAGTCCAGTGAGGAATCTCTCATAGAAATCAACACAGCACACAGCAGCTCCAGCAGAATATTCCCCAAGAATACTCCTCCTCTAAAACCAAGGGTAAAGTCCCCATGACTTTTATACAGCCCTTCTAGCAATGGCAGACTTTCCATAGGCACGGAGAACCGCAAGAAGTTGCCATAAGAGGATCCAAAGCGGCAGAAATGACTGGCAGGAAGGCTGTTGAATTCCAGGAGATCAAAACGAGCCAAAAAGGCGGGGAGCCTTGAAGCAGGGTCTGAAGCAACCACCTCTGGGGCCTTCCCCTTTGCTGCATCATCGCCTGGGGTCCCAAAGAAACCTTCAACCTCCTGAACAGCATAAGGAGCAGCAGCTTGAGCAGGTGCAGCTTGAGCAGACCCTACACCTCCCTCAGGAGTCACAATTTCAGGATTTTTGATATCAACACCTGCAAAAAAAAAAAAGAAAGGGGGGTGGGGGGAATTTAGCTTATAAAAAAAAAAAGGGGGAAAAGAGATGAAAGGAAGGAACAAAAAGTGATAAAAAAAAAACCAGTGTCAGCCTCTTGAGGCGAAATTTCCTCCTCTTCCTCCTCTGATTTCTTGAAAGATTCTGGTAAAGAACACAGGGCAAGTTGAAGAAAAGGTGAGGAAGCCCCAGTAAAATGGCTAAAAGAAGGCAGGGACATAGGGGGCTTCGCCATAACAAAGAAAAGCAACAAAAAAAAAAGGGGGGGAACGCAAAAAAAAAGAAGAAAGAAAGAATGCAGTAAGTACAGTCCACACCCCACCTTCAGAATCCTCCGATTCCGAAGAAGTAGCAGCACCAGAAGCAGATCTTGCAGTAGCTTGGCCTGGAAAGAAGAAGAACTCAAAAAAAAAAAGGGAAAGAAGGGGTGCAAAAGAGATAAAGATAAAACGCTATATATATAAGAGAAAAGAAAGGCTCACCCGTTTGCCCAGATGATGATACGCCTCCCAAGGTCCTTGTACTTAACTCAGTCTGAGGTAGCACGGTCCTGACAGGGCTAGGAATCTGTCCAAAGTGAGAACCTGGGGACGCGGGGAGCTTGGAGGCTTCAGGATCTTGGGCAGCCTGGACATCCTGCATTGGTTGCCCAGTTTCCTCAGCTATGCCGCCAATGGGAGTCTCTTCCTCTTTACTCTGAGACGCAGCTTCAGCCATCTCCTCCTCCAAAGTCTCACCAACAACAGGGGGAGGAACCTCAACCTAAAAAAAAAGGGGGGGGGGGAATGAGCAAAAAAGGACAGCACAAGTGAATGACACTTGTGAAATAAATATAAAGAAGCAGCGAAAGACACAGATAAGGAAAACATACCACATCTTCACCAGAAGATTGACTCTTACCCTTCCTGGGATCTAGCTTACGTTTGGACTGCACACAAAAAATTTTTACTCATTAGTTCGAAAAAAAAAAACAACAACGAAACCACGAAAGAGCAAAGGAGAAAAGAGGCCTTGCCCTTCTTTCTCTTTCAATAGGGTCTCCGAGTCTCTGTTGTCTACTACGGGTACGTCCAGAGGGTCCCAAGGAACCATGAACGGAAGGACTCACAGGAGCTGGGGAAGAAGAAGACTCTACCTTAGTCTTCACACGGCCCTTTATGGCCAAAGGTTGCTCCACTTCCTTCTCCTCAGCAAGTACCAACTGTTTCCGAGATTTTCCAGCTTTCTTTTTCTTTGGCTTAGGACCAACCTCCTCTGCACTCTCTTCAGCTGCGGCTTCCTTCAACTTCTCCTGTTTGATTGCTTTTCCTTTACTTATGCCTATGGGGGCGCTGGGACTTATGGCTTCCACTGCTCCTTTCTTAATTGGTACCCCAGCAGAAGCACCAACAACAAGGTCACACCCCAACCAGTTCTCTGGGAAATCTTGCGCATAAGTCACCCAGCCTTCTCTGGAAGCATGCCATTCTGCAAAGCCAGTTTTGCTGCTCACAGCAGTAGAAACAATACCAGCAGTAGGCAGAGACAAGCGCCTGTTGGATGTTGGAGCAGAAGAGATGTCAGGGTTAGGCACTCTCCCGATTGTCTCAGAACCAGTATAATCAGCAAAGGATTTCTGAACCCTCCTCCAATAACCAGCATAGCCATTAGAAGCAAAAACTCCTCTCTGAGAGTTAGGCACAACAAACTGAGGACTCCGACGAGACCAATAAGAAAAAGCCTGAAGTCTCATGAAGGGATCCAAGGAGGGAAGAGAAGGAACTACGTCATTGAATACTGGGGGAATATCCTGGTCAAAACCGAACTGCCGAAGTACTCGATGCGCCGAGTAATGGGTGTACCGTGGACCAGTCGAAGAAAGCACAGGAAGCCAGGAAGGGCTAATGCAAGCCAAATAGGCTAAACTACCCTCATCACCACGACGTAAATCAAAAGTATTACCTGTAGAAGTCAGAAAAGGAGATAACACAGAATCGCAAACAAAACCAGGGCCAAACTCCCGAGGGGAGCGCCAATTCAAATGGCCCGCCTGATCAAACAACTCGACCAAGTTAAGATTGCCACCTTTTAGACTCAGCCAACGAAAAATAATGGGGTGGCTGTCAGTAGAGCTGCCACAAAGCCCTTTTATCACATCAGGGGAACCCTGAAACTTGTCTTTCACAAATTTTAAATTTCTGCATTTTGCCAATGTAACTGAAGAACGATCCCACATAAATACCTGGAGAATAGCGCAGTGAAGCGAAGAAGTGATAACATAACAAGAATCACCCTCTGCCTCATCTCCATGGAGTTGATCCAACTGAGAGTAAACGTGGCCCAAAAACATGGGGGCTAAAGGATATTGAGCACCCTGAGCCAACTTAATCGCCAAAGGAAAAAGAGTGGACTTGATTCCGTACCCAGGGAACTCGCTGAATAGGAACTTGCTAAGCCAGAATGCAAGGAACCCAGCACGCCTGACTTCCTTATCCTTCTCGCGCGAAAGAGTCATAACCCACCTGCCCATCCTGGCCGGTTTCCCACCAGAAGAGGCAGTACGCCCACCAAAATGAGCAAATAGCTTCTCTTCAACTTCGAGATCCTCGTCGGAAAGCTTGATATCAAAGGGGTTTTCATCCCCAAGCACAGGAAGGAGAAAATTGTTGACTACATCTTCCAAGGTAACAGTCAACTCACCAACAGCAAAAGAAAAGGTGTGCAGAGAAGGACACCAGCGGCGCACCAAATGCCTAAGCCCTTTGGCATCTCTGAAACCCTCAAGGTTTCTGGAAATAGCCACCGCCTTCAGGACGCCGGCATGCTCCAAACGACCCACAAACTCTTTATCAGAAAGCTCATTATCTACCCAAATGGGCCAGCCCTGAATCTTTCCAGCAACGAAATCAAAGAAGATAGGAACCGCTTCTCGAAGTCCTCGCCTGATTTGGAGATCAAAAATCTCCCTAGGGTCTGGGACTTGTGCAGAACCAACAAAACCTGCTTGACCAGAGAAAACCCAGGTGTGCAGAGATGGAGGAGTCTCGCCATGAGACACTCGAGGAAAAAATAAGCTAGGAGTGTACCAAGGGTCTCGCAAGGGGAAAGCAGGGCGCACAGTGACAGACTCATCCTGTGCAGAACTAGAAGAGCCCTCACCTTCAAAAGGACTGGGAGTGCGCTCCTTCCTTTTTCGAGAAGAAGAAGAGGCCATTGGAGTAATGGGTATCTGGAGAAAGAAAAAGGAAGAAGATGGCAACGATACTGATCGAAAAGAAGATGGTAACAGAGAACTCAGGAAGACAAGGAAGAATAATAATGAGAAAACGCTAAAAGAGGAAGAAATAAGAGCAGTTAAAGAAGGCAATATATGGAAAGACGCGCCAGTTGCCAGGAATTAAATTTAAAAAAGAAGGAGGTTATCAGCAGTTATTAATGAGTGTATGGGAAACGTAAAAGTAGGTGGTGGGAGTTTTATTTCAACCCAACCGCCACGTACCACAAAAAGGGGAAGAGTCACACAAAAAAAAAAAAAAGAAGAGAGAAACAAAAGAGACAGGATACCAAAAAAAAAAAAAAGAGAGAAGGAGAAAGTAGAAGATCAGGATCCCCGTGGCAAAAAGAATCAAAACAAGAAGAGATCCTGCAAAGAACTCACGCATGGGCTGCAGGCAACCCATGAGCTCGGGGGGCTAAATGTTGAGGTCCAAAAAAAAAAGAAAAAAAAAAGGAAATTGAAATAGCCCACCAATAGGCCCACAGAAAAAGGAAAGGTATTGGGCCCATTTCGAAAATAAGGAGAGAAAGAAAAGACCAGAGGATTGGGACCCAAAAGAAAGAAACCCAGCCAGCAAAGCCAGACCAAGATGAAGAAGGAGGAAGCTGGGCCGGAATCCCAGAGAGCCTCCCAGAGGTATCCTAGGGCGCGCAGAAGGATCACAACAGAAAGAAATCAAAGAAAGGAAAAAAAAAAAAGGCCACGCAAAACTTGTGACCCAGACACGCAGAGGAGGTACAAAGCATGCAAAAAACGCAGAAAATCTGATTCAACCGTTTGAAGAAAAGACAAGGAAGAGTACAGCTGGGAAAGGCTGGGACCTCAAGCCAGCCAACACAGGATGTCCGGAAATGGAAAGGAGCCGAGGGACTTTTATGTGGTCGGAACAAAAAAAGGAATGATGAAGAAAGAGGAAGAGACATGATCCTGAAGCAGCCAGGTACAGTACAGGCTTCAAAGGGGTAAAACAGGGGAATGGCTGGTTCACCGGGGAGGCCGAAGTTGTGCTATAAAAGGAGGAAGGGATCCATGCTAAAAGGATTCAGTTTGGAGGGGAAGACAACCAGATCGTCTTAAGCATTCACCTTAGTCTTCCTAAAATCCTAGAAAAGTGGTAGAAAATACTCTGTACCTTGAAGGAAAAACAGAGGAACTGTTCCGGTATCCCAGTGCAGCCACTATTGAATACGCTCGGATTCAACAAGTTCAAACTTTGCAAGTCTTTGAAGCTTGAACAGCTATCAAAGTCTGTAATTTATGAGCTCATTTGAACCTTGCATCACGTTCTGGTGAGCATCGTAATCACAGTTTAATAAAAATTAATGAAACTTACCTCACTTAATTAGAGGATCTCCAGCTTGTTCTTATGTTATATTCCTTTCATTTTTGTCATTTGTATTAATCCTTTACTGCATGAATGTCGTTCAAATGCAAATATTCCAGCTTCCTTTTTTGCTAACCATTTGCATTGTGGAAAGTATGTTCTGTGCACCAATTGATTCTTAAAACAGCCCCTCTTAGCTGCGGAGAATCAATCCCAGTCCACCAAGAACATCTCACAAGGCCCAGAATCCTTGGGCCATAGTGCTAAAAAAAAAGCACTCTCACATACGTACACACTAACTACCTTGGTAGTTTCTTTATTTAATAACTCTTATTAAATAAAAACTGATTATCTAATTGGGTTAACCTTTTTGAACCTACCCAATTGGGTTTTAGTTTGTGGCTTAAGATGGGACTAAAAGGAACAAATAAGACTCTAGCTCCAATGGGCCTTAGGCTTTTCTGTCAACTCTTGACAAGTCCAAAGTTACCATTAATTATATTCAATACCACTATAAGAATATAATTGCACTCTACACCTTATTAATAAATTATATCTCAAGACTTTATTATACATGCAACCTCTTCATTAAAATATTCGTAGTAATACAAAGTCATGAATATTGACTGCCATTTTGAAGTTTACTACGTCTTAATTCTTGAGTACCCGGTTTAATCATTTATGTTATTCATTATATATTTATAAAATCTAATTTCATAAATATATAATTTATTAACTCCTTATTAAAGTGGTTGGGCCCAACACTCTAAATAACCAAACCCATTAAACTTATCTCAATGGAATATTTTATATCTCTATTAAGAGATTATGAATTCCATCTTGAGAATATATGTTACATCAACACTAAATGCAGCTGTCCAACATATTGAGGTTTTGACCGTAACTTATAGATCTCACTCCTGATATATTAAAACAACCTACATCTCATGATTAGGTCTATTATTCTCACAGGATTTAAAATTGATGTAAATAGAAGTCGTGAGATTTATTATTCATTTGACAGTCGTTAGGAGAATAATAAATCTCATAGTGGTTCAGTTCAATATGTCTTAACTCTTAAAACATATCAATATATCAACTAGAAGTCTCCACTTCCATGATCAAGATAAATCATCTTAGTTGATATGTTATAGTTTTTGCAAATGAAATACCCAATTTCATCATTGACTATGAAATTAAATTCTGAGTTTATAAAGAACTTGTGATTTATATCTTCTGTGACTTTTCACATAAATCACATACTATGCATCTCATGGACTAAGATGGTGTCCCATTAGTTCATTTATAAATAGTCTCATTGAATTAAACAATTTAATTATTTATGACATGACATTGAATTGAATTTTAGGGCATAAACCCCAACATTTAGCATGAACTCAAATTGTAAATAATTAAAATAATAGAAGAAGAAAGTTGAATTCTACATAATTTCTTAAGAGCAATCAAGTCAATGCGACGATATACAACTTTCTAAGTATATTGCTATACTTTTAAGAATAATTTATCCTAAATATGAAAAATAAATTATAGTAAGTTTTTATTATAGTCATATTAATATTGGTGGAGGGTGGTGGTGAGTCCATGTGGGACACCCCTCTACCAACCACAACTCGCCACGTGGGCGAGTTGTGGCATTTATTGTGCCGCTTTATGTGGCACAAGACTAATTCTTCCTTAATTTCATATTGATCATCATCCCCAAATATCCCTTATAATTTCATCCCTCCACCAACTACAACTCAGCACATGGGTGAGTTGTTGCATTTGTTGTGCCACTTTATCTGGCACAAGACTTATTCTTCCTTAATTGCGTATTGATCATCCCCAAATATTTCTTATAATTTCACCCCTCCACCAACCACAACTCGCCACATGGGCGAGTTGTTGCATTTGTTGTGCCACTTTATGTGGCACAAGACTTATTCTTCCTTAATTGCATATTGATCATCCCCAAATATCCCTTATAAATATCCCTTATAATTTTCCCATAAAAAAAAAAAAAAAAATCCCTTATAATTTCATTGCTTCAGCATCTCTCATTGTCCTTTGTGTGAAAATTATTACTTCATTAGTTTAGCGCTAGAGGCTCTAATATAGATATGGCAGGACGTCCGTACACCTCTCTCTTGTCGCTGGTTTCTTTACTTCTCTTAATCACATTCTCTGATATTGTTGAGGTACAACACTTTTCTCGCTTTTGTTTTTTGAAATCGTGTCTTTAACTCACGTTTTCAGTTGTTTGCACACTTGGGTGTCTATACACAGTCTCTTGTTTTTCATATTTTTTACTCTAATCTCTAAATGGTTTATGCTGTGTGTCAAATTCTAATGTGTATATATTTCATGAAACAGGCTGCAAAGCTTCGTCCTTCAGGTACATATTTGTACAGTTCTTGTGCTCAAATGAAACACATTCCACTAATTTTGTTATTCTTACGAAGAAGTATATGATTTTAAGCGATCTGATGAACAGTAATTCTCTAATTGTGACATACAGATTGCAAGCCAAAGTGTACCTATCGTTGCTCGGCAACTTCACAAAAGAAGTCATGCATGTTTTTCTGCCTAAAGTGCTGCGCCAGGTGCCTCTGTGTCCCTCCTGGCACTTATGGCAACAAGCAAGTTTGCCCTTGCTACAATAACTGGAAGGCCAAGGGAGGAGGACCGAAGTGCCCTTGAAATTCTTCAATACGATAGTAATAGCATAATCGGATAGCAGTAATGGCACAATTGTTCTCTTGCAGAGACAATCTATGCTACCTAAGATCTGTATGGTAGTAGATCTTTACCCAAATAGTGATGTAGTTTTTGTTCCCTTCATCTGTTGTGAAGGGAGCACTATTGCAAGATGTATACCTGGTTGCCACCATATTTTTATATTGGCTTTTTAATAAAAGACTTAATTAATTATTTCTCTATGACATTTGGACCTAGTATACCTTTACATGGAAAGACAATGGACTCTGTAAGAGAATTGATTTTAGAATAATTTTAGAAACTTTTTATAGGGAAAAAAATTGCGACAACTTTTTATATTTCCCATAAAAATGGTATCATAACTTTTCTAAAATGTTTAATTAACAAATGCGCTAAGGGTACTTCTTTGGACTAGATTTTTATCTGATTTGAAAATACTCTTAGACCCTATGTTTAATAGGGACAAAACTATCTCCAACTCTATATAAAATGCCTAAAAAATAGAACACTCTTCTAACATAATTCTCCATTTTAGATTGGACTTTTATGTGGTTCAAAAATACTCATAGAATATGTTTAATAGGAAAAAAAAACTTGGGAATAAACTAATAAAAATATATCTCTAACTCCGCGTAAAATACCTACAAAATATGGCATTCTCCTATTAATCAATGTTTTTAAAACAAACTTATTTCCATCCTCAATTTTTATTAGCCAATATCTCGCACAATGCATACTACATTTTGAAAATTTTTTGTAAGAAATTATCATATAATCCAAGTATATTTTGAAAATCAACTTCAATTATATTATATCTCATTAGAAAGAGGAAACATGGCTTCAAAAAAAAAAAAAAGAATAAAGAGGAAACACAGATATTTAACATTAAAATAATTAAAAATTTGTTTGCTTGAGTGATTAGACAAATAATTACTTTTCTCCCTCTAAATGCATAAACGAATCGGCTGTGCCTCTGGATATAATTGTTGAATTAGCCAGGAAGTATCTCGTGAGTTTCAAACAGTGTAGTGTGGCACTTGTGAAATGTGTCCTAATTTTATTAAATTTCAGGATAACCGCAGAAGAAGGCTTTGAAATTTTTTTCTGACAAGGCCGCCATAACATCATCGTGACAATTTTGAATCACCACATACCCGCTTCATTAAAATCCTCAAAAATTGCCCCGTCAAAGTTGGTTTTGAGAAAGTCACTAGCATGGAACCCGTTCCTTCTTAGCATAAAACGTGTGTCCTAATTTTATTAAATTTCAACTTCAATTTAAAATTTTTAACTTTAATTTTATATCCTTAACTTGTCCTATAATAAAATTATTTTCAATTATATAATAGAGTTGATTTTGTATGTATGGGATATGAAAGAGTTCTCTCTCTCTCTCTCTCTCTATATATATATATATATATATATATATGAGATGGGTTCAAGTTATACTGGTGTAACTCTTGTGAAGTTACACATATTTTACACCATAGATCCATAAGAGATCTAACGGCTAAAAAAAATATCATTAAATGCTATTGGTTTCCACCTCATTCATAATTAAAACTAGCATTTTCTCTCTCTCCTTATTTATTGTTTTTCACTTTTTTTTTTCTTTGAGAAGGAAAACTCGTGCTATTGCTTCTTATTAAGAAAAACGAAGATCATGCAAAAAGAAAGAAACAATGTCTCGTGGAACATGCTCCACCCAGACAGATAAAGGAAAAGGATGTCTAGCTCTCTGCATTACCTTGCCGTACAACATGAGAGAAAGAAATGCTTTGAAAAGAGTTTTTTAAAGTAGAGATGTCGTGAATGAGGTGACCCCCCTGAGCTAACTCCCAACCACCGAGTTGGATTGCCTTGATCATTGTAGCAACATATCCTTCAATCATTACCCGAGTAGTACTAGTTTCAAGTGAGAAAATCATCGCTTGCTTGGCAGCAAGTAGCTCCAGAACATCCACGGTAGGTGGCTTCTTGATCTTCTCAAACAAAGCAGCCTTCACTTCACCCTTGGAATCTCGAATAACCACACCTATTCCAGCTTCATTGGACTCACCAAACATTGCGCCATCGAAGTTTACCTTCCACACATTATCTGCAGGTGGACACCATCTTCAAGGGGCTGTGCGAACTGAGCAAGAAGGAATAGTAGTCAGATTTTGAAAATCATGAATGTAGTCCCGAGCAAATCTCCTAATCTGTCTCAACTAACTTGAGGGTTCATCTAGGTGAAGCTTATTCCTATGATACCAGATAGACCACGCCGTAGCTGCAAACAGAGCAACTAAGTGTGGTTTTGTTTAAATGAGCTTCAAAAGCTCAGAGAAAGAGGTCCACTGAACTCTTGAACCGTGCACCCAGCCAAACTTCACATTCCAAACCTCCTTTAAACCATCACAGCTCCACAATGAGTGTACCACATCCTCTGAACCATTCAAACAACACTGACACACAAAATCTTGTAGGATTTTTCGTTTCATCAGATTTTCCTTTGTCAGTAATGAATTGGAACATGCTTTCCAAAGGAAATGCTTTATCTTCCCCGGGACTTTTACCTTCCAAATGCTACTCCAAAAACTCTTTTCAGTATCAAGAATCTGTGGTTGATTCAGCTCCTTATTTTGCCACTCACACAGAAGCTTGTACCCCGATTTAACAGAATAAATTCCTGTTTTTTCCTTTGGCCAAATCAGCATATCTGACTGTGGGATTGAACACAGAGGGAGAGATTTAATAAGGTTTGCATCCGGTGGGTAGAAGTGACGATCAATTAGGTGAGTGTTCCACCAACCCGAGGCCGGGTTTATGAGCATAGCTACAATTGCCTCTGGACCAAAATCAAATTGATGTGAAGAGATTTACCACTTTTAGTTGGTAACCAAGCATCCTGGAAAATCCTAATGGATTGCCCATCACCCACCCTCCACCGTGCCCCTTTCTCAATCAAGTGTCTTGCCCATAAAATGCTCTTCCAAGCAAAGGAGCCGGAGGAGGATTTTGCTTCAAATAGAGAACAGTTTGGGAAGTATTTCGTTTTGAACACCTTGTAAAATAAAGATTTCGTATCATGCAGCAATCTCCACACTTGTTTTGCTAGCATTACTTCATTAAACTTGCATAAGTCCTTAAAACCTAACCCCCCTTCCATTTTTGGTCTACACAACACCTCCCATTTTCTCCAATGAATCTTTCTCCTATCTCCCTTCTGACCCCACCAAAACTTACGAATGAGCATCTCAATATCTTGAAAAAGGCAACCGGTAATCAAAAGCAACTCATAGAAAAAGTCGGAATGGCTAGAACTACTGCTTTCAATAAAACTTCCTTACTCGCCCGTGATAATAATTTTTCCTTCCAACCTTGTAGTTTGCCCTAAACTCGATCTTTGATATAATTTAGGCTAGCCCTTTTATTTCGCCCTACCACTGCTAGCAAACCTAAATATTTTTCATATTCTCTAATTTCTGGGACCCCAACAGATTTTGCACTTGTTCCTTTGCAAACATATGAACATTCTTGCTTAAAAAGATGGTAGTTTTTTCAGAGTTTATTTTTTGACCCGAGCAACTTCATACTTCCCCAATATTTCTTGTATTTTTAACACATCTTCCACCCTTGCTCGACAAAAAAGGAGGTTATCATCCGCAAAGAATAGGTGAGATATTTTTGGGCCATGCTTACAAAGAAAAAAACCCTCAATGTGTCTTTCATTCACCGCTTGCTAAATGAGACCATTCAAACCTTCCGAGCATAAAAGAAAGAGGTAGGGGGAAAGAAGATCCCCTTGGCGAATACCTCTCGTCGGAACAATGTGACCTTTTGGCTCACCATTTATCAATACTAAGTAGGTGTCTGACTTAATGCACTCCATGATCCAACCAACCCATCTCGGGTGAAAAGCCATTTTTTCCATGATCCATTGAAGAAAAATCCATTCCAACCTATCGTACACCTTGCTCATATCCAACTTCAAAGCCATGTGCCTTGTTTTCCTTGATTTCCTCCTTTTCATGTGATGAAGTAATTCAAAGGCCACAAGAATATTATCGGACATTGCCTTGTCCGATTGAAAAGCACTTTGAAAGTCTGATATAATATAAGGCAAAACTTTTTTCAATCTATTAGCAAGCACTTTTGACACAAGTTTATACAAAATGTTACAAAGAGCGATAGGACGAAATTCAGTGCTTAGGGCTTTTTACTTTTGGAATAAGAGAGATAAAGGTGTGATTCAAACTTGGCAAGATAGTTCTGGAATTCAAACATAAGAGAACTACTTCAACCACATCATCTCCAATAGTGTTCCAAAATTTTTGGAAAAAAATAGGTGGCATGCCATCGGGTACAGGAGCTTTAAGGGGTGCCATTTGCTTTAGAGCAAGTTCCACTTCCTCCCTAGAAAAAGACCCAATTAGATTTCTATTCATCTCTGCTATCACCATTGGTTTTATGAACTGCACTATGTCTTCAATTCCAACCGGACCTGATGAGGGGAATAGGCTTGAGTAGTAATCTGTCACCATGGCCGAAATATTCTCTTCATCTGAAACTAGCTCACCCTTAAAGTTACAAAGCTCTGAAATGTTATTTTGCCGAAACAGTTGAGAAGCCCGATTGTGAAAATATTTTGCGTTTCTATCCTTGGAACCATCCAATGTACATGACTCCTTTACTGCCACATTTTTTCCTCTAATCTTAATAAATCACTGATTTCAGATTTAAGCTGCATGAGAACTTCAATGTTCTTCCCTTTAGCTGCTTCCCTCTCGACTGCCTGAAGCAATTTCCTTTTCTCCTTCAGCTCTACAGAAACGTTGCAGAAGGAGTGCTTACTCCACTGCGTTAGTTTACGTTGATAGGCCTCAAGTTTGGATACCACTATTGCCATGGGTGAACCCGATACTGTCCTATCCCATACCTCTACCACTGTGTCATGACAGCCCCTATTTTCGAGCCACATTTGCTCAAAGCGCCAAGGCTGTTGTGATTTTACACCAAAGCCGTCCGGCAAAATCAAGATTGGACTATGATTAGATGACACAAAAGATAAGGTTTGCACCTTTGTGGCCGGGAAGAGATCGATCCAATCCGCCGTGCTCATAGCCCTATCCAGTCTTTCCCACACCATCCTTCTATTAGGAAAATTCTTGGACCAAGTGAACTTGTTTCCCAAGTATCCCAAATCTAACAAGTTACATTCATCCAATACCTCCCTGCATTTTTCCATCTGTCCATAAGGTCGTAGACGACCACCATGCTTCTCATGGGATTTAATAAGCTCATTAAAATCACCGTCGCACAGCCAAGGTAGTGAGAACTGACTTTGTAACTCACGTATCAAATTCCAAGTTTCCATTCTAAGGTGAGTTTCAGGCGCCCCATATATTCCTGTGAAACGCCAAGCATTATCCTTACCCTTATTTATCATTACATCAATGTGGTTCAGAGAAGAGGATTCAACTGTCAAATGAAAATCCTTTTTCCAGAAGGGAGCTAGACCACTGCCATGGGAAATTTTTGAAACCCCATAATGATGACCAAATTGAAAAGAATCACGAATACTACCAAGCCTTGCTTCATCTAGTGGCGTTTCAGCCAAAAACACCACTAAGGGATCTTGTGCTCGAACGAAATCACCAAGCTCCTGAACTGTCGGCCGGTTCCCAAGCCCCTGACAGTTCCAACACAATAGACTCATGGCCCCTGGTGGGGCTGGAAACCAGCCGCCACCAATAGCAGATTATTTTCTTTATCATCTTAGGAATCTAATTTTGATTTCTTTTGTAACCCACGATGATTGAGAGCTGAATGCAACACTCTTTTATCCCCTGCATGCACATCCAAAATTTCAGAAATTCCTGGGGTAGTTCGTGCAACACGTGTCCATTTTGGTCTAAGTGGATGAGTGTCCTGTTGTTGAGGTCCCTGTGAGTTTGAAATATCCCGCAAAGGAGATTCGACTGACGTGGACTCTAAAGTTTGGGAAGAGAAAACCCCATTTATTGGAATTATGGGATTTTGCGATACGTGGATCTCCAGAGAAACAGGGCTGAGTAAAGCATTAGAGTCCTGATTAGGTAAGGATTCTACATTCATGTCAATTCCCTCCATACCATCAAATTTCTTCAACTCCTCATCAATCTCTTGTAATTGTCGTGTGAAGTTTCCTTTTTTGAAATTTTGACCCTTAAAACCTGGAGGAAAATCCTCACAAATCATGGAATCATTATTCAAATTGGGATTAGTAATAATGGGGGGTGAAGATTTAGGAGGTACCTTCTGTGTACAAGCTGCTGGAGCAGACTGTGACGCCGATGGGTTTTGCTGCTTGGACGTGATTGAGGACCACCAAGAATGGTTAGATGTAAATTCTCCTTTTTTTGCTTGTAAAAACCCAGAACTACCACTGTGGATTTTCAGACTGGATTGAATAGAGGTGCTCGTAACCATGCTCCATATTGACGAGCTTCAACAGGAAGAGTGCCTTTGTTGTCGATCCATAAATCGCAATCTTTATCGCCGTGAGTAATACACCCACACCAATAGCAGATATTAGGCTGTCTTTCATATTTAAAGGATACCCAACCTACTGAACTATCGTTTAGAGTAATCTTACGTCCACGACTGAGGGGCTTTGAAATATCAAGAATGACTTGTACTCTCAAAAAATCACCACCCTCCATCACAGAGAAATCTGATGGGCAAACTTCTCCAATACTAGAACATATCCCTTTAGCCACCACCTTATTTGTGAATTGAATGGGAATGTCATACACTTGCACCAAAAATGGAAACCTATCAAAAACTAAATCGCGTGCAGGTGTACTTTTTTTCATAATGTTGAATGACCACCAGGAACTTATCAAAACTCTAAGGTTGGCTCGCTAGAACTTTATCGTTGTTTTTTTATTTTCTGAAATGATGGTAACATGAATATTCAGACATTATCACATAGTTCATGAGATGCATAGTACGTGATTTAGTCACAGAAGATATGTCACAAGTTCTTTGTAAACACAGAATTATAGTTCGTAGTCAGTGATGAAATTGGTTATTTCATCTGCGAAGACTATAACATATCAATTACGATGATTTGTCTTGATCATGGAAGTGGAGACTTCTAGTTAATGTGTTGATATGTTTTAAGAGTTAAGACATATTGAACTGGACCGCTGTGAGATTTATTATTCTCCTAAAGACTGTCAAATGAATAATAAATCTCAGGACTTATATTTGCATGAACTCTTAATTTTGAGAGAATAATGGACCTGATCATGAAGTGTAGGTTGTTTTGATATATCAAGAGTGAGATCTAAAGTAATGGTCAAAATCTCAATATGTTGGGCAGCCGCATTTAGTGTTGATGGAATATATATTCTTAAGATGGAATTCATAGTCTCTTAACGGAGATACAAAATATTCCCTTAAGATAAGTTTAATGAGTTTGTTATTCAGAGAGTTAGGCCTGACCACTTTGGTAAGAAATTACTAAAGTATATATTTATGGAATTAGATTTCATAAATATATGATGAATAACTTAAAAGGATTAAACCGGGTACTCAATGATTAAGATGTAGTAATCTACAAAGTGGCAGTCTACATTTATGACTTTGTATTACTACGAATATTTTATGAAGAGGTTGCATGTACAATAAAGTCTTGGGATATAATTTATAGTTAAGGCCTAGAGTGCAACTATATTTATATAGTGGTATTAAATATAGTTAATGGTAATTTTGAATTTGTTAAGAATTGATAGAAAAACCCAAGGCCCATTGGAGCTAGTGTCTTATTGATCCCTTTTGGTCCCACTCCCAGCCACATGCTAGAGCCCAATTAGAAAAGCCCAAAAGGCTAGCCCAATTAAATAATCAGTTATAAGGAGAGAAACATTCAGATTTTAAATAATGAACATCTTGCATGAAATGGTGTATGTGAGTGTTGGACACTCTCTAATTCTCTCTTGAACAAATTTATATAACTAATTGAGAGACCACACATCTTGGGCATTAGTGAAATTGGAGTGAAGATTAAAAGTATTCCCAAGTGCTAACAATCTTTGTTTTGAAATTCACCACACCAAGGTACACTCTCTTGTTCTTGTATTCTGAAATTTACATAATGCATGTTATCAATTGCAAATGAAGTGGATCCGTTATTTTTTTTCCGTTGTGCACAGTCATATTTCCATCAAATGGTATCAGAGTGGTCTTCAATTTCGGATTGTATAACATATTTTTGTGAGTTTTGGAATTAAAGATTATAGTTTCATGTTGTCAGAAGATTTTGCATTTAATTTTCTGCATGGTTATTGAAACTATGATTTGATAAAAATTGATATTGATGTTATGTGTTGTTTAAATTTTAATTTAAGTATGCTAAATTGATCTTTAAGGCTATAGCATCAATGAATTTCAGTTTTGATATCATTCTCTGACTTTCATGTTCGTATGTTAGTTGTTTGTTCAAGAAAAACCGTACAAAACTGCCTTGGAAAATTTCTGGAAATTCGAGTTTCACTAGTTTTGATCGATCGAAAATCACTTTCGATCGATCGAGTGAAATAGTGATCAGACTTTTTAAATAAATTGATTTTCGATTGCTAGTCAATCGATTGAATTTGTTTTTTCGATCGATCAAGAGAAGATCGAGTATCAATCGAAGAAGTCAGGTGGTCAAGTTCGAATTTCTTAATTCTTTCGATCGATCGAGGGGCACATTTGATCGATCGAAAGAAAGAAAATCAGAATTTTTTCTAAATGTTTTCACATATAAAAAGAGTAAGACTATGTGTAATTAGATTATGCATGTTTTATAATTAAAAACCTTTCCTTTAAAACATCTAGTGGGAGAAAGATACAAGGGTTGGATCTCACGACCTCCATTATCAGTTCATAGTAGTGTGGGTAAGCACCTCGTCTTGGCGTATATGCTTCGCGATCCCAAAGGAGGGTGTTTACTTCATAGTACTACACGATTGAGCTAACCTGTTTAAAGTAGTGTGGACAAGCACCTCGTCTTGGCGTATATACCTCACGATCCCAAAGGAGGGTGTTTTGTTTCATGGTACTACAAGTTTAAACATTATAAGGGAGATGAAATGTGGCTACACATGATTCTAGATAATGGTGTACACTAGACTAAGTGTAATGTTAACCTCCCAAAGGAGTTATGTCATTATCACTTAGAGGCTGAAGGTATAATGGCATATTGTTAGTGTATGATAAGAGTTATCATGATAGCACTAATAATGAGAATATTTCTCAATCAATTAATATGTTTATAATAAACTTGTTGCCAAGGAATTATAGACATGGATTGGGTTGTCGTTGCATATATTATATTATGGTTTTATTAGGGTTCCATACTATATATTTATATGTTAAATTGATAATGTCCAGTTTACTTATTATAATAATGTTTATTGTTTTCAGATTTGAACATGGCATCATTTAGCCCACTTGTAACTATTCTTAATCAAAACAAACTGACTGGATCCAACTATGTTGACTGGAAAAGAAATTTGAACATTATTCTTACTGCTGAAGAGCACAAATATGTGCTTACTAAACCATGTCCAAGCTTTCCTTCATTAGATGCTCCTTCTGAGGAAAATCAACGATATGATCGATGGCAGAAATCTAATGAGATGGTCAGGTGCTATATCCTATCATCTATCTCAAATGTTCTACAGCATCAAATGCAGGATGTAGAAGTAGCTTCAGATAGCATGCTAAGTCTGAAGGAGATGTTTGGTGAGCAAGGCCGTTCTGCAAGGCAAGAGACCACGAGACAAATTTATAATACCAAAATGGTTGAAGGTAGTTCAGTAAGGGAACATTGTCTTACAATGATCTCTAATCTGAATACGTTGGAAGTTTTTGGTGCCGATATTGATGGAGAATCCCAAGTGGATATGATACTCCAGTCACTACCAGAATCATTCAAGGAATTCAAACTTAATTATAACATGAACAAAAAGATTTATACATTGTCTGAATTAATGAATGAATTGGTAGTGGCAGAAGGCATTCTTGGTACTTCCAATGTTGAAGCCAATATTGGTGAAGCTTCTACTTCTCAACCTAAGTCGAAAGGCAAGGGTAAGAAAAAGAAGAAGAAGGACTTCACCAAGCAAGAGGGTAAACAAATTGTCTTAAGGGTTGCTGATAAAGGAAAGAAGATCAAAGGAAAGTGTTTCCATTGTGGTGAGAAAGGACATTGGAAGAGGAATTGTCTAATATTTAAGGCTACCAAGAATAAAGGTATGAATAATACATTCCTTCTTGAAATATGTTTGGGATAGAATCCCACGGATTCCTGGTGTGTGGATTTAGGTTGTACTAATCATATCTGCAATTCCTTGCAGGGGTTTGAAGAGACCAAAAAGCTTAAAGAAGGGGAGTTGTTTCTTACTTTGGCTTATAGGAGCAGGATTTCGGTTGTAGCTGTTGGTGTTTATAATTTTTGTTTTGAATCTAGAGTTCTAATATTGGAAGACTGTTTCTATGTACCTAATGTTCGTAGGAATTTAATTTCTACTACAAACTTAGGTAAACATGGATATTGTGTTATCCTAAAAGACAATGTTGTAATAAAGAAGGATAGAGTGTTTATTTGTTCTGGTAATATTGTGGATGGTCTTTATTTTTTAACTCCTGATAAGCATGAATTATATAATTCTGAATTAGATAATAACTCTCATGTTAAATCATTAAAGAGAAAGTTTCCTTCTACTAGTGATGCATATCTTTGGCACTTGCGTTTGGGTTATATTAAATCAAATAGGATTCAAAGACTGATTAAAGATGGACTCTTAGAGCCCATGGACTTTGATGAATTTCCAGTTTGTGAATCTTGTTTGGAAGGTAAAATGACCATACGACCTTTTAATGCAAAAGGTAGAAGAGCCCAAGATTTGCTAGAGCCAGTGCATTCTGATGTATGTGGTCCTATGTCAACCCAAGCAAAAGGAGGTTATGAGTATTTCATCACTTTTACCAATGATTACTCAAGATATGGTTATGTGTACGTAATGAGACAGAAGTCTAAAACTTTTGAAAAGTTCAAAGAGTTTAGAGCTGAAGTAGAGAATCAACTAGGTAAACGCATAAAAGCCATTCGATCTAATCGTGGTGGTGAATACCTTCTTGGGAATTTCAAGGATTACTTAACTCATAATGGGATTTTATCCCAATTGGCTGCACCTGGAACCCCCCAACAGAATGGTGTAGCAGAAAGAAGGAATAAGACTCTTTTGGAAATGGTTAGATCCATAATGAGTTATTCAACTTTACCTGTTTCTTTGTAGGGATATGCACTAAAAACTGCTATGCATATTTTGAATTTAGTTCCATCAAAATTTTTTCCCAACATACCTAAGTAATTGTGGAGTGGGCGTAAGCCTAGTATGAAATATCTCCACATTTGGGGATGTCTGGCATATGTGTTGAAAAGGAAGACTAATAAGTTGGAAGCTAAAACTGAAGTATGCATGTTTTTAGTTTATTCAAAAGAAACAAAGGGTTATTTATTTTATAATCATAAAGATAACAAAGTGTTTGTTAGCACACATGCCAAGTTTTTGGAGGATGATTATGTGAATAATTTTAATCCTAGAAATAAAGTTGTTTTGGCTGAAATGAATGAACCTGTAAATGAACAACCAATGAATGAAATTAGGGATGATGTGGTTGTATTAGATACACCACAAGATGCTACTCATGACATGTCTAGTACATAGGTGTCTCGTCGTAGTGAGAGAATTATTCTGCCTCCTATAAGATTCATAGGTTTGGGAGAAACTTATGAAGCTATCTCAGAAGAGGTTGAATCGGATCCCTACATTTATAGAGAGGCAATGAATGATATAGATGCACATCATTGGGTCCAAGCTATGAAATATGAATTAGATTCCATGTATTCCAATCAAGTTTGAGATTTTGTAAAGGTGCCTAATGGCATTAAACCTGTTGGTTGCAAATGGGTTTACAAGAGAAAGAGAGGGATAGATGGAAAGGTGGAAACCTTTAAAGCAAGGCTAGTGGTGAAAGGGTATACACAAAAAGAAGGTATTGATTATGATGAAACCTTTTCTCTAGTAGCAATGCTTAAATCTATCAGAATTCTCTTATCCATTGCTGCTCATTTTGATTATGGGATTTGGCAAATGGATGTCAAGACTGCATTTCTTAATGGCAATCTTGAAAAGGAAATCTATGTGATGCAACCAGAAGGTTTCATAGCAAAGAACTAAGAGCATATAGTATGCAAGTTGAAAAGGTTCATTTATGGACTTAAACAAGCATCTAGGTCATGGAACATCAGATTTGATCAAGCAATCAAGTCATTTGGTTTTGAACAAAATCTTGATGAACCATGTGTGTACAAAAGACATTGAGATAAAGTAGTAATGTTCCTAGTGCTTTATGTTGATGATATTCTACTCATTGGAAATGATGTAGGGGTAATGTCATCAGTAAAGGTTTGGTTGTCAAGCCAATTTAATATGAAGGACTTGGGTGAGGCTAACTTTATTCTAAAGACCAAGCTTTGGCTAGATCGCAAGAATAAGATGTTAGGCTTATCACAAGCTGGGTATATAGATAAGGCTCTAGAACGATTTAGCATGCAAAAGTCCAAGAAATGATTACTTCCTTTCAGACATGGAGTTCCTCTGTCTGATGACCAAAGGCCTAAGACTCAAGAGGAAAAAGATATGATGAGACAAGTTCCTTATGCTTCTGTAGTAGGAAATCTCATGTATGTCATGCTTTGTACTAGACCAGATATCTGCTATTCAGTTGGCATGGTTAGCCAATATCAATCAAATCCAGGACCAAAACAGTGGCAAGCTATAAAGCATATTCTCAGTATCTACGGAGAACGAGAGATTATATGCTTGTTTACCGAAGTGAGGATTTGATACCTATTGGCTATACAGATTCAGACTTTCAATCAGATCTAGATTTTAGAAAATCCACTTCAGGATGTTTTTTCACCTTGGGAGTATTAAGCAATCTTGTATTGCAGACTCCACCATGGAAGTAGAATATGTTGCTGCTTGTAAAGAAGCAAAGGAAGTTGTATGGCTCAAGAAATTCCTTTTTGACCTTGGTGTAATGAGAATGAAGCAAGTTCCAATCACATTGTTTTGTGACAATAGTGGAGCCGTTGCACAATCTAAAGACCCAAGGAATCACAAGAAATGAAAGCACATTGAGAGGAAGTACCATATCATTCGAGATATAGTTGCTCGTGGAGATGTGGTGGTAGTAAAGATTGAAAGTGGAAACAATCTAGCAGATCAATTTACTAAAGCCTTGCCTCAAAGGACTTACGAGTCGCATTTGGAAGGAATGGGAGTTAGATTAGTGCACAATAGTCTTTAGGGCAAGTGGGAGATTGTTAGGATTAGTGCCCTTAAATCCTATTGTATGATGCTATGTATGATATTAAGTGTGACATTGTGTATGACATTATGTATGACTTAAAATTATAATTTATAAAGTTGTTTTATTATTATCTGAAATAATGGTAACATGAATATTGGGACATTATCACATAGTTCATGAGATGCATAGTACGTGATTTATGTGATTTAGTCACAGAAAATATAAGTCACCAGTTTTTTGTAAATTCAGAATTATAGTTCGTAGTCAATGATGAAATTGGGCATTTTATCTGCGAAGACTATAACATATTAATTACGATGATTTGTCTTGATCATGGAAGTGGAGACTTCTAGTTGATGTGTTGATATGTTTTAAGGGTTAAGACATATTGAACTGGACCACTGTGAGATTTATTATTCTCCTAAAGGCTTTTAAATGAATAATAAATTTCAGAACTTATATTTGCATGAACTCTTAATTCTGAGAGAATAATGGACCTGATCATGAAGTGTAGGTTGCTTTGATATATCAAGAGTGAGATCTAAAGTAACGGTCAAAACCTCAGTATGTTGGGCAGCCACATTTAGTGTTGATGGAACATATATTCTCAAAATGGAATTCATAGTCTCTTAACGGAGATACAAAATATTCTCTTGAGATAAGTTTAATGAGTTTGTTATTCAGAGAGTTAGGCGTAACCACTTTGGTAAGAAATTACTACAGTATATATTTATGAAACCCTTAACCTGAACCCTTAACCTGCAAGTCCTAAATAATTCCTAAACATGAGAGTTTCAAATGAACTTTTAAAATAAACATTTTCAAAGCCAAAAAAAAAAAGGTCATTTTGTCTTTAGTCTTTTCTCTTTTGGTTGATCATTGATTTCTTCTGTGCTAGGCACCTTCTCATCTTTGTCCCTTTTTTTAAATTCATAATTGTCATCATCGTGTCTTTCCTGATTGTCTCTAAGAAATTGTTTTCTCATAGCAACCATGTCAACTTCCTTGTTAGCAATCTTGTCCACCAACCAGTTAGAGTATTTTTATAGTCATTCTATGTAAGTGAACGATGACAAAAGACGGATCCACTCGATTAGCCATCTCTAAGCCCAACAAAATGTTCCTTATAGAAGTAGGGTTTGTGTTCACAGGAGTGAAAGGCTTTCTTCCTTTACCACCGAGCATTCCTTGCTCATATTGGAATTGCCTCAAGAGTCTGTCTGCCTTATAGAAAGTTGGCCTTCTTAATCCAACTATGAAGATGTGATTTGAACTTGGAGACCGCAGCAGAGGAGGTGGACACTTCCACCAGTAACAATTCCACCAAATTGCGGCACTCAACTTCTTGTTCAAAAATTTCACCTAGTCGCTCTCAGTTTGGCACTCAGTTTTGATGACAGTCCTACTAAGGAAATTGCTAGGACCATAATTACCAGCGGTAGGCCTGGCAATCATATCTAGTCTTTCCATCAACCATATCTGCAAAGTCAAGGGAGTCCTAAGAAAGTTTTGTGACTTTCCACCATGAAATACAAAGTCCAAACCTAGAAGAGTTTCTGCCAAAATCAAAGAAACAGGATTTTGACCATCCTTAATTTGACTCACAACACTTATGGCACGAGCATCCGCAAAACCGTGTCTTCCAGAACAAAGCAAAAATTTCCCACGAAGCATAGAGCCAAGCCAAAAATTTTCTACATGTTGTCAGTCACTCCATAAGTGCGCTTATTAATCAGTCTTGAAAGAATTGCATGAAGATTCACCATATGTCCTTCAACCATAATACTAATAATGGAAGTAGGAAGACCTAGAGCATCAGACAAAAGTTCCCTATGTTTGGGATCACAAGAAACTGCTATGGATTTCTTGCTTGGATATAACCTAGAATAGCGGAAAATTCTTCAATTGTGGGGTAGAGTTCAGCAGTTTTAAACCAGAATACGTGATTTTCAGGATCCTAGAATTTCACAACAACACGATGGAAGTCCCACTTGATTTTGACGTTCCTCAAACCCTTAATTCCCTCTAGTTTATAGGCTGTAAAATTGGACTTGGTACTAAAATCAAAGCTACGAACCCATCTGTTGATATTATGAATGGTTGAATGTGAAAAATTTTGATTGCTAGCCATGGATGACTTTTACTTGTGATTATTGTGTTTTGCTAACCTTGAGGCAAAGATTTGTTTGCAAATGCCAAAATAAGCCACTTTAGTTCTTAATCAGGTTTAAATTAGTTTCAAAGTGTTTGTAGCTGAGTAGGAAAGGGTTTCATGGTCACAAACGAAGTCAAATCTTTCAAAAAAACTTGAAAACGCAAAACACGTGTCAAAAAGGTATGAGGGGTGGGCCCACCATGGCGTAAGCTAGTTGGTGCTTTAAAGTGCCATTTATCACTCTAAAAGTTTCAATTGGCACTTTCAAAGTGCCGAATGGCACTCAGCTCCACCAATACTCATTTAACTTGTTTTGCATTTTTGAGCACTTTTTAGATCCATTTTTGACCCTGTTAAACACTCAAAAAGATTCTTTTTGCTAAATTGGGGCATTCAGACATGCCTTACTCATTTGTTTTAAAAAAAATCAACACTTGCATCACTACTTTCAAAAAGAAGAAGAGAGAAAAATGGATCAAATTAAGATTTTTCAAGACCATGGATTCATGTCCCAAACTAGGGGCATTCAACCATGCCTCATTCATTTTTTTTTTTTTTTTAAGAGGGACCATCATCATCTTTTCAAAAAAAAAAAAAAATCAAGATTTCCAAGAATCATGCATCCATTTATAAACTAGGGGCATTCGGCCATGCCTCATTCATTTAAAAAAAAAAAAAAATTCTTCATAATCTTTTTAAAAAAAAAAAAAATGATTTCCCAAAATCATGTATCCATTTCTAAACTAGGGGCATTCGGCTCTGCCTCATTCAAATAAGTGCAAATTCCTTCAGAATTGGTCAAGATAAGTTTAAATTGGTACTACAAGACCTCATCAGGAAAAGTTAAAAACACAAATTAAGCATCGTTGGGACTCCAGCTCCACCTGTGCGAAGACCTCCTCGACCCACCTTTAAAGGAGCCGCCTTCAGTGTTTCCTCCTTGACTTGTATAAAATCGAGATCCTTGCTACCGGTTCTCAAGTTCAAGATTTCTGACTATACAACAAATCTTTCATAACTTCAATGCCCCCAAAATTCATTCAATAACATCACATATTACCTATATTGCCAAAATTCATGACCCACCAACATTGTTCAAGTTACACCATGCCAAAAAAATACAACAATAAAAAATGCCCCAAAGCCATGATTACAACATGACCAACCCTACAATGTCCCAAATTTCAACAAGAGCACACAACAACGCAATGACAATGTCTCAACATCAAACTCTCAATTCCAAATGTCAAATTCTCAATCTCAAGTTTTAAATTTTCAATTCCAAATCTCAAATTTTCAATTCCAAATTTCAAATTTTCAATCCCAAGTTTCAAATTTCAAATCCCAAATTTCAAGTTTCAAGCTTCAAAATCCAAATTCTAAGTTTCAAGTTTCAAAATCCAAATTTTAATTTCCAAGTTTCAAATTCCAAAGATAAAATCTTTTTCAAAGAACTACAAAAATCCATCAAAGTTTTCTTGCTTAAAAATGAAAAAAAAAAAATTCAAATCAACAAGGAACAAATGAAAATCACATATCTCAAAAACAATGGGACCACAAAGCACTCATCATTTAAAGTCTAATCCCAAATTTTGACTTTTTGCAGGCAACAATTTAGATCAAAGTAGAGAAGCCCTTTGATTAACATTTCAATAGCTCAGATCGAAGTAGAGAAGCACTTTGATCGACATTTCAACAATTCAAGATCGAAGTAGAGAAGCCCTTTGATCAACATTCCAACAGTTCAAGATTGAAGTAGAGAAGCCCATCAATCGACATTTCAACAATCAAGATCAAAGTAGAGAAAGCCCTTTGATCAACATTTCAACAATTCGGGTCCCGAGGTAGAGAAGCCCCTTGGTTACTTTTCATCAGGTTAAAGTAGATAAGCCCTTTAATCGATATTTCAACAGTCCGGTTTCAAGGTAGAGAAGCCCCTTAGTTACCTTTCATCAAGATCGAGGTAGAGAAGCCCTTTGGTTGCCACAGCTCTGGTTCCGAGGTAGAGAAGCTCCTTGGTTGCCTTTCATCAAGATTAAGGTAGAGAAGCCCCTTGGTCGCCACAGCTCTGGTTCCAAGGTAGAGAAGCCCTTTGGTTACCTTTCATCAGGTCAAAGTAGAGAAACCCTTTGATCAACATTTCAATAGTTTGATTTCGAGGTAGAAATGCCCTTTGGTTACCTTTCAACAAGATCGAGGTAGAGAAGCCCCTTAGTCACCACAGCTCCGGTTCCAAGGTAGAGAAGCCCCTTGGTTACCTTTCATCAAGTCAAAGTAGAAAAGCCATTTGATTGAAATTTCAACAATTTGGTTTCGAGGTAGAGAAGCCCTTTGGTTACCTTTCATCAAGATTGAGGTAGAGAAGCCCCTTGGTTGCCACAACCTAGGTTCCGAGGTAGAGAAGCTCCTTGGATAACTTCCATTTAGATCAAGGTAAAGAAGCCCCTTGATCAACCCCCCATATTCAGACTGAGATAGAGAAGCCTCTCAGTCACCTTAGATTTCAAGATTTATTTTAGATTTATCAGTTATCAAGTAGGTCAAGTATTCACAATTTTCTTTTTTGTCAAACAGCAAGGTACTAGTTCTATGTTCCAAAGTTTTAGGTTCTAGGGCTAGGTAATCTTTAGAAATTCAATCTCAATTAAATCATGGCTGCTAAAATCAATGTCTTTTTTTTACATTGACATTCGCTTTGCAAGCTCTGTCAATGAGGGGCACTCTGTAGACACTTGATTTTGCACCAATAATTTAATTAAGGAAGATGACTAGAATGACCAATCATATACCCAAAATTCATGATTGCATTACATGCATTAATTCATTCATTGCATATCATAAAAATGATCTTGAGATTCTAACAGTCGTGAAGGTATGCTGAATTTCCAAATCGGACTGTCGGATTGAAAGATATCATGTTATCAAGTTTTCACAGTCTGCATGCATTGTATGGGGTGAAGCCGATCACGTGTGATTAATTGAAATTAATTTTGATTGGTTAATGATTAAAATTAATTAAATGAATTTATATGATTGGTGGAGTTTTTTTTTTCTTAAAATGAGATTTGTTGCATGGGATTAAAACAAATAAGCTAATAATATTTAGAGGCTGCAGATAATTACGCTTTTAGGATAATTATATTCAAAATAATTATTTTAAAAGTCCTAATTATCACTTTGGAATGAGGTTTATCATGAAAATAACTTTGAAATCCATCCAAATACAGTTTTAGAGTTGGAAAACACTTCAAAAACGTGCTAATCAAGTAGCAAATTTAAGATTCACATTCCAAGGGACTTTTGGCATAGTAGAACTCAAAATTCAGACTGGGCTATTTCTGTCAAAGTTGTAGAGAATCAAATTTCCCTTTAATTTTCAAAATTTAGCTTAATCCAAATTTTGAGTAAAAAGATATGATCAAAATACTGGAGCTTGTTCTAATCTGAAAAATTAGCTTACTCTTATCCAAATCTCCTTTTTTTTAGGATTTTCCCCCATACGTTTTTTGCTTATTTTTTCAGCATTTCAGCCTCTATAAATAGAGTCTGCATCTCAAAATTCAGGGGACTTTTTCACGCTCTCTGATTTCCCCTCTTTCTAACTCTTCTTTTCTATTATTTTCTCTCTTACGTTAAAGACGTTCTAGAGGTTAAGAATTTCTTTTTTGTAAGCAAGATATTTTAGGTTTCAAAGATAATTGAATAAATTTCTTTGAACTCTAAAATATTCCCTCAATAAGAAGAGCACGTCCATGCAAGAGGTAGTCTTTCTTTTTTATTTTTCTGTTTTTTTTTACTTGATGGTGCATAAGTAGATGTATTCTTCTAGTTTTAATTTCTAATGCTCATATCATGTGTTGTTAATATTTTTGTTGAAATATGTTCTTAATGCTTTTGTTGTCAATATTTACCCTTTGAGTTTCAAAAATCTTCTCATTAACAAATCTTTTTCAAAAATAGAAAAAAAAAGATCTGTATTTTCCTTAGATGCAAATCTGAATTTTTCAAAGCACAAAAACAAATCTATATCTTCCTTAGATGCAGATGTGAATTTTTTTTAAATCATAAAAACTGATCTGTATCTTCCTTAGATGTCGATTTGAATTTTTTAAAACATAAAAACTAATCTGTATCTTCCTTAGATGCAAATTTGAATTTTTTTATGTTAGGTTTTAGACCCCTTAAAACAACAATTGGATTAACCTAGAGAATTAGCCAAGTGATTAACTTAGTCAAATTATGCAAATCTAGGTTAACACAAGCATAAAATCATATCAAGCAAATAAAGCAGCGGAAATATAAAGAACACAAGATATGATCACCCAGGAAAACCAAACCGGTAAAAACTTGAGGAAGTTTGACCTAGCTATCCTCAAGGTAAACTTGAATCCACTATATAAAAGAATCGAAGTTCATATAATAAGACTTACAAGCCTTCACGCTCGACTTCCTATTGCTACCCACCAGTAAAACTTACTGACACAACCACGTACAAGCTCCGAATCCATGGACTCCTTCTTTCTTGGATTCTCCAGCAAGTACAAGCACCCCCGCTTGTTTTTCTTTAAGCTGCAATGGCAGCAACTAAGTTGATCATCAAGGTGCAGATAACATCTTCTCCTTGAAAACCCTAAGTTTTGTGTAAAGGAGAACTCCTTAAGGATCTCACAAGAGATTCACACAAAATCGCAAATATGAGCAACAAGAGCAACCTCTAAAACATGGCTAGGGTTTGCCTTATAATAAACTTGCTGCCAAGGAATTATAGACATGAATTGGGTTGTTGTTGCATATATTATATTATGGTTTTATTAAGGTTCCATACAATATGTTTATATGCTAAATTGATAATGTCCAATTTACTTATTATAATAATGTTTATTGTTTTTAGATTTGAACATGGCATCATTTAGCCCACTTGTAACTATTCTTAATCAAAATAAACTGACTGGATCCAACTATGTTGACTGGAAAAGAAATTTGGACATTGTTCTTACTACTGAAGAGCACAAATATGTGCTTACTAAGCCACGTCCAAGCTTTCCGTCATTAGATGCTCCTTTTGAAGAAAAACAACGATATAATTGTTGGTAGAAATCTAATGAGATGGCCAAGTGCTACATCCTAGCATCTATTTCAAATGTTCTACAGCATCAAATGTAGGATGTAGAACTAGTTTCAGACATCATGCTAAGTCTGAAGGAGATGTTTGGTGAGCAAGGCTGTTTTGTAAGGCAAGAGATCATGAGGCAAATTTATAATACCAAAATGGCTGAAGGTAGTTCAGTAAGGGAACATTGTCTTACAATGATCTCTAATCTGAATACATTGGTAGTTTTAGGTGCCGATATTGATGGAGAATCTCAAGTGGATATGATACTCTAGTCACTACCAGTATCATTCAAGGAATTCAAACTTAATTATAATATGAATAAAAAGATTTATACACTGTTTGAATTAATGAATGAATTGGTAGCGGCAGAAGGCATTCTTGGTACCTCCAATGTTGAAGCCAATATTGGTGAAACTTTTACTTCTCAACCTAAGTCGAAAGGCAAGGGTAAGAAAAAGAAGAATAAGGACTTCACCAAGTAAGAGGGTAAACAAATTGCCTTAGGGGTTGCTGATAAAGGAAAGAAGCTCAAAGGAAAGTGTTTCCATTGTGGTGAGAAAGGACATTGGAAGAGGAAATGTCCAATATTTAAGGCTGCCAAGAATATATGTATGAATAATACATTCCTTCTTGAGATATGTTTGGTACAGAATCTCACGGATTCTTGGTGTGTGGATTCAGGTTATACTAATCATATCTGCAATTCCTTGCAGGGGTTCCAGGAGACTAAAAAGCTTAAAGAAGGGGAGTTGTTTCTTACTTTGGCTTATAGGAGCAGGATTCAGGTTGTAGCTGTTGGTGTTTATAATTTATGTTATGAATCTAGAGTTCAAATATTGGAAGATTGTTTGTATGTACCTAATGTTCGTAGGAATTTAATTTCTGCTACTTACTTAGGTAAACATGGATATTGTGTTATCCTAAACAACAATGTTGTAATAAAGAAGGATAAAGTGTTTATCTGTTCTGACAATATTATGGATGATCTTTACATTTTAACTCCTGATAAGCATGAATTATATAATTCTGAATTAGATAATATCTCTCATGTTAAATTATTAAAAAGAAAGTTTCCTTCTGCTAGTGATGCATATCTTTGGCACTTGCGTTTGGGTCATATTAATTCAAATAGGATTCAAAGACTGATCAAAGATGGACTCTTAAAGCCCATGGACTTTGATGAATTTCTAATTTGTGAATCTTGTTTGGAAGGTAAAATGACCAAACGACCTTTTAATGCAAAAGGTAGAAGAGCCCAAGATTTGCTAGAGCTAGTGCATTCTGATGTATGTGGTCCTATGTCAACCCAAGTAAAAGGCGGTTATGAGTATTTCATTACTTTTACCAATGATTACCCAAGATATGGTTATGTGTACCTAATGAGACGGAAGTCCGAAGCCTTTGAAAAGTTCAAAGAGTTTAGGGCTGAAGTAGAGAATCAATTAGGTAGACGCATAAAAGCCATTCGATCTGATCGTGGTGGTGAATACCTTCTTGGGGATTTCAAAGATTACTTAAATCAAAATGGGATTGTATCCCATTGGCTGCACCTAGAACTCCCCAACAGAATGGTGTAGCAGAAAAAAGGAATAGGACTCTTTTGGAGGATGATTATGCGAATAATTTTAATCCTAGAAATAAAGTTGTTTTGGCTAAAATGAATGAACCTATAAATGAACAACCAATAAATGAAATTAGGGATGATATGGTTGTATTAGATACACCACAAGATACTACTCATGACATGTTTAGTACACAGGTGCCTCGTCGTAGTGGGAGAATTGTTCGGCCTCCTATAAGATTCATAGGTTTGGGAGAAACTTCTGAAGCTATCTCAGAAGAGGCTAAATCGGATCCCTACACTTATGAAGAGACAATGAATGATATAGATGCACATCATTGGGTCCAAGCTATGAAATTTGAATTAGATTTCATGTATTTCAATCAAGTATGAGATCTTGTAAAGGCGCCTAACAGCATTAAACTTGTTGGTTGCAAATGGGTTTACAAGAGAAAGAGAGGGATAGATGGAAAGGTGGAAACCTTTAAAGCAAGGCTAGTGGTGAAAAGGTATACACAAAAAGAAGGTATTAATTATGATGAAACCTTTTCTCCAGTAGTAATGCTTAAATCTATCAGAATTCTCTTATCTATTGCTACTTATTTTGATTATGAGATTTGGCAAATGGATGTCAAGACTGCATTTCTTAATGGCAATCTTAAAGAGGAAATCTATATGATGCAATCAGAAGGTTTCATAGCAAAGAACCAAGAGCATATGGTATGCAAGTTGAAAAGGTCCATTTATGGTCTTAGGCAAGCATCTAGGTCATGGAACATCAGATTTGATCAAGCAATCAAGTCATTTGGTTTTGAACAAAATCTTGATGAACCATGTGTGTACAAAAGACATCGAGATAAAGTAGTAATGTTCCTAGTACTTTATGTTGATGATATTCTACTCATTGGAAATGATGTAGGGGTAATGTCATCAGTAAAGGTTTGGTTGTCAAGCCAATTTGATATGAAGGACTTGGGTGAGGCTAACTTTATTCTAGGGATCAAGCTTTGGCGAGATCACAAGAATAAGATGTGAGGCTTATCACAAGCTGGGTATATAGATAAGATTCTAGAACGGTTTAGCATGCAAAAGTCCAAGAAAGGATTACTTCCTTTCAAACATGGAGTTCCTCTGTCTGATGACCAAAGGCCTAAGACTCAAGAGGAAAAAGATATGATGGAACAAGTTCCTTATGCTTCTATAGTAGGGAGTCTCATGTATGCTATGCTTTGTACTAGACCAAATATCTGCTATTCAGTTGGCATGGTCAACCGATATCAATCAAATCCAGGATCAAAACATTGGCAAGCTGTAAAGCATATTCTCAAGTATCTACGGAGAACGAGAGATTATATGCTTGTTTACCTAAGTGAGGATTTGATACCTATTGGCTATACAGATTCAGACTTTCAATCAGATCTAGATTTCAGAAAATCCATTTCAAGATGTGTTTTCACCTTGGGAGGTGGAGCCATAAATTGGCGGAGTATTAAGCAATCTTGTATTGTAAACTCCACTATGGAAGCAGAATATGTTGCTGCTTGCGAAGCAGCGAAGGAAGCTGTATGGCTCAAGAAATTCCTTTCTGATTTTGGTGTAATGAGAATGGAGCAAGTTTCAATCACATTGTTTTGTGACAATAGTGGAGCAGTTGCACAATCTAAAGATCCAAGGAATCATAAGAAAGGAAAGCACATTGAGAGGAAGTACTATATCATTCGAGATATTGTTACTCGTGGAGATGTGGTGGTAGCAAAGATTGAAAGTGCAAACAATCTAGCAGATCCATTTACTAAAGCCTTGCCTTAAAGGACTTTCGAGTCGCATTTGGAAGGAATGAGAGTTAGATTAGTGCACAATAGTCTTTAGGGCAAGTGGGAGATTGTTATGATTAATTTCCTTAAATCCTATTGTATGATGCTATGTATGATATTAAGTGTGACATTGTGTATGACATTATGTATGACTTTATATTATGATTAATAAAGTTGTTTTATTATTATCTGAAATAATGGTAACATAAATATTCAGACATTATCACATAGTCCATGCGATGCATAGTATGTGATTTAGTCACAAAAGATATAAGTCACAAGTTATTTGTAAACTCAGAATTATAGTTCGTAGTCGGTGATGAAATTGGGCATTTCATCTGCGAAGACTATAACATATCAATTACGATGATTTTTCTTGATCATGGAAGTGGAAACTTCTAGTTGATGTGTTGATATGTTTTAAGGGTTAAAACATATTGAACTGGACCGCTGTGAGATTTATTATTCTCCTAAAGACTGTCAAATGAATAATAAATCTCATGACTTATATTTGCCTGAACTCTTAATCCTGAGAGAATAATAGACCTGATCATGAAGTGTAGGTTGTTTTGATATATCAGGAGTGAGATCTAAAGTAACGGTCAAAACCTCAGTATGTTGGGCAGCCACATTTAGTGTTGATGAAACATATATTCTCAAGATGATATTCATAGTTTCTTAACGGAGATACAAAATATTCACTTGAGATAAGTTTAATAGGTTTGTTATTCAGAGAGTTAGGCCTAACCACCTAGGTAAGAAATTACTAAATTATATATTTATGGAATTGAATTTCATAAATATATGATGATTAACTTAAAATGATTAAATCGGGTACTCAAGGATTAGGATGTAGTAATCTACAAAGTGACAGTCTACATTTATGACTTTGTATTACTACGAATATTTTATGAAGGGGTTGCATGTACAATAAAGTTTTGGGATATAATTTATAGATAAGGCCTAGAGTGCAACTATATTTATATAGTGGTATTAAATATAGTTAATGGTAACTTTGGATTTGTCAAGAGTTGACAGAAAAGCCCAAAGCCCATTGGAGCTTGTGTCTTATTGGTCCTTTTTGGTCCCACTTCAAGCCACATACTAGAGCCCAATTGGAAAGGCCTAAAAGGCTAGCCCAATTAGATAATCAGTTATAAGGAGAGAAACATACATATTTTAATGAATGAACATCTTGCATGAAATGGTGTATGTGAGTATTGGACACTCTCTAATTCTCTCTTGAACAAATTCATATAACTGATTAAGAGACCACACATCTTGGGCGTTAGTGGAATTGGAGTGAAGATTAAAAGTATTCCTAAATGCTTACAATCTTTGTTTTGAAATTCACCACACCAAAGTACACTCTCTTGTTCTTGTATTCTAAAATTTATATAATGCATGTTATCAATTGCGAATGAAGTAGATCCGTTATTTTTTTCCCACTGCGCACACTCATATTTCCATCAGGCCACTTCTCTCCATTCATCAACTAAATCCAAACTCTCATGAAGTAATTGATCATTTGTTGTCGAGGTCAATTAGGCTTGTTCTCAATGTCGGAAATCTTGTCTCTAAAAGGATTATGGCCTCAGAACCATAGGTCATGGAAAATTGGGTTTCCTCTATTGAATGACGAGGAGTAGTTCGATATGTCCAAAGAACATATAGGAGCTCGTCAACCCACCTACCCTTAGCGTCATCCAACCTCTTCTTCATCCTGTTAAATATGACCTTAATAACTACTTCAGCTTGCCCATTCCCTTGCAGATAAGCCAGGGTAGAGTACCTATTCCCAATGCCTAACTCACCACAATATCTTTAGATGCCTTGCAAACAAACTTTTTTGTGTCAACATCCCTAATATTAGACAACGGCTCAGCCTCAACCCACTTTGTGAAATAATCTATTCCGACTAGGAGCTATCTTCGGTTTCCTATTGGTCTAGTAAATGACCCTACAATATCCAAGCCCTATTGTGCAAACACAAACTAGAAAGAGGATTTAGCATGCCTCCAGGCTGATGGATGCTTGGGGCAAACCTCTGGCATTGATCACACTTTTTAACATAATCCTGAGCTTCTTTCTGCATACTTAGCCATTAGTAACTAGACGTAGCAAAACGAGCGGGTCGGGTCGGGTTGGGTTTGGGTCGGGTCAATCGGGTTTGTGGGTCAATCGGGTCACAGGTCAAAATAAGTCATTTTTAAACAGGTCAATCAGGTCGTGGGTCGAGCTGGGTCGAGTTGACCCATATTTTTCAAACAATTTTTTTTTTTTTGAAATAGATGCAATCTGTCAATTGTTTATGAGTTCCTTAACTATGATTAGATTCTCATTGGTGATACTGTCACCAATTACCACTAAACACTTGATACCCAAATTTGGTGCAACTCTTGTTCCAGCTTTCTAGAAGCTAATCTTGATATAATCTTCGATTTGTTTAAAGCAGGAAGAGAAAATGAAGGTGGCAAGTAAAGAATGACAAACTATAATGGAGTACATAACATATTAAGTAAAGAAAAATAAATAAATATTTTATAAGAATTATACCTCAATCTCAATCTACTCAACGTTGGTAGACGTAGCAAAACGAGCTAGGCGGGTCGGGTTCGAGTCGGGTCAATCGGGTCGGGGGTCAAAATGGGTCACGAGTCAAAACAGGTCATTTTTAAACGGGTCAATCGAGTTACGGGTCAAACATGTTCGGCCTGAAAATTCTGACTGGTTTTGCCATGTCTACCAGTAACCCTGAGTTAGAGACCTATACGATAACGACCTTCCTCCTGTATGACTACCACATATTCCTTCATGTAGTTCCTCCAACAGTGGTTCCACTGCTTCAAGGTAGACATGGTAAAATGGGTAGGTCAGGTCAGGTCAAAAATAGGTCAAAAATAGGTAGACATGGTAAAATAGGTCAAACGGGTTGCAGGTCAAAAATAGGTCATTTTAAGCGGGTTAAAGAAAGGTTTGGGTCAATTGGGTTGCGGGTTAGGTTGGGTTGGCCCATATTTTTCACATGAAATTTTTTTTTTAAAAGAAAACAACATGTATTTGTCATTTAGAAAGTCATACAACAAATTACTTGATGTAAAATGCACTGCTTTGAATTCACCACTTATATCAAGAATGAATTGCACTTATTAATACTTATTTAATAATTTTAAAATTATACAAATCCTAACATTGCTATCTAAAACAAAATAACACAAAGATAAGTAAAAAAAATACACATGATTTATTTCTACACAATATCAATATCCCAAAATATAAAACAAAATTACAAATGACTTATTGGATAATTCATTTGACAAAGAATAAAAACATATAAGAAATTTACAATCTCGAAAATTAATTTTATAATCTATTGTTAATTGTGGTTGTCACTCTATTTCAATTTGAGATATATATTAAAGTTTGATTGTTTACTTATTTATACATGATCTTTTTTATAAATATCATATTATTGTTAAGCAACATACACTTTTGGAAATATCATAATTTATTCTGAAAAGCCGTTTATTTTAGACATAAATTGTTAAAAAATAGATCTAAGCATTCATAATTTATATTAATTTGATACTTTGGCTTCACTATTTTCACATTTGTGAATGTTTATCCTACATGTCTACAATTTTAAATCTATGTTTTTAACTGTACTGTAACCAGATTATCTTGGCATGTACTTTGTTATTTGATATCTAAAAATATTTATTCATTACAGAATATTCAATCATTCATCTTTCAATTAATTTGCATATATTTATGTAAATGTCTCAATTGTTTCCTTAAAATTCACAACAAAATTAAACCAATATTGTTTGAATTTTATTTTTTTATTTTTACCCCAAAAAAATAGTTTTAAAAAATGGTTCGGGTTGGGTTTGCCCGCAAAAAAAAAAAACACAGATCTGGTCACGAGTCAACCCATTTTTACTTCGAGTCAAAAAAATCGAGTTCGGGTATCGGGTTGGGTCGGGTCAGAAAATTCTGACCCGTTTTGCCACGTCTACTTTAGGGTGGATGCAGAGTAAATACGACCATGAAAAAGAACACTAATACAATTTCTGTTCCTCGAACAGCCAAAAGCGGGGAGCTTCGCTTCGTATTTTCTCTGCCTCTCATTTATCATTGGGTAACATTCCTTCCTTCAAAAATGCAACTATGGAATCCGTCCAACTTGGACCAACCCTTAAATGGTGTACTCCGACCCTCCTCAATTCCACCTCGACAAGCATCAATAAATCCTTGACGAGGATAACCCGAGGAAGGCCCTACTCAAAAGAGGTTGTTAAAGTTGCCAAAGAGTCTGCACGAGTATTCTTGCTCCTCGGGACCTGCTATATGGAGAAAGATTCAAAACCATACTGTAATTGTCGAGCTTTACCAAGATATCCTTGCATCCTATGATCCCTAGCTTCTAGCTCACCTTTAACTTGCCCAACGACCAACCTTAAGTCCGAAAAGACCTTAACAATTTTTCCACCTAGCTTTTTCACCATAGCTACCCCGGTTAACAATGCCTCATATTCAGCCTCATTATTGGTGGCCGAAAAGCCCAACCTCAAGGATTTCTCAATAGTAATCTTATCTAGGGATACTATCACTATCCCAGCTCCAGACCCCCTTTGATTAGCCACCCCATCAACGTAAAGCTTCCCTGTTGGATATCCACAGACTGCAACTGTTGTGACTTGCACCCCTATTAGTTCCATCTCCTCTGCAACAATCCTCCTAGGTATTTAGTAAATTCTGCCACTAAGGGTCTATTTAGATACCGTTTATTTTGATGAAATTGAAAATTATTGCTGAAAGTACTATAGATAAAGGTAAAAGTTAGTTGAAATAGTGTAATGGGGCCCATGAATAGTGCCAAAAAGTGTAGTAAGGCCCATGAATAGTAGCAAAGATAAGCTGAATACTGAAATAATCCTAACCCAAACGCACACAAAATCTGCAAGAACTTGCCCCTTCATAGCAGTACGAGGCATATGCTTTATGTCAAATGCCCCTAAAATCGTCCCCTACTAGGCAAACCTTCCTGTATAATTAGATCTTTGAAGTAAAGACTGCAAAGGAAGCTAAGTGAGAACCACAACAGTATGCACCTAGAAGTAGTGAAGGAGCTTCCTCATTGCATGCATTATGGCCAAAATGGCTTTCTCCCGTGGTAAGTAACAGATCTTTACCTCCTGCAAAGATTTGCTTACATAATAGACCAGTTTCTGCAACCCAGCCTCCATTCTGACTAAACTAAACTCATTGCATGACATGTTACCGCAATATAAGCAAAAAGGACTTCTTCCTTTTCTAGCCTAGAAAGAATAGGTGGTCGAAACAGGTAGTCCTTCAACTCCACAAAGGCAAGGTTACACTCTTCAATCCACTCGAATCCCTTCCATTTGTGAAGGATTTGAAAAAAAATGGTCTACATCTATCTGCTGATCGAGAGATAAACCTATTCAGAGTAGCTGTCATCCCAGTCAACTTTTGTACTTCCTAGATAGCAGGGAATCTAGTGGACAAGGAACCCTGCAAAATGTAACAAATCGGGATCCAAAAGCCCTGGTGAGCTCCTGAAAAAAGCTAATTGAGCCTTTGTCCAGCCTATTAAACCATCTCATCACATCAAGCCCAAAGCTAAAGGGGAATACTTTGTACAACAAAGCTTCATTCCTTGAATGAACAACCATTCTCTGTACCAGAGCTAAATGGGGATTCTTCTCGCTGTTTACGACGTAACTTCCTACGCAGGTGATCAATTTCCAACTTAAGATTACGAGTTTCTTCCCCATGTGAGACATGGCTTCCAGTTCTAGAATGGCTCCTGCTGGTATGACTTGTATGCACACTTGGTCTGTAACTACCATCTTCACCTGAGTCTGTACTAGAGCTAAATGGGGATTCTTTTTGCTATTTACGACGTAACTTCTTGCGTAGGTGATCAATTTCCAGCTTAAGATTACGAGTTTCTTCCCCATGTGAGACATGGCTTCCAATTCTAGAATGGCTCCCTCTAGTATGACTTGTATGCACACTAGGAGGGAGATTAACCTCACAATCTCTCCTCCTTTCCAAGCTAACAAACTAATCTTCACACTGAGACCCCACATGGCTACACAAAATTGTAAGTGCTTCCCTACTTTCCATAGACGGTGCCAATTGTAAGGACTAGAATTTCAGCCCACCAACAATGGATGATGGCCCAACAAGTCCAAAACAAAATATTGGTTAGAGAGTGGATTTTACAAGAAAAAGACTTTGCAAATCAAGTATGGACCTTAATTGATTGGATTCGTACCACAGAGATAAGAAAACAAAATCTAAAAAAATAACACTCCTTGGTCAGATCCAAGGATGAAGTGTTCTTATATCACTCAAGTTTTTCTAAGTACAAGATGTTCCATCTTTTTTTCTTCCTTCCCAGATTACATGAAACATTTTTCACGGGGGCCTTTTCCTTATATAGTTCCTCCATCCTCATCCCAGCCTTCCACTTGTTGATCATATAGGTGATCTCTTGGATGCTTGTCTCGTCAAATGCCTCCTGGAAGCTTTGTGGATAGCTGTAAACTAAGATATCACTGTTCAGGTGTCATCTCCACATAAATGAGGCCAGGTTGTTTGGTGTAGAGCATTTAATGTGGTGGTAGCAACCTTCTCCCCAGATATTTCCTCCCTTGTTGTGGGCTACTTTCCTTGATGTTTATCCTTAGAGGAACAGTTCCCTTTTGTACAGAACTTCCGGGATAGCTGGGCTCCATCCTGCCATAATACTTTTCGAGGAGGCCCAGCTCCTCGGGAAGTATCGCCCATCCGTTATTAACTTCCCTTATCCTCGGCTGATTGACCCCACAACTTATCAAACCTTTTGACCATCCTAGGGCTCCTACATGTCCTCGGGCACGGTCCACGGCCCAATACTCTTGCTTGGCCTATTTATCCTCATAAAAATAGTTTCAACAATTTATAACTACAATACACACACACACACACACACTTCTTTTCTTTTAATACTATTCAATTTTGAAAAGAATTCTGCTTGCATGTAACAAATTGGTGCTCTCCCACAAAGAAAATAAGGTTCCATGGTTGGTTCATAATGATTTTTGGTAGGTACATTTTTTTTGTTACTTTCTCCTTTTTTTCCTTGTTTCCCCCCCTTTTTTAATTCGTATATTAGATTTTCTAAATCTTCGATTTTGCTCAAACAGCATTGTAATACCCGAAAAAAAAAAGATTTAAAAGGAGGGATATTTAAGTAAATTTTTGTGGGGACAATTTTATAATTTCTAATTTTAAGGGAGTTTTTTAAAAAATAAGGTTGAAACCCTAGCTATATATAAGCTTATTAAGTCAACGTATGGAGAGGGATATTTTGAGAAAAGAGATTAACCAAAGGACTGAAGTAGAGAAGGATTGACTACACTCTTGAGGTAAGAACTTAAGAAATTTTGTACTTCTGTCAACTCATTTGATAGTTTTACTTAATATAGTCGACCTACCTAAGGTTAGTTTGATCTGTAGGAGATTCTCAAAGGTTTAATTATTGAATGATAGTTTACTATATGCCCTATTCAGAATTTGGAGTGCTTGATCATTATTAGGGAATTGACTATTGCAGAACTTTATTTCGTGGTTAAGGTTTGATGTCAAAGCTATGATTCCTTGATTTTAGTTTATATGGAGTAAGGAAATTAATGGAAAGTTTGTAAGGTGAAGGAAAATTAATTTGTGGTTATTGTAGTTCACATTATATTATATGTTATTATATAAATTTTGAGGGTGTTTAGAGAATTCAGTAATATATCGGCGGACTTCCTTGGATTCTAATGTTAAGGACCGACCTTCTTTTGGATCATTGTTCTTGTTAGGGTTGACCTACATGGATTACCATAGCCTAATTTATGTGTGAGGTAGTCCCTAAATGTTTTTGAGACATGTTCTGTTACTTAGAAGTTTAAGGTCCTAATTTTTCTTTCTATGGTCTTGGAGGATTGTTTAATATCCTAGGGAATAAGTTTTTATGCCAGAAATGTAATTCTTTGAATTTTAACTGATAAGAGTTAATGGGTTGGCTCAATTAAAAATAAGGTGGATACAACACAAGAACATGGTAGTATTGAATTGGACTAGTGAACCATAATTTTGATTGGATATTGAAGGTTTGGGATGGCAAGAGAGTTTATTTTGAAAGACTATTACAATTTTAATTATAGTCAGTTGTGGTACATTTGTTTTATATTGACAAGTGGTTAATAATTATAAAGTTGCATTGTACTCTAAGTTCTAGGTTGCTTGGACAATATTATCGGCAAGTTAAAGAAGGAAAAAAAAAACACAAAAGGGGGTAGAGATACTTCATGGACTATTCCCTTCTAGCCGATGTATACTTAGAGACTTGTTTTCATAATAGGCAATGTAATTATAAGGAATCCGTCTCTGCAATGAGTTCCAGCCCAAGTATCATCTAGAGGTTAAAGGTGAATAAATGTTACTTATTTGAGAAGATAATTTATGATTAAGATAGACATTCTATGATAGACCCTTATATCAATGCTCAATAGATTATATATGGAGACTTTGGAATTTCTATCTTACAAAACTTGAGGTAGAAAAGATATAGTGATATACGCTTATGTTGTAAATTTGTTTTGAACTTAGGAAGGATTGGAACTTTGGATGCACTACTTGATTTTGAGGTAGAGAATTAAACAGGTGCTAGCATTCAATGGTCTATGATGAATCTTAAAATTGTGGATTTCCCTTGTTGTAACTTTTGGAGACTACTCAGGCCTTGGAATTTTGTTGAAATTAATAATTGATGGAAAATCAATTACTGTGGTTAATCTAAATGAATGGGCCTTGGAACTTTTATTCATGTTGAAAGGAACTTAGAGAGCTATTTAGACTAGAGATATGCATATCTTTAAAGAATCTTATATATTTTTCATGGTACGGTTGTTCTTAAACTATGGGTAATTGAGTAGGAGATTATGCGGCGGAAGCATCATGGCTCCATTTGCTTTGGAAATTTTTTTATTTTACAAATTTTGAGGAAGGAAAAGTCTATGCATATGTTGCGAAATAGTTTTGAACTTATGCTTAAGTGGAAGTAATATACAACTCAATGGGATGTTAGAGCATAATGATTTATGGTAGACTTTGATTGTGGTTTTCTTTTATCACAACCTTGGAGGCTCGTTCACCATTTAGAATTATTGGAGATTACTTATTGAAGAAACTATCATTTTTATTGGGTTTATTTATTGAACATGTGGGTTTTGAAATTTATATTCACCATGGAGGTAAATTATAGTGCAATTCGGGTCGAGTGATAGGCATAAAAGAAAAAGAAAAAGAAAAGGAATTCTTCATAATTTAATTTCTCTTACTGTGGTGATGGGAGATAAATTTGTATAGACCAATACGATTGTGGCTTTAGAGTATCACAACGGAAGCATGATAAATTGGTCCAGTTGTGATGAATTCAGAGGATTGAATTCTTATAAGTGGGGGAGATTGTAATACCCAGAAAAAAAAAAAGATTTAAAAGGAGGGATATTTAAGTAAATTTTTGCGGGGACAATTTTATAATTTCTAATTTTAAGGGAGTTTTTAAAAAAATAAGGTTGAAACCCTAGCTATATATAAGCTTATTAAGTCAACGTATGGAGAGGGATATTTTGAGAAAAAAGATTACCCAAAAGACTGAAGTAGAGAAGGATTGACTACACTCTTAAGGTAAGAACTTAAGAAATTTTGTAATTTTGTCAAATTTAAACTTTATGTGGTATTAGAATATTTTCTTACGTGAGTATTTTGATCAGTAGTGAAACTATTTAATTATTCAAGAATTTTAATGAGTCAAACGAAGAGAAGTTTAGATTTATATTTCGGTATATTGGATGCTTCTACCTACAGATTTTTCTGTGCTAAGCATTCTAATATATATATATATATATATGCTCTGTTGTGATAAGCGTAGCCTGAAGCTATAGATTTTAGGTGTAATGGGTTTAAGCCTTAAGGGTCAACTTTTTGCACAGTTTTGTTGTTTAAGAAACTGTGCCCGAATGGATGGAATTGGGGAAAAACAAAAAAGTTAAGAAAGCATGGGTTTAGGTTTGAGGTCTGACAAGTTTAAAAAAAAAAAAAAAAAAGGAGAAAAAGAGAGAGCTATAGTGTAAGTGCTATACTTGAATGGCCCACGTCCTTGTGTTCCTAGTGTGATACAACACAAGGAGCTATAGCCTTATCTTTTTTTTTCTTTTTTTTTTTTTTTTTTTTTTTTTTTTTTTGAGAAGGAAACTGAATTTCATTCAAAGAAAAAAAAACTCAGCCAGAATCGGCTAAAAGAACAGAAACAATGGGAGGGGGAACATCCTCCCTCCAAATAACTAAACCGCTAACATGTTTAGCATGTCTAGCAAGACTGTGAGCTACAGAGTTCCCTTTTCGCTTAACATAAGAGAAATTACAATTAAGAAAAGAGTCTGCATGGAATCTTATTTCGTCAATAAGGTTACCAAAGGTAGCAAAGGATTGCTCTGCATCCTGAAGGGCATGGGTAATGATCTCTGAATCACCTTCCAAAGTAATGGAGCTCAGATTCAGCTCCTTAGCAAGGACAATGGCCCGTCAAGCTGCTGCTGCCTCCACTTCTGCCACTGACTGAGGAAGGGTAATCCTTTCAACACTGGATGCTACCACTCGGCCTGCACTGTTCCTGATGATAGCACCTAATCCAGCCTCATTGGTTTCACGAAAAACTGCTCCATCATAGTTTACTTCAACATGGGGCCAGATGGAGGGGTCCACCGAGTATTGGAATGGGAAGTAGTTTGCGAAGGGGTTGACTTCACTGGCTGGGCTCGATAAAAGTCCTGCAATTGCTACTGAACCCGAGGGAGTCTCTGCCCAAGTGGAAGGACTGCAGTACCAACTCTAGCTTGATTCCGTCTATGCCACAAAGACCACACCACCATTGAGAACAATTCCAGGTCCAGGTCTGCATCAATAACGTGGAGTATGAGCTGCTGGAAGTTTAAAAAAGTTCTCATGTTCCTGAAACTCCAGACTTGATCAGACATCCACACCTCGTCAAGGCAAAAGCACGACCACAGAGCATGTAATACATTCTCCGGTTGCAATTTGCACTGGTCACAAATCTCCTCTGTCAATATCTTCCTTTGAACTAAGTTGGTCTTGACTGGTATAGCATTCTTTGCTACCCTCCATAAGAAGTTCCGTACCTTACTTGGGACCGACATACTCCAACTAAATTTCCAAAGCCTCTTGGGGGGGGGAGTGTTTGACTCACCATCCAACAAATCTCGGTCCCTGGAAAGGAAATAATAACCTGACTTTACTGTGTATACCCCAGATTGATTATGAGGCCATATCACCTTATCTCTGACCGAGGCACTTCCTAGTGGGATGCCGCTGATCAACTGTGCCTCCTCTGGTCTAAATAAAGCCTTCAACAAATCCGCATCCCAGCTGCGTGTATGTGAATTGATCAAAGTGCTGACCTTGATTTTTGGGAAATCAATTCCCATGGGGTTTTTGACCTTCGGGTCCGCGGTTGATGGAAGCCAGGCAGTACCCCAAATGCTAATATCTTCTCCATTGCCCACTCGCCACCTTGCTCCTTTCTTCAACACTTCTCTTCCATGCAAAATACTTCGCCAAGCATAAGACCCCTTGGCAAAATCCGAGGCTTCCAAGAGTGAACAATGCGGAAAAAATTTTGTTTTAAAAACCCGGTAAAAGAGAGATCGATCATTGTGCAGGAGCCACCAAGCTTGTTTTGCCAAGAGTGCATCATTAAACAAAGCTAAGTCTTTAAAACCCATACCTCCTTCCCCCTTTGGTTTACACATGGTGCCTCATTTCACCCAATGTATTTTTCTTCGATCACCCCTTTGTCCCCACCAAAATTTTCTAATAAGACTTTCAAGCTCATTGCAAAGTCCTACCGGTAATTTAAAGCAACTCATCATATAGGTAGGAATGGCTTGAATGACAGCTTTAATGAGAATTTCTCTCCCAACTTGTGATAGCAATTTCTCCTCCCACCCTTGTAATTTTCTCCACACTCTTTCCTTAATGTAGTCAAAGCTTGCTCTTTTTCTTCGACCAATAAGAGATGGCAGCCCCAAATATCTCTCATAACTTCTGATTTCAGGAACACCAAGAGCCTCCTTAATATATTGCTTCCTTTCCGAAATGGTAGACTTGCTAAAAAAGATTGTGGTTTTACTCTTGTTTATATATTGCCCCGAGCATTTGCTGTAAGTATCCAAGATCGCCAAAACTTTCTCACATTCCTGAGGAGTGGATCTGCAAAACAACAAGCTATCATCTGCAAAGAGAAGATGAGTTAGTTTGGGGCCATTTTTGCAAAGGGAATAACCAGTTAATTCTCCTTGTCATGCTGCTTGGGAAATAAGACCATGCAACCCTTCAGTACACAACAAAAATAAGAAAGGAGAGAGAGGATCTCCTTGTCTGATTCCTCGGGAAGGTTTTATCAGGCCTTATCTTGTAAGGTATTAATGGTGGCAGAATATATATATATATATATATATATATATATATATATAGAAAAATATTATGAGTAGGTGAAATTTTGGTGTGAGATAAGTGGATAGATATTGGATATTTTTAGTAGTCTCTCTCTTTTGGCCGGGTACTATTATAAGTCTTTTTTTAAATTATTTGATTATTGAGTAAAAATATTTTAAAATTGTTTTAGGTTATATCTAAGGATTATAGAAGAAGTGTTAGGGAGAAGTTCCTTTTGGCATGACTTTTGAAGGTAAGTAACTTTATCCTAATTAGTTTTATTTTGCATAATTTAACTACTGAAAATTGTTTATAGTTGTTACAATTTTATTTCTATTGTATTACTGATTTCAAGAAATGAATTATCACAAATATATCTGATTACTGAATATATGATGTATTTTATTTAACTTTTTTTAGCTATATTGATTCAAAGTAAAGAATAAAGAATTTTCACAATTACATATGAGCATTGAATATAAGATTTATTTTTTTAATTGTTTATAGCTATATTGATTTAAAGTAAATAATATAGAAATATCACAAATAGATTTCAATATTGAACATATGATTATATATATGTATTTGAATAAGATATATTTTTGTCAAAAACTATGATTTCATATATATATGATTATGGACAATTTGACTATGAATTGATTCTGATACCCAGCCAATAGGGGTTATTCATTAGTACTCTAATGCCCAGCCAATGGGGGTTATTCATTGGTATTCTGATACCCAAACCAATGGGGTTATTCATTAGTACTCTGATGCCCAGTCATGGGGATATAGCGTAACCATAGTCACATGATTGTTAAGAATATGAATTACATTTGAATAATTAAATTATTTTGAGTCCTTAAAACTACACATGTGATTTTTGGAGATGTTTGAGCATTTGAACTATTTTGAATCATTAAAACTGCTTATGTATTTTTGGAACATATTGTAAGTTATAGCTTTTGATTTATGAAAAACTGACTATTTTCTAAACCATCTATGATATATTTGTAAGATTAAAGTATGTGATCTATTTGCAACTTATTATTTTAAGACTATGAAACTTCTTTAGTTATTTTTTGAAAACCCATAGTATATTACAACTTTTGAAGGCTCATATTACATTTTATTACTTTACATATCTATTGCTTGATAGAACTTATTAGGACTTTGGTTACTTATTGAGTTGTCAACTCACTCCCTTTTTCCCCTCCAGTTTCAGATTGTGAAGAATAGCAAGTTTTGGGAGTTTGATGTTGTGTTGTGAGCAGGAAACAAGCTTAGTGATTTTGGGATTGGATAGTCTTCTAATAGTTCTATATTTATTGGCCATTTGGCATTATGTACATGAGGTTTGGATTTTGTTCCTCTTAAATTATTGGAGATCTATTCATAAATGAATTGTTAAGGTATTTTGGATTTATTTGATTTAATTTTTGAGGATAAATTTAGTTGCTAAGAAGGTCTTGCGCACTTATAGGGTGCTTACTTTATAAGCGTGCGGCGGTTGTCACGTGCCTATCCTTATAGTTGGGTTCGGGGCGTGACAAGCATTCTAGGCCAAGAGGGACAAGAGTTTCAAACATCTTGCTCATTTTGCACTAATAAGTAAAAAGAAGAATGAAAAAAAAAAATTTTGAGATGACATTTTTAAATGACAACTCTAAGCTTTTTTTTTTTTTTTTCCCGGGGGGGGGGGGGGGTGGTTCATCATTTTAAAACTAAGATAATTGGAAAATTATGACACAAGACCAAAAAAATAAAAAAGCCTCATCGCATGCCCAAAGCACGCGTGATGAGTCTAGTATGAGTATAGTTACATTTTTTTTATTTAGGCAAACCAGGATAATATTATTGGAAGAAAAACTTAAGGAACAAAGTATGGCCTAAGCCTATCAAAGGACACGCCAGAAAAATCATAAAACAATAGAGGATTGATCTTCGAAGGAGGAGAATCATAAATAGCAAAATTTTGATCTAACTTAGCTCCATATTTTATCCATTCTCAATTTTTATTAGCCAATATCTCGCATAATGCATACTATTTTGAATTTTTTTTTTTTTTTTGTAAGAAATTATCATATAATCCAAGTATATTTTGAAAATCAACATCACTTATATTATATCTCATTAGAAAGAGGAAACATGGCTTCAAAAAAAATAGAAGAAAGAGGACACACAGATATTTTATATTAAAATAATTAAAAATTTGAACTTGTTGCTTGGGTGATTAGACAAATAATTATTTATTTCTCTCTAAATGCATAAACGAATCGATTGTGCCTCTGGATATAATTGCTGAATTAGCCAAGAAGTATCTAGCGTGGCACTTGTGAAATGTGTCCTAATTTTATTAAATGTGTGTTTGGCAAAAAATAAAAAGCCAACTTATTTTACTATTCAGCTTATTTTTTACTACTATGCATGGGCTCCACTGCACTTTTTGGTACTACTCATGGGTCCTGCTATACTATTTCAGCTAACTTTTATCTTTATTTACAATACTTTCAGCAAAAAGTTTTCGGTTTCAGAAAAATAAGCGGATCTCAAACAAAAATTTCAAGATAACTGCATAAGAAGACTTTGAAATTTTTTCTGACAAGGTTGCCATAACATCATATTGACAATTTTGAATCACCACTCTAATACCCGCTTCATCAAAATCCTCAAAAATTGCCCCATCAAAGTTGGTTTTGAGAGAGTCACTAGCATGGAACCCATTCTTTCTTAGCATAAAATGTGTGTCCTAATTTTATTAAATTCCAACTTCAATTTAAAACTTTTAACTTTAATTTTATATCCTTAACTTGTCTTATAATAAAATTATTTTCAATTACATAATAGAGTTGATTTTGTATGTATGGGATACGAAATAATTTTCTCTCTCTCTCTCTCTCTCTCTCTCTCTCTCTTTCTCTCTCTCTCTCTCTCTCTCTCTCTCTCTCTCTCTCTCTATATATATATATATATATATATATAGGGTTAGATTCAAGTTATACTTTCTAAGTAATGTTACACTACCTAATAACTTGTTATAGAATTCATATTTTGAAAATCTTACCATTGAATTCCATGATCTATATGTTTTTAACATTCATGCCAATTTTCATGTCAATTGGATGTTATTTACCATTTGATCTATAAACTCATTTTTTATACATTATTTTAAACTACAAAAACTTGAATTTAAACAATTGATTGATGACATGGCTATTAATCTTTGATCACCTTGAAATTTTGCAAGCATAGAGAATATACGAAGATAATGTAATTTAATGGTGAATTTGTCAAAATTTGCATCCAATTAAAAAATATTGAGTAGTGTAATATTGTTTAAAGTTACACCGGATGTAACTTTAACTCAACCCATATATATGTGTGTGTGTGTGTGTGTAATTAGTATATGATAATAAACACATTTATCCCATTAAAATATGACAATTGATTAGTAATACTTTGATGTAAATGCAAAGTTTGGTAAGGTGGAAAGTTAAATAAAGAAAAATTCTAAAGAATGCACCACATGATAAAACCTCATGCTCTACTATATGAGGTTTCTAGTTATACGTGTTTGTTGACAATTAATACATGATAATAAATGCATTTATCCCATTAAAACATGACAATAATTAATAAGTAATACTTTGACATAAATTTTGGTGAGCTGGAAACTTAAATGAAAAGTGTTCTAAGGAATGTGTCAAGTGCTTCTTTCCACATAAACTTCTTCATGTAGCGTACTTTTCAAAGAACCCGAATTTATTTCATTTAGTGTGCGTTTAGCATTGATGAAAATTGCCAACTTATTTTACTATTCGGCTTATTTTTGCTACTATTCATAAGCCCCACTGCACTTTTTGGTACTATTCATGAGTTCCACTGTACTATTTCAACTAACTTTTACCTTTATCTACAGTACTTTCAGGAAAAAGTTTTCAATTTCAGCAAAATAAGCAAATCATAAACAGACCCTTAGTGCGTTGTGCAAAAAACTAATAGTCTTGGAATGTTGGCTAGTTCAAATGAAATGGGTCCTCAAAGTTGATTTTTATCAATTTTGTACAAGCAATATCTTAAAATCTATGGGCAAAATGGGCATTTGCTCCTAATTTACAAACTATGTAGCAAAATACCCTTGTTTTAAAACTATTTAGCAAAATGCCCCTATTTTTTAAAGTCGATTTTAATAAAATCGAGTTACAGGAGGAACTCGACATTAGCAATGTCGAGTTTTACGCATATTTTGCCACTTAAATTTTAAAATATACATAAAACTCGATTTTAGGGATATCGAGTTTTACACAAAACTCGATTTTGTTAAAATCGAGTTTCAAAAACAGGGGCATTTTGCTAAATAGTTTCAAAATATGGGCATTTTACTTCATAGTTTGAAATTATGGGCAAATGCCCATTTCCCCCAAATTTGGACCTAATCTTAAGATGCCGTTTCTTCTAGGATGTAGATAATCACTTCTACTTCAAGAAAGTACCAACATTTTGGATCCAATTTTCATGAGCCGTGAAAAATCGAGCACCTCTACTCAATTTTCATGGGTTTTGCAAAAATTTTCCTATCTTAGTGACTTTACTTTCCTGTCTTTTCCACCTATGTTTGTTCAAATAAGGCTTCATTGAAAATATCATGATGAATATTTTCTAAAGCTATCCACTTTCTGGTTCTGATTTTCATGTTTGGCAAACTAGATGCTTTGGGTATAGTGTCAAAATCAAGTTTTTATTCACAGATTTTATTTTGAAATTTTTGCAAATTCTTTTTGTTCAAGTGGAAATTTTTCCGATCCAAGTATGCCAAACTTGGATTCATCCTGAGATATTTCAAATGACTCCTTCTTTGGGCCAATTGATGGTTATTTGATTATAATTTAATCAAGATTAAATTATTATCAAACTTATGAAGACCTGTTCTTAAAACTGACAAAGTGTTGAGCACTTTTTTTAGTTTTTTCGTGACAGTGCTCATTTTAAGTCTGATATGATCTCTTGAGTAGTCATTTTAAAATTGAATTCAAATATCTTTAATATGAACTTGAATTGATCATAATTGAACAATTAGATTTTTGGTCAAACCCGAGTTGACCGTGATCAAACTTGTGGAAAGTGTTTTGCAATATGGATTTTAATGTAAAATGATGAAATTTAGTGATCAGGGTGAGATTTTGAATAGTTTGATAATCAGTTAACTTAGTCAAAGTTTGGTCAACAAAGGGCATTGTGGTTATTTTGACTTTGGACCTTTAAAATTGATTAATCCAACATATGATTGGGAGAAATTAAATTATTTTTTTACAGTTTTAGATTGAAATTGGAATTTTTGCATGTAAAACGATGACTAAAAGTAACTAGTTAAAATATCATATTTTGCATGTAAACATTAGATTTTGAAAAAAAAAAAAAAAAAAACAGAGATAAATATGATATTTCCTTGAAACTTAACTCATGGTGAATTTTAAGTTCAAATCAAATTTATTTTCTAATGACATTTAAACTCAAAGTAACTAGTTAAATTTAAATAACTAAAAAAAAAATTATATTATTTTCTCATGACATTACATTCCTAATGCTCGATCCCTCTACTAATCTTGTTTCCTTCAATACTTGACTCTTTCATAGTTTCAAATCCTAGGTTTTTAGTATAAACTCAAATTGTAAATAATTAAAATAATAGAAGAAAAAAGTTGAATTCTACATACTTTCTTAAGAGCAATCAAGTCAATGCGACGATATACAACTTTCTAAGTATATTGCTATACTTTTAAGAATAATTTAACCTAAATATGAAAAATAAATGAAAGTAAGTTTTTATTAAAGTCATATTAATATTTTGGGAATAATCTTGCTTCCAATCTTGCTACCTGATGTGAAATCTTGGTTCTGCCAAAAGGGAGGCACTATTAGAGAAGACATGTCGAGGAGCGGAGAAGACTTCAAAACCTTGGATCTAATACAATGTAGAAATTAAGAATAATATACTATTAGAGCACTCACATCAATCAATGTATAATAGTATAAGCAGTAAATTTTGCACATCTAACCCCAAAAATCACCCACATCAGTCCATGTAAACTTATGTAAATTTTGATTGTTTTTACAGTAACTGTGTATATACATGATTAGAGCATGCGGACCAATATATGTAAAATAGAAAAAGATGTGAAATTTACACATTTAAGCCCCCAAAACTACCCACACCAGTCCATGTATACCACTATAGATTTACATTTTTGTTACACGGCTACTATAGCTTTTCATCTTAATATTTTATTAAATTTACATTATTTTATCTCTCTCCCTCTTCTCTCTTCTTTGTTTCACTATAAAACCCAGCCACCACCAACCAGCCACCACCACCACCAGTTACAACCCATTACAAATTTGATTATCCTATCACAATACCCAATCAACCCATCAGCTAGAAAACCCAAATCAAACCCAATGGAGATCCAAAATCAAACCCATCACCACCCACCCACCATGGTAACCAGCACTGCAAACCAACAAAGAAAAAGAACCCAAAGAAGATCCAAAGAAGAAGAAAAAGAACCCAACGAAAATCCAAAGAAGAAGAACCCAACAAGATCCAAAAACCCATCACCAACCACCCACCACCATAACCCAATATCAAAACCCAACAAAGAAGAAGAAGAAGAAGAAGAAGCAGAGAGCTGAAAGGCGAGAGAGAGTTTTTCATTTTGTGTGTGTGTGTGTGTGTGTGAGAGAGAGAGAGTGAGAGAGAGAGAGAGAGAGAGAGAGAGAGATTGTTTTGATATGGTAGGTTAAATAATAAAAAATGAATATTTAAAGAAAATAGAGTGTATAACTGTGAGAGACACGTCCCTAAAAAAAAAAAAAGATTCGGGTACCTTTTAAAGCACCTCTCTTTTTAGGTAAGTGGTATGGAGTCCCCACTTACTTTTTATGTACAAAAAATAAGAAAAACTAATATACAAATACATGACTGAATTATTCTCTTCATTGATTGAATAAAAATTACATATTTGGAAAATTGAAAAATTACATGGCTTCGGGTCTTAGTTACAATCTACCAAATATTAACATGGCTTATTGTCCTAGTTACATTCTACCCAAAACAAATGAAGACAAAGCTAGATCTACTAAACCAAAAATCTAAATCCGGAGGCTAGGTTACGGAATGGGAAGGTGTTAGGCACCTATTCCGCCCAGACAGAGTCTGGTCTTCTAGACTCTTGTGACCAATATACTATGTTATGCATGTCATGAATGATATGTTGCAAATGTGAATAAAGAATTAAACCACACAAATTTATTTATGAATGAAATCTCTTCTTTTGCTTTTTTTTTTTTTTAAATAAAAAAACTAGATCTATTTTTATTATTAAAAAAAATCGATTTTGATTTGTCAAAATATCAGATCTACTTTGTAGTATGTAAAAAAGTGGTTTTTGTAGATGAAAATTCAGATATGTGTTGTAATGATAAAAAAAAAATGGTTTTTGATGATAGAAAAATTGGATCTGCTTTTTAATATATAAAGAAAAAGATTTTTTTTAAGAAGAGAGTTTCACTCATAAAGTAAATTTATGCAACAAACACAAACATAATCATGTTTAATATTTTCCTTTATTTCAAAAATCTGCATTACAATGAGAGATTGTCACTACAGAACAAGTCCAATTAGGTATTGGAGTAAAGGTCCAACTGTAGGTTGGTATAAGGTACTGGGATTCCTTTACTTGTAACCACTTGTTGTGATAATAGTGGATTCTCGGGAGTGGTGATCTTAAAATCACCCGATGGAGTTTTTGCCGTGTAGGTTTTCCCCATTTGTAAACAAATCACCGTGTCAATTTATTTTCCGCTGTATACTTAGTTTTATTGGTGATTTGTTTGTGCTACCATGCGTTTGAATGTTAATTTGATTAATTAATAAACTTTGCTAATTAATCAATTAATTCATTATGAGTCAATACGTTTTTGGCCTATCAAGTGGTATCAGAGTAGGCACACTCTGATTAGGTTTTAATCTTTGCTATGGTATCAGAGCTTTCTTACAGTTTTTAGATGAGAAGGTGTGGCAAGCTGTAAAGATTGGCTAGACCAAGCCAAAAGAAGCGCCGGCCGATTGGGATGAGGCTAAGATCAAGGCAGCAAACTTCAACAGCGAGGCATTGAATGCTTTGTTCAGTGCAATCACCAATGAGGAGTTCAAGAAGATATCCTCTACGGAAACTATAAAGGAAGCATGGATTATCCTCCAGACAACCTATAAGGGAACAAAGGCTGTCAAAGACTCGAAGCTTTGAAGGCTTACTACTAGCTTTGAAGAGATTAAGATGGAGGAGGATGAGTCATTCGATGAGTTCTATGCCAAGCTCAAGGACATAGTGAACTTAGCTTTTAATCTTGGAGAAACCATTCCTGAACCCAAGATTGTAAGAAAGGTGCAATCACCAATGAGGAGTTCAAGAAGGTATCCTCTACGGAAACTATAAAGGAAGCATGGATTATCCTCCAGACAACCTATAAGGGAACAAAGGCTGTCAAAGACTCGAAGCTTTGAAGGCTTACTACTAGCTTTGAAGAGATTAAGGTGGAGGAGGATGAGTCATTCGATGAGTTCTATGCCAAGCTCAAGGACATAGTGAACTTAGCTTTTAATCTTGGAGAAACTATTCCTGAACCCAAGATTGTAAGAAAGGTGCTTAGATCTCTACCCGAGAGATTCCATGCCAAGATCACCGTGATTGAGGAATCAAAGAATATTGACAAGATTCCTTTGATAGAGCTGGTTGGTAATCTGCAGACCTATGAGCTAGGTTTAACAAGAATTGGCAGGTCAGATAAGGGTAAGAACATGGTATTGAAGGCCAAGAGCAGTGATACTGATGAGTCTTCAAATATAAGGATTCTAAGATGAAATCTTATATTACGAGGCAATTCAAGAAGTTTATGAAGAATGCTAATGGGAAAGGCTTCGAGAAGGACTGTAGGCAATCTAGTTCTTCTCAATCCAAGAGCCAATACAAAGGGAAGAAGGATGCCAGCGATGGCGGTCAATACACTATTCCTTTAGGACCAAAGTGCTTTAGGTGTCAAGGTTTTGGACACATGAAATAAGAGTGCCCTACATATCTCAAGACCATTGGGAAGTGCAAGGCACTTGCTGCTACATTAAGCGACACTAAGCCTGAAGATGATTTCAACAATGAGGATGATGGAATCTTGAATGCCTTCACTGCCACAGTCAATTCTACTGAGGGGATTGTTGAAGATGTGGATGAAGAAGAGGAATTGGTGGAGTCTAAATTTGAGAAGATGGATGAACAAGACAACATCCATACAGCCTATGCAAAGTTATACAAGCTCTCAGAAAAGCATGAGAAGTTGTACAGGTTGACCACCAAGAAGCTTAGTGATGTGGAGCTTGAGCATGAGCATGAAGAGCTTTCCACAAAGTTTGATGAATCCAATCAGACTATTGGAGCACTAAGGTTTGAAAATAACTTCTTGGCTGAGAAAATCAAGAAGCTTGAGGTAGAACTGTTCCAAGTCAAAGCTCAGCTGGAAAGGACTTCAAGCGCTAAGCTCGATGAAATGCTAAGTCTTCAGAAATCTGCTTCAGATCAAACCGGTTTATGGTATGATTTCTCTTCTCCTTGTATTACTTCTACTAGTTCCACTGTTTTTGTTCATCCTACTAATAATGTTGAAATTAAGAACATAATTTAGCTAGTGAGAACATAGACAAGGGTAAATCTATTTTAGAAGCACCCCCTAAGCAGGATAAGAAAGAAACTAAAAATCCTAGGGCTAAGAAGGCTAACTCTCAAAAGCCTAAATAGAAGAAGCAGCATCTCTGTCATCATTGTGGAGCAACCGGTCATACTCGACCAAATTGCTATAAGTGGTTAGCCACTTAACAGAGCAACAGCATGATTGCATCTAGAAAACAGAATCAGTTTCCATCCTATTTTGTTCCTCTTGGAGATCTTTTTAAAGCCCTCATGTTCCTTTCAAACTTGAACTGTTTCAATTCTTCCCTTTCACCGCCGAATCAAGGGTTTGCTAGACTGAAAGGTTCCTCCAAGGTGTGGAAGGAAAAGGACTCCAAGCGATTCTATCACTTTTTCTCTCTCTCCCCTTCTTAGTTTTTATTTGCATTACTTGTGTGTTTTGCTTTACTGTTTTGAGTCAATCTAATTTTTATGCTTTGCTTTGTTTAACAGGTTTTGTTTGTTTTTAGTTTTGCTTGTTTTGTTTTTGGTCTAAAAATTTAAAAAAAAAATTGAAAAATAAAAAAAATACAAAAATAATGTGTGTTTGTGTACATTGGTACTTGTGTACCTTGGGTGGCCATTGAAACAAAGTTTTCTAAACTTTGTATCTTTTGTAGCTTAGATGAACATCTCTATGCACAACTAAGCAAGTGAGTTTTGTGGCTCATGTTTGTGATGAGTAAGGTTAAGTGATCTGTTGTACTTAACACTTGTATCACTCTTTTTTACGGGAATGACTAGAAAATCCTAAGAAAAAGACATAAATAACCATCTCACCACTGTTGCCCGCCAATCATGAAATGACATTTATGTGCATCGGCATAACAAAATTGGAATGTCAAATGCTTAACATCATTGGGTATTTCTTTTCTTTCTCTTATATGCCTATGCATGATTTGCTTAAAAGAAAAATATGCAAAGAAAAATGAAAAGCAAAAAGATAAAAATGCTTTTAAATATGATTACAAGCATGTATTCTAAGAGATGTGGGAGTTATAGGATGTACCTCGAATGTGATAGTCCCCATCAAACAGTTATGATTGTGTGTGAGTTAAAGTGATTTTCTCATATCTCAAATCGTCATAACATGTAAACACTTATACAATCTTGCGATGTTTTTCACACACTACACATAATATTCTTTGCTACTCTTGATACATGTGCAAGTACAATGTGATTTGGCCATCACAAGGTTTTATATGTGTTAATGTATGCTCACGAAACTATCCTGACTTATTTTGAAATATAAAATTGATTAGACTTGTTTTGTGTGTGTGTGTGTTTTTCGGGATCTCTGTGCTTAACATTTTTTATTGTTAAGAGATGTTTTTAAGAGGTTAAAATGTTGTTTGGATCTTTGGTTGCGTTGCATGCTTGATTACATTCATATTTGTGTTTTTCTCTTCTTGAAAAACTATTTTTAAGCAATCTCAACACCTCCTTGACACCTCTCGATACCTGGCTTTTCTATCGAGATCTTCAGTTGATTTTTTTATCGCAATCTCGAAACCTCTCGATAACTAGGTGGATCAATCGAGAAATCTCCTGTCCCCTCGATAGCTCATTGATCCATCAAGCTTGTTTTGTGGACACCTCTCGATAGCTGCATCTGTCGAAGCTTTTAAGTCTCGACACCTCTCGACACTTTCATCTATCGAGAATTACTGAACACCTATAAATAGGTTTCAACGCGATCCGATCCTCATTTCCTTGATCTCTCCGTGGCTGTTCATCTCCCAAACACTTTCCTCTCTCTCTTAAACCTCTTCCTTAAGCAATTTTTGAGCTTAATCAAGTTTTTCCTCACTTGGTAAGCCTCTAATCCCTCATTTTCATGCATTTCATGTTTTGAAACCTAAGTTTTTGGGATTTTTGCAAAATTTGGGGTTTTTCAAAATCAAAGAGGTTTTTGTGAAATTTTTGGGCTAGGTTTTGAAGATTTGATCTTAAAAACTTCATGCATTGCATTCCATGAGCATTATAACAGTATTGTCATGCATTTAGATGTGTGCAACTAATTGTGTACTGGTAGGTTTGGATTGGGCTAAGCCCATGATGCAATTATCTTTGCATGTCACATGCTCATGCATTTTCATGCATACGTCCTTTACATTCAATATATTTTTATATGTTTGAACTGTTTTTGGGACTTTTCTGAGTGTTTCTTTCTTCCCCCTCACTCTCTGGTTTACGTTAGTGTGTCAATAGCACCGAAACGTAAGTCTACTCTATCTCGGAACCCTCTTCATTCTGGGGCATCGTCTTTTTCTGATCCTACCCCCTCTTCTATTCGGTTCCGTGATGAGGATGCCCGAAAGGCCTTCTCGGAGAACTTTTCTCGACAAGGCATTCATTCTAAACGCCAAGTCATCTTAGCGAACTTCACCAACACTAACCTACCCACTGTCAATCACAGTCGAGGTTGAGAGTCACTGTGTGACATCTCAGTCACTTGTCCTTCCGTGCTGATCCAGGAGTTTTACTCCAATATGCATGGACTTGATTATTCAGTTCCTCTCTTTCATACTCGCATTCAAGGTACACGCATAGTTGTCACACTGGAGTTAGTATCCGATGTGCTCCTGTCCCAAGGGTAGAGCATCTTGACTACCTCGGATGTGAGCGTCTGAGGACTGTGTCCAAAAATGAGATGATCTTTGCTTTTTGCGAGCCCCCTTCTGATTGGGGTGATCGTCAGTTTATACCATGTTCGACCTTTGCTAAAGGTCCTAAATTCATGAACATGGTGATGACATTTGTTTTGCACCCTCTTTCTCACTATAACTCTATCACAGAGCCTCGTGCTCGATTTTTGCTTTCTTGTTAGAGCATCTCACTATAGATTTTCCTTCACATTTTATTCTTTCTAATATAGATATGTATAGGGATATGGCTACCCGTGATAAGATCATCTTCCCTTCAGTTATCATGCGAATTCTATGCCATTTTTTTGTTCCTTTTCCCTCGTCCGACGACTTCTTCGTCATGTGTGCCATTGACTACGCTGCCGTCAAACGAAGCAAGGCGCAGTTTCGATCGAGACGATCTGGTACGGCAGTTCCTCCCACTTCTTTAGCTCCATCCACCTCCACTCCCTTTACTTCAGCGAGAGGTGTGACTCTGGACACAATCATGGCGCAGCTTCAGCGCATGGATGCTCGCCTTGACACTCTCACTGATGAGTTATGTCAGGTGAACACCTATGCTGGCCGTATTGCTAGATGGCAGGCTCGCCTTGGTGGCTTTGTGGAGTCTCCCTCTCCTCCACCCGTGGCACCCGAGGCATCCAAGGACGATAATGATGGTGAGGATGGAGATGCTAGCTCTTCCAGTTCTGACGAGATGTCTACTTGACACTCTGACCCTTTGTCACTCGTGACAAAAAGGAGGAGTAGTTTTGGCTATGAGAGTAGTCATAGTTAAGGGGAGGGTTACTATAGGCGATTTTTGTTAAGGGGAGTGTGCACTTTGAGGGATGTAGTGAGAATTTCATGTATCTTTTATTTTCTTTCTATTTTAGATACATTGTTCATGTACCTTAGATCTTGTGATCATTTTGTGAAAGCAAATCTTGTACTTATTTATATATATATATACACTTTTTGAGGTTGTTATTACAGTTCTTTCACCTATCTCTCCATGTGTTGTTTCTTTTCTTTCTTTATACACATGTTTCTTATAATTGTATGCAATCTATTATTTCTGTTTCACACTAAGATGCCTTGATGAGTTTTGTTTAAAGTGTTTTAGAAATACAGGTTGTCAAAGTCTTTCTTGCCATAGACTCTCTTCTTGCAAAGTTTTTCAAGAGTTTGTGTTAGGATAGATTTTATTGTATTCAGCAAGTGAATATGAGTTGAGTGATTTATGACTTCTCTCCTTTCTTATTTGTTTGTTGTGGTTTTGTCACAGATTGCCAAAGGGGGAGATTGTTAGGACATATGTGATTCACTTGTTAGGAACATATGTCACTATTTTATGTAATTGGCTAATCCTTTGACAAAATGCACTTTACTTATATTTGGATAGATCTAGGATATGTTTAATACTTCAAGAAACTTTGTTTCAAGATCAAGTGTTGAAGCCATGCAAGTTTGTCCAAGATTCAAGTCTGCAAAGTGCCTATCATTAAAGCTTAATAGCTAGCTCGATAGCTAGCCATCCATCGAGCTTAAAGAGCTGTTCCAACCGTGTGGCTTGACAGCAACTCGATAGCTTGGCATCTATCGAGGTTTATAAAAAACAAAATTTTAGTTCTATTTTGACTCCGATCCGTGATTGTATGTTTAGGCTTTCTTTTCTCACAACCCTAGACATATAAAATGATTATTTTAAAGGCCGTCAAAGGTGGTACAAGTTGCACAAGTGTTGAGCAAAGTTTGTTCAAGCAAATTATAACCGTAGACAGAATTTTCCCTAGTTCATCGTTCTTGTGAAGAAGTTGCTGTGTTTGTACACAGTAGGGTTTTGTGACCAAGCATCTTCTGGATCTTCATCGTGTGATGTACTGAAAAACTCTGCAACCAACAACCTTCTCTAGTTGGTGATTGAAGTCACGTACTGAGATCCACGCAATTGGTTAGTCACATATTGGGAGCCGTGCATTACAAAGAGAGATTGTCACTACAGAACAAGTCTAATTGGGTATTGGGGTAAGGGTTCAACTATAGGTTGGTATAAGGTACTGGGATTCCTTTACTTGTAACCGCTTGTTGTGATAATAGTGGATTCTCAGGAGTGGTGACCTTAAAATCACCCTGTAGGGTTTTTGCCGTGTAGGTTTTTCCCATTCGTAAACAAATCACTGTGTCAATTTATTTTCCGCTGCATACTTAGTTTTATTAGTGATTTGTTTATGCTACCACGCATTTGCATGTTAATTTGATTAATTAATAAACTTGGCTAATTAATCAATTAATTCATCACAAGGGGTCAATACGTTTTTGGCCTATCAGGTTCAAAGAAACTTATTTAGTTCTCTTTGAAACTAAAAACCCTAATTTTTGCAACAACACTCAAAGAGGGGATCAGGAAATTTGAGTAATTTGAGAGCATAAAACGTATGTCTCTCAGTAAAAAAAAGGTGCTAAATTATGTGGTTTAGTCTTTATTTATAGAGACCTGAGGACTCTAAAATTTAAGTACGGATGATTAGGGTTTGAATCCAAACGCATCCTTTTGTAAAAAGATCGAAAATGGTATGCATAATCGTCACTCGAAGGCTAAGCCAAAGCCCACATCAAGGAAATTCAGCCCTTTTAGAGTGCCGTTCGGCACTCTAAAAGTGCTAAATTGGCTCTATGGCTCATAATGCACTTTTGTGTTCGGGTGCCATTTGGACTCCTCTTCTAGGGATTTTTGGCCGATTCTTGTACCTAGATGCATATTCATCCTCCGTCTATAATTTTTTTTAATCTCTTTTCTGGATAATTCAGGCTTTTTAAGAACAATTATCTTGTGGATAAATCCCTTAAAATATATCTTGATAAAGTTCAAATTATCTACAATTTTATTGTTATCTAATCACCCTTTTTATTCCTATGCATGCATCTCTATCTTAAACACTAATTATCAACCAATCACAAAATTATTTAATTAATTTTAATTGTTTGACCAATCATAATTAATTTAAATTAATCTTGTGTGGTCGACTCTTCCTAGACACAATGCATATGGACCGTGCAAACTTGATCATGCGATATCCTTCGATCCAATGTTCCGATTTAAAAACCGAAAACACTGTTGCAACCATTAGAATCTCAATATCATTTTAGGATATGTCATGAATGAATTGATGTATGCAATGCAAAGACAAAATGATGTATGTAATGCAAAAACAAATTGAAGCATGTAATGCAATTATGATTTTTGGGGTACATGAATTGGTCATTCAAGTCATTCTCCTTGATTAAATCATGGGTGCAAAATTGAGTGTCTACAATAACAAATAAGCTGATGTTGAAGTTTTTGTAAAATGCTTGTGTAAAATAGAAAAAATAGGTTATTATGCTGAAGTAAATGGAAAATTTTAGATGGTTTGTCTAAAATTTTCTTTCTATTTTAACATAATAACCTACTTTTTTCTATTTTCCACAACCATTTTGCAAAAACACCCACATCAGACAATCTATTATACATCATCTTTTATTTAAATAACCATTTTTCTCATTTTTAAAATTATTTCATACCAACCCACCTGAACACACACTCTCTTTATTATTTTTTTTTTATGAACATTCTTATTTGTCTTTCTTCTTCTTCTTTTGCAATTTGGGTTTGATTATGGGCAATGATTTTGGGTTTGCAATTTGGGTTTGATTATGGGTTTGTGGTGATTTCTTCTTCTTTTTCTTCTTCCTCTTCTTCTTCTTCTTTTGCAATTTGGGTTTGTTTATTTATATGGATTTATATATGGGTTTAATGAGTTTAGGATCTAGATTTAGAATGAGTTTGAAGAATTTGATGATTTGTATAGATTTGCAGAACATGTTGCTGGATTCAAGATAAGATAGATGGGGAATAGAGAGAATCGGATGAAAGAGGAGAGAGAAAATCATATACACGATTATTGTAGCAATAATGGGTATGCATAGTATTATGGATGGAATGATGTGGGTAGATTTTGAGCAAAAATGTGTAACATTGTGCACTTTTTCTATTTTGCACCTACAGATGTAATCGCTCTTACTATTCGTATGCAAATATATTTTTTAATACTTTTTTTACTCATATATACAAATAGAGAGAGAGTAATGAATAATTGATAAAGAAATACTATTTAAATGAAATGTACTGTAAAATAGATCATTTGTTGTGGGTATTTTTGAAAAAACAATTGTATAAAATAAAAAAGTTAATTATTATACGAATCGTCTTAGTATAAATAAAGTCCAAGTATATCATACTGTGTAGACTATGAAGTACACTAATACAAGGAAGCATAAATATATTAGTTTAACAGGCCAAAGAAAAATTCTTGTATCCCAAAGGGTGGACTCAAGACATTGTAAACTTTTAGGGACCGTTTGGTTAGATGGGTGAAAAAGTGAGAGGATAGAAAATGATAGGAGGATGAAAAAGTAGGAGGATTGAAAAAAATTTAATTTTCCTCCTTTTTGTTTGGTTGGGAGTGAAAAAGTGGAAAGATGAAAAAAGTGAGTTTGTATAAATTTACTCATGTACCCTTCTTAAAAATGAGCCCAAAAGCAACGTCTAGAGGGAAAAAAAGAGGCAACTTAGGATGAAGGAAAAGAAACGTGCTGGAAATAAATAAATGAATAAAGGGTGAAGAAGAGCAATGTACAGACAAAGGCATGTGCAAGTGCACATGGACATTTTTGTCCATTAAGTAGCCCCATTTTCTCTCTTTAGTTTTCTCTCTATTTTGGAGAGAACTTTTTGGTAGGCCCGGGGAGAAAACATCTAAGTCCCATCATTTATTTTCCTTCCTTCCCAACTAACCAAACACACTCCAAAAAAAATTTTCTTCTCATTTTCTCTCCAAAATTTTTCATCTTTCCTATTTCACCTCCAAACAAACACGATCGAGGAAAGGCATAGGTCTCAAGAGTTAGGTACACCGTACGCCCAGAGTTAAATGCTGGAGGAAAAACTTCAGCCAAGCAGACTTTTGTTGAAATGTGCAATACACTCTTGAGTCTGATTCACATGAATATAAGGTCTATGGTTAGCTAAAGACTTTTTTTGATAAACTGGTTAACTAAAGACTTGGTTGATTGTTAGATCTCTTTTAAAGACTTGGTTGACCGAGAGACTTGCTTACAAAACTTCGAATTGATACCCCGAGAATTCCCCAGTTGCACATAACTTAGGTGCTCTCACAGTCGAGATATAAGAATCACATTAGAAAATAAAACCCCTTTCACCAATTCAACTATGGATTTGAATTCCATTATGTTTCAGGGTACCATCTTACTTCTTCTATTCTCTTGGTGCACCAATGCAGCTGATAGCATTACTCAATTCCAGACAATTAGTGAGGGCAGAACTTTGGTGTCAGCAGATGGAAGCTTTGAACTGGGTTTCTTTAGTCCAGGTAGTTCCACCAATCGTTACTTGGGAATATGGTACAAGAATATCCCAGTTAAAACTGTTGTTTGGGTAGCAAATCGATGCAACCCAATCATAGACTTGTCTGGTATGTTGATGATAAACAACACTGGCAATCTTGTTCTTCTCAGCCAGAATACTACTAGTATTGTTTGGTACGCAAATTCAACAAAACAAGCTTCGAATCCAATAGTACAGCTTTTGGATTCTGGGAATTTAGTAGTAAGAGATGGGAATGATGGAAATTCAGGAAACTATTTGTGGCAAAACTTTGATTTTCCTACTGATAAATTGTTACCAGGAATGAAGCTTGGATGGAACTTAAAATCCGGTCTTGTCCGAATTTTATCAGCATGGAAGAATTGGGATGATCCATCTCCTGGAGACTTTAACTGGAGAATGGAACTTTGTTAAGAATATAAAGAGAGAGAATGACTGAATAGTCAGTATAATAATATATGTAAAACAATGTACAAAAGAGAGCCTTATATAGGCTAGGTATGTGTGCAGTACAAGTAAGGCTAGGTATGTGTGCAGTACAAGCAATATAAGTGTAGTACAAGTAATATACTGGGCTAAGCCCATTGGGCTAATATAGCCTAATCTATACACTAACATCCCCCCTCAAACTCGAGGTGGCAAGGAAGAAGCCAACTGGAGTTTGGATATAAGATCTCGAAGACGACCAGGCGGGTGAGACTTGGTGAAGATATCAGCAGGCTGGTTAGCAGATGAGATGGAGAACAACTTGAGATTGCCTTTCTTGAGATGCTGGCGAGTGATGTGGCAATCGATCTCAATGTGTTTGGTACGTTCGTGGAAGACATCATTATGAGCAATGTAGATAGCACTACGATTGTCACAATAAAGAGGAGTAGCAGTGGGCTGTGGAGCATCCATGTCAGCCAAGAGCCAGCGAAGCCAAACAAGCTCGCAGGTGGTGTCGGCAAGGGCACGATACTCAGCCTCAGTACTGGAACGGGAAACAACATCCTGCTTTTTGCTACGCCATGAGACAAGAGAAGTACCCAACAGGAAACAGAAACCTGTGATAGAGCATCGATCAGTCGGATCACCTGCCCAGTCTGCATCTGAATAAGCATGGAGCTCAAGAGAAGACCGAGAGGAGTAGTGTAGACCATGATAAAGTGTACCCTTGACATACCGAAGAATCCGAAGAACAGCAGCATAGTGGACAGAACGAGGGGCATCCATGAACTTACTAACCATACCCACAGCATGTGAAATATCTGGACGAGTAACAGTGAGATAGATCAGACTACCAACCAACTGACGATAGCGAGTAGCATCAGAGATAGGTTCACCATCCAAGGGTGTGAGCTTTGCATTGTATTCCAAAGGAGTGGAAACAGTCTTGTTGTCAGTGATACCTGCTTTGGAGAGGAGATCAGAAGCATATTTAGCTTGGGAAAGATAGTATCCATCAGAGGATGAGGTAACCTCAAGCCCAAGAAAATAGCTGAGAGTGCCCAAATCTTTCATCTCAAAATGCTGACTAAGGAAGTGCTGAAGAGAGCGGATACCTGCAGAATCATCTCCAGTAATAATCATATCATCAACATAGAGAAGAATAAGAGTGATACCAGCAGAAGATCTTTGGACGAAGAGAGCAGTGTCATGAGGACTCGAAGTGAAACCCTGCTGAGCAACAACTGAGCTGAACTTTTCAAACCAAGCTCGAGGAGCCTGCTTAAGGCCATAAAGAGCACGGCGAAGGCGACAAACTTGACTGCCTGAGTGTGGATAGCCAGGGGGTGGTTGCATGTACACTTCTTCTTGAAGATCTCCATTTAGGAAAGCATTCTTCACATCCATTTGATAAAGAGGCCAACGGCGAACAGCAGCCACAGCAATGAGACATCTAACAGATGTAAGGCGAGCAACAGGAGCAAATGTTTCCTCATAATCAATGCCATATTCTTGGGTAAAGCCCTTGGCAACTAGGCGAGCCTTGTATCGTTCAACAGATCCATCAGCCTTGGTCTTGATCTTGTAAACCCACCTACAACCTACTACAGACTGACCAGGAGGCAAGTCAACCATATCCCAAGTGTGATTTTTATGAAGGGCATCTAGTTCATCATTCATAGCTTGCTGCCAAAGAGGGTCAGTATGGGCCTCACGATAGGTATGAGGTTCATAGAGGGTGGCAAGAGCAAAAGAGCAGTGATAATCAGAGAGATAAGGGGGAGGAATGCTTACCCGAGTGGAACGACGAAGTTCAGGACCATCAGGAGACTCAGGAGAGGGTGGTGCCACAGGATCCAAGACAGGCGGGTCATATGCCGGGGACAGAACCGGAGATGAGTCGTCTGGAGAGGCAGCTGATGTTGAAGAATCCTCCACAAGTTCAGGATAGAGAGGGAGGAAAAGATCAGTAAAAATAGGAGACTCAGAGGAAGAGGATGTAGAAAACTGCTGAAGACTCGTGAAAGGACGATGTTCCCAAAACTCAACATGTCGGGAGACACGAAGACGATGAGAGATGGGATCATAGCAGCGAAACCCCTTTTGAGATACACCATAACCAAGGAAACAACAGAGACGAGCACGAGGTTGGAGCTTTGTTCGTTCATGAGGAGGAAGAGAAACAAAGCAAGCACAACCAAAAACCCGAAGAGAAGAGTAGTCGGGGGTTTGACCATAGAGAAGCTCAAATGGTGATTTGTTATGTGTAGTTGGTGAAGGGATACGATTAATGGTGTATACAGCAGTGAGTGCAGCCTCACCCCAAAAGCGCTCAGGAAGAGAGGCAGAGATGAGAAGGGTGCGGACAACATCAAGAATGTGACGATGTTTTCGTTCTGCACGACCATTTTGTTGAGAGGTATAAGGACAAGACCGCTGAGTAAGTGTACCATGATTGTCTAAAAAGGATAGGAAAGATTTATCATTATATTCTTGAGCATTATCTGATCGAAAAATTTTGACAGTGCGATTGAATTGTGTTTCAATCATTTTATGAAATGTTTGGTAGATAGACACAAGTTCAGACCTATGGTGAAGCAGATAAATCCAAGTATATCGAGAAAAATCATCCACAAATATGACAAAATATCTAGATCCCCCCTCAGTAGGAACAGGTGCAGGACCCCAAATATCAGAATGTATAAGATCAAAAGGTGCAGAAGAAAATGAGTCACTTTTATTAAAGGGTAATTTTGTTTGTTTGCCAAAATGACAGGAAGTACAATCAAATTTTTGAAACTGAACTGAACCTAAATGACCTTGAGAAGCTAACAACTGAAGACGAGATAAGGATGGATGACCAAGGAGAGCATGCCATAGATCAGGTGAGGAGGTGGCAGTGGTAGCAGCTGCAGAAATAACTTGTGAAGGAATCTTCAAATCTTTCACCTCAAACATGCGACCAACCTTACGGCCTGTCCCAAGCACTTGACCCGTCCGGGGATCCTGCACATCCACACCATGATTAGTAAATAGAAGATCTACGCCTAATTCACAAAGTTGACCAACAGAAAGCAAATTGAGGGATAACTTTGGAATATGAAAAGTGTCACTAAGGGATAAACAAGGAGAAGAGATTGTTCCTTTATGACTAACAGGCATAGGAGTGCCATCAGCAGTGTAAATGGTGACAGGATGTTCTAAGGGTGCCTTATCAGAAAATTGGGATTCATCAGGAGTCATATGGTTACAACAAGCAGTATCAAAAAACCAAGATTGTTTACCTGAGGTGGCAGAAAGGGCAGTGGAAGTACGGGATAAAACCTGTTGAACAACTGCCTCGATATCAGCCGTAGTAAGTGAGGAAGCCAAAGATGGACCTGTAGGAACCGATGGATCAGAAGGACATACAGCAGCCGCCCGAGGAAGAGAAGCTTTATTCTGCTCTTGCATAAATTTCTGCAGCTTGCGACAAACTGAGATGTCATGACCTTTAGCACGGCAAAACTCACAGCGAATACCTTTAGAAGACTGAGAGGTGGAACGCCCAGAGTTTATTCGTGGAGGAGCAGTGAATGCAGCAATGAGAGGCTGTGGAGATGGTGTAGCCAATACATGATCAGATGATGACATGTGATGAGCAGGTCGACGGTTTTCCTCAGAGATGAGCTCCTTTACTGCAGCATCAAGAGAAGGAGTAGGAGACCGGCTAAGCAAAGAAGCCCTAGTAGGCTCAAAATCCTCACGCAAACCCATCATGAAGTGCATAAATTTACGGCGATCCCGATATTTGACAAAGAGCTCAATGTCCTTAGAACACACTAGTGGAGGATCTGCAGCAGAGAATTGTTCCCACATAGTAGAAGTCTGAGAATAAAAATCAGAAATGGACTGACCTGTCTCTTGGCGCATTTGATAAAGTTTTGATTCAATGTGGAACTCCAAGCTTGAATCATTAGTACAATTATAGCGATCGGCCAAAAACTTCCAAGCAGCCTCAGCAGTCTCAAGACGAGGAAGAAGATTATGAATGGAGGGAATAGAGGTATTAATAAACCAAGATAAGATCTTACTCTGAATACTCTCCCATTCCTCTAGGCGATCTTCATAATCATCTGTTGCAACAGTAGTCGTGGAAGACTTTTCAGCAGCTGTCGACTTAGGGTTTGGCACTGGCTTAGGAATTGAACCAGTCACATATCTCCACAGTTTACGACCCTTGAGAAAAACAGTCATATTCTGAGACCATGCATGATAGCTAGTAGGACCATCCAACATAATGGTGATAGGACGTATAATGTCGCGTTCATTTTGTTGAGCCATAATGAAGAAAATGACCAAAAAATGAGATTTAGAGACCTCAAATGCAGAAACGGAGCTCAAAATCGGAATCTACGCGAAAAACTGAGCAAGACAGGTCCTGTTGAAAAATTTTGACTTTGGTCAAAGTCAACGGTCAAAGTCAACGGTCTGGTCAACGGTCAACGGTCAACGGTCAATTGCTGATGCTGACGTGGAATGCTGACGTGGATGCTGACGTCACCCTAGGGCTGACGTGGCAGTCCGTGAAACACAGCAAGGCGCGTGAGGCGCGTGGAAGGCGCGTGAGGCGCGTGGACGGCGCGTGAGGCGCGTGGACGGCGCGTGGAAGAGATAGACGGCGCGTGGCGGCGCGTGGAGGCGCGTGGAGGCGCGTGCTCGTGAGGCAGAAACTTCTGACGGCGCGTGGGAGCGCGTGGAAGGTTGTTTCTGGAAAATTTTTGTTGGGTTTTGCTCGGGACTGTCAAATCTGTCAATGTGTACCTTTACTTTGGCGGTTTGATCAACAAACTGACGAAATCCGAGTGTTTTAGTGTTGTGGGCGTGACGGCGGTGACTCGCTTCTGACAGTGACTACTGGATGAAGGCGAGGGCAGCGGAAGAACGCCGGAGATATCCACAGGAACCAAAAAATCAGAGGGAAGGCTCTGATACCATGTTAAGAATATAAAGAGAGAGAATGACTGAATAGTCAGTATAATAATATATGTAAAACAATGTACAAAAGAGAGCCTTATATAGGCTAGGTATGTGTGCAGTACAAGTAAGGCTAGGTATGTGTGCAGTACAAGCAATATAAGTGTAGTACAAGTAATATACTGGGCTAAGCCCATTGGGCTAATATAGCCTAATCTATACACTAACAAACTTCATGAAAATCTTGAAGTAGTTATGTGGAAAGACTCGGAGGAGTACTCCCGGAGTGGCCCGTGGAATGGCCTTAGATTCAGTAGTGCACCGGATTTAAGGCCCAACCCCGTTTTCAAGTTCAATTTCGTCTCCAATGATAACGAGGCATACTATGAGTACCACACCTTAGATAAATCAGTAATCTCAAGAATGGTTATGAACCAAACCAACTATTCCCGTCAACGATTCATATGGATTGAAGCAAATTCAACTTGGAGCCTGTATGCATCTGTGCCAAGAGACAATTGTGACAGTTACAACCTTTGTGGTCCCTATGGAAATTGTATCATTGGTGATTCACCAATCTGTCAGTGTTGAAAAGGATTCCAACCTAAATCACAACAAACATGGAACCCAATGAACTGGTCTCAAGGATGCATACACAGGACACTATTGAGTTGCCAAGGTAAAGATAAAGATGGGTTTCTAAAATTTGGTGGGCTCAAGTTGCCAGATGCTACAAACTCTTGGGTGAGCAAAAATATGAGCATTGAAGAATGCAGGATCAAATGCTTGAACAATTGTTCATGTATGGCTTATACAAATTCAGATATCAGAGGAGGAGATAGTGGCTGTGCCATTTGGTATGGAAATCTAATTGATATTAGACAACTTTCAGCCGGTGGGCAGGATCTGTATGTCTGAATGCTTGCTTCAGAGTTAGGTATGTACAAGCTTAGTTTTGTTGTCTGATTTATTGTTTCTCTTTGAATTATTTGCTGCCATAGTTTCTTTTTCTTTTTCTTTTTTTGGTGAGTTTTGATTGTATTTGCTTTGGTTGTTCATACTGACCCAGGAAAGGCCAAAGATGAGCAAAAGACTCACAGTGATAGTTATAGTTGCAGTTGCCGCTGCCATAATTTCTAGGATGCTCTTAATTGCCTATCTCATTTGCAAAAGCGGGAAAAAGTTCAGAGGTAATGTTACTTTCTATGACCTTCAGAAAACATATTGCCATATTGTTTAATTGAGCTTCTTATTAATGTATGGAAGAGTTACTAATTTTCCAAACAGCAAAACTATGAAATGTGCGTAGCCATTTGGTCATAATCAAAATGCATTGCAGAGTGAAGAATTTATTATAGATATAACCAAGATTAAGATTTAGGATCTATTTAGATACCGCTTATTTGCTGAAAACTGAAAACTTATTATTGAAAATACTGTAGCAAAATAATTTTTTTGAAAAGCAAAATACTGTAGCAAAACCCATGGCTACGTTTTTCAGTTCTTTGTGGTCCATAAACAGTATCCATGGGACCCACTAAAAAAACGCAAAACGCGGATCTTTAAACTTGACCGTGTAGTTTCTATATCACTTGCCAACCCCAACTCGAGTTAGAAACATAAATATAATTTCATCAAAATTACGGATTCCTTGTTTTTAATTAAATACTTGCCTATAACCCACACAATATGCAATTAGGATTTGTAATGTTTTCACTAACATTATTTTACATTCTTGACATTATATCTATATTTAGTCGTCGCAAAACGGAGAGTTGTTCAGGTTCAAGTCTAAATTGGTTGTTTTAAATGGGTTAAAAACAAGTCGAGTTGGGTTGGACTGGGTCGGCCTGTATTTTTTCATATGAATTTTTTTATTATTTTTAAAACGTGTATTTTCCACTTGGCAAGCCATGTATTTTCCACTTGAATTCACCACCTATATCAAAAAATAGCTTAGCTCAACAAATTGATACTTTGTTTAATAATTTTTATAAAATTATACAAATTCCAACATTATTGACCAAAAGAAAATAGCACAAACACAAATGAGTCTAGTCTATTACACAGTATCAACATTCCAAAATAGAGAATAAAATTACAAATGCCCTATTGAATAACTAATTTGACAAAGAATAAAAAGATACAAGAAATTTACAATCTTGAAAACTAATTTTATAATTAGATATCTTGAAAATAAATCTAATAGTTATGTTTAATTTTAGATGCAATGTGGTTGATATTCTGTTTCAATTTGAGAATATACATCAAAATTTGATTGTTTACTTATTTATACATTATCTTTTTTATGAATATAATGTTATTGTTAAGCAACACACACTCCAGAAAACATTATTTTTTTTTTTTTGAAAAGCCGTTTATTTTGGCTATGAACCTGTAACAAAATAGGCCTAAGCATTCATAGTTTATGCTAGTATTATTGATATACTTCAGGTTCACTTTTTTCACACTTATGAATGCTTCTCATACATACTTATAATTTCAAATATATGTTTTTAAATCTACTGTAATCAAATTATCTTAACATGTACTTTATCATTTGATATCTAAAAATATTTACTTGTCGCGTTATTCAAGTGAGAAGAATACCTAATTATTAATCTTTCAATTTGCTTGCATGTAATTGGATAAAGGTTTCAATTGTTTTCTTAAGGCCATTGTATTTGAATAAAGTTATATATATATATATAGAGAGAGAGAGAGAGAGAGAGAGAGAGAGAGAGAGCTGTCCAAAAAATGTTAAACAAATTGATTTTAAAAATTAATAATAATAACGTGACGCTAACATTATTTTTGTCTATTGTGTTTGAGTTGTGCGTTGTAAAGCCCAAAATAAACAAGTAAATCAACCATGTCTTAATTTTATTATTATTTTTATCCAATTTAAAAAAAAAAAAAATTTGGTTAGGTCACAAGTCTACCCGTTTTTACTCCGGGTCAAAAAATTCTAGTTCAAGTCTAGTATTTTCCTTTAGGTTCGGTCGGGTTGTCAGGTCCAACCCATTTTGCCACATCTATCTATATTCAGTTGAGGGAGAATTTGAACCAGAATTGGATAGTACCATTTTGAAATATATAGGTTTGGGTTGTGACCATTGTCATATTTGCAATATATTTACAAATAATATACGATTTTATTAGTATTGTTAATAGAATTAGCCCCTCCTTAGCTTTGCCACTGACCGTTGCCACAATAAGTTGAGCAATGTCATTGAATTAGTAAAACCATGCTTTTCATATTATCGCTAAATTTCCAGGTTATGGTTATGGCTTATGGGCCTTATGGCCTGGTTAATTGGCTCCCAATCAAGTTATGATTTGGCTTGATTAATATGCATTTAGTCCAAATGATTTATAGCTATCCTATTTATTTATTTATTGGATAATATAAATCATGTTTTACTTTAATCAGAGAAAATGGAGAACAACATGATCATAGATCGGAGCATTAAAAGCCAAAGAAAAGATTTGGAGCTCCCATTCATTTCCCTGGCTACAATCGAAAAGGCCACAGACAATTTTTCAAGCAACAACAAGTTTGGGGAAGGTGGTTTTGGACCTGTATACAAGGTAACTTACAGTGTTCTAGTTTAAGGACCTCAAGCAAAAATAGCTCTTATCATATTCAGTATATAGTAACCTTCCTACAAATGTGAATTTAGGGTACACTAATAGATGGACATGAGATTGCTATAAAGAGACTTTCACAAAGTTCTAGACAAGGATTGAATGAGTTCATAAATGAAGTAATATTGATTGCCAAACTTCAGCATCGAAATCTTGTTAAGCTTTTTGGTTGTTGCATTCAAGGAGAGGAGAAAATGCTAATCTATGAATATATGGCCAACAGAAGCTTGGACTCCTTCATTTTTGGTTTGAATCCCTCAAAACATAATTATTATTTTAGTTAGATAAGTAATTTTGTTGTGAATTTTCCAAAGAATATACAACCTAGTACTTTTAATTTGTTTTATAGTTCAGGGTGACTCTTAATAACATAAATGTGAAACTTGCTGGATCAAGCAAAAGGCAAAATTCTACCTTGGTCTAAGCGGTTCCACATTCTTAATGGCATTGCTCGGGGGCTTCTCTATCTTCATGAAGATTCCAGACTAAGGATTATACACAGAGATCTTAAAGCAAGTAATGTATTACTTGATAGTGAGATGAACCCAAAAATATCAGATTTTGGCTTGGCTAGAACATTTGAAAGAAATCAAATTGAAGGAGATACAAATAGAGTGGTTGGAACTTAGTTAGTATCAATTTAAAATACTTTAAATAGAGTCTATATTTATTACTAATTGACATGTTTTATTCTTAATGATGTTTTGCAGCGGTTACATGGCACCTGAGTATGCCATTGATGGACTTTTCTCAGTAAAATCTGATGTCTTTAGCTTTGGAATGTTATTACTAGAGATAGTAAGTGGAAAGAAGAATCGAGGGTTTTACCATCCAAACCATAGTCTTAATCTCAATGGACATGTGAGGATCCAAAAACTTTACATGTAAATTTTACATATAATGAACCGATTATTGATAGAAGGTTGCAATTTTTTAGGCATGGAAATTATGGAGAGAAGGCAAGCCTTTGGAACTAATTGATATGTGCTCAGATAACTCTTGCACTCTACTAGAGATGTTGCGTTGCATCCATGTTAGTCTCTTATGTGTGCAACAACTTCCTGAGGATAGACCCAACATGTCATCTGTGTTTATGATGTTAGGCAGTGAGAGTTTACTACCTAAACCTAAAGAACCTAGTTTTCTTATAGGAAAAAATTTACTTGATATGGATTCCTCATCGAGCAAACATCAATCGTCTTCAACAAATGAAATATCTATTACAGAACTAGAGGCACAATAGAGGGTTATCCTATTATATGTACCATATTGCATATCCTATAATCAATATCGTCTTATAAATTTAGTAACTTATTATACTAGAATTCCAATACTCGAGTTTGTTGTTTGACACTTGGAATTTGAGATTCATTTTCATAAGTTAAGCATTTTGAATTCTTCTTAAATAATGTTGGGTTCAAGGCTGACCCTATTGGAATATATCAATTGCCCAAATTGTTTATACAAAGATTGAATTAAGGAACAACCACATTGCCAATCTTGAGTTTAATGTAGCAAAAACTAAATTTGACACATGCAATATGGTCATGATGGGGAAAACAGGTGGTTTAAAGGCATCCACCAAATTTAAAGAATCTACTAACAAAGATTAAGGTTACAAGTACAATGAATATATCCGATCCCAAAGTATCTACCTATAATAGAACCTACTAAGCTATCTAAGCGTAGCTCCAACATAGTTGGACTACTCTTTTTAGTGAACATCTTCACTGTGCACAAATATTCAATTCTTAATTGACTTCATAATCAACCTTCTTGATTGAAGAAGTTGTAGGTGCAAATTTCTTCACAAAAAACACGCTCTAACGGTAAACCAAAAGTAGTTTGATATAAAAACCTAAGGCGCCCAAGGTCACAGAAACTTCTCCAAGTATTTGTGTGTTCTCTTTATGATAACAACTCTAAAAATATTCTTATATACCCTTGGGAAGTGTAGCTCATGAATCCTAAGTGGACCAGATCATTAGGGTTTGAAACTGAAAATTTTGTAACTCCTATGATCTTGAGCAATTTTCTTACATCTTCAAAATCATTCTTTAACTCTAATATAAACACTAAATAATAAAGACTCAATTAAATCAAAATTACCATTGAGTTTTATGAGTTTTGATGATTTTTGTTTGAGAAAGAAAGGAAAAAGGAGGAGAAAAGGGAGTTGTGTGATCCAAATGTTTTTTTTTTTTTTTTCCTTCAAGAGATTAAGAGTTGAGGATGTATGGAGAAGGAATGAGAGAGTGAGATAGGAGAGGGAGAATAAAGAAGAGGAGAAGAAGAGAAATGATTTGTAACCATTAAGGAAATGAAGAGGTGGGGGAAGAGATTGCAAACAACTAAATGGTTATCAACCCCTCGGGACTTTAGGAGAGTCATATACATGGCCTCCATCCTCTCACTTATCTTCTTATTATCCACCTTCATCCTTTCTATTTTCTTCTTCTGCTTATATTTAGCCTTGTCATGCTCATCTCATTCAATGTCCTCATAGTTATCTTCCAAGTCTTCATTTCAAACAATGCTTTTCTTCCCTTTTCCCTTTTCCAATTTGAATAAGCTATCCATGATGCTCTTCAACATCCCTTCCATATGGGCATCATGATTACCTCTACTTTCTTCTTCGACCATTTCTTGGATGATGTCTTGACTAGTAGTAGGAACGTAAACAATGTGATAGGCCAAGAATGTATTGACTCCTTATGATGAATTAACCAATTAATTAGCCAAGTTAATTAATTAATTCAATTTGCATGCAATAAGCGTGGTAGCACAAACAAATCACCAACTAAGTTAAAATGCAGCAGAAAATAAATTGACACGGTGATTTGTTTTAATGCACAGTTCCCAGTACGTGACTAACCAATTTGATGCGTGGATCCCAGTACGCGGCTTACTCACCAACTTGAGAAAGATGTTGGCTGCAAAGTTCTTCAGTTCATCAACATGATGAAGATCACGAAACTCCTTGGTTACAAAACCCTATGGCATACAAACACAGCAGCTTCTTGAATAGAAAAAGATGAACTAGGGCATATGTCTCTGGTTCATAATATGGTTGTGAAAAACTTTTGCATTGAGTTGCATCAGTTGTGACAACCCTTAAAAACAATCCTTATATATGTTTAGGGTTGTGAGAAAATAAAGCTCAAACATCTATTCATGGATTGGAGTGAAATCAGCTCTGAAAAACTGAATTTCATAAACCTCAACAAATAACCTATCTATCGAGCAGTTGTCGAGCATCGGGCTAAAATAGCTTTTTAAACCTCGATAGATACTAGTTGTCAAGCTTTAAAATTCAGCACTTCTTCACTTGTTTCTTGAACAAACTTGCATGGCTTTAACACTTGATCTTGAAACCTTATTCCTTGAAGCATTAAACACATCATAAATCTACCCAATCACAAGTAAAGTGTGTTTTGTTAAAGGATTAACCAATTCTACATTGACACATGTTCCTAACATGATTCACATATGTCCTAACAATCTCCCCCTTTGGCAATCTGTGACAAAATCACAACAAACAAATGAACATATAAGAGAAGTCATAAATCACTCAACTCATACTCACTTGTTGAATACAATAAAATCTATCCTAACACAAACTCTTGAAAAACTTTGCAAGAAGAGAGTTCATGGCAAGAAGACTTTGACAACCTGTATTTTTAAAACACTTTAAAGAAACTCATCAAAGCATCTTAGTGTGAAACATAAATAAAAGATTGCATACAATATATAAGAAACATGGGCATAAAAAGAGAAAAGAAATAACACATGTTAAGATAGGTGAAAGAACTGTAATAATAACCTCATCATGTATATAACATCATAAGTATAAGGTTTGCTATCACAATGTAAGAACAATGTATATCTAAAAGAAGAAAAGAAAAAAATACATAAGTCCTCACTACATCCCTAAAAAATATAGACACTCCCCTAACAAAAATCTCCTATACGAACTCTCCCCCTATGTATATGACTACTCTCATATCAAAACTACTCTCCCTTTTTGTCACGAGGGACAAATAATAAGTAAATCAAGTAGACATCTCATCATCACTGGGCGAGCTAGCATCCTCATCCTTATCATCTTCATCGTCGTCAGAGTCACTGTCATCGTCCTCGTCCTCAGATGCCTCTAGAGAAGGAGAAGGAGACTCCACAAAGCCACCAAGGCGAGCCTGCCATTTAGCAATACGGCAGACGCGAGTGTTCACTTGACACAACTCATCACTGAGTGTGTCAAGGTGAGCATTCATACGTTGCAACTACGCCATGACCGCCTCGAGGGTCACACCACCTGCCAATGAAGAAGGTGCAGATGTGGAAGGAGTGGAAGGAGCTAGAGGAGCTGTTGTCTCTGTCCGTGGCCGCTTCGATTGAACTGAGCCTCACTCTGTCTGACGGTAGCCGCATCTATGGCACACATGACCGAGAAATGAGGAGACGCGAGATAAAAGATAGAAAAATGGCGAAGGATCTACGTGATAGCCAAAGGAAAAATGAGCTTATCACGAGTCGTCGTATCCCTATAGACATCTATGAGGGATAGGATGAAGTGAAAGGGAAAATCAATAGAAAGTCCCTCAAGAAGGGATAACAAAAATCGAGCACGAGGCTCTGTAATGGAGTTATAGTGAGACAATGGATGGTGAATGAATATCATCACCATGTTAAGGAATCTCGAACCTTTTGCAAAGCCTGAGCAAGAGGTGTTTTGACGGTCACCGCAAGATGAAGGTGTCTCACAAAATAGAGACGAGAGTTCATCTTTGGACACAGTCCTTAGACGATCGCAACTAGGGTGGTCAGGATGCACTACCCTAGGAACGTGTAGCACCTCGGATACAATATCTGAAGTAACTATGATGCGCATACCTCGAACGCGATTAATAAAATAAGGTACTGAAGTATCGAATCTGTGCACATTGGAGAAAAACTCCTACATGATCACAAAGGGACAAGTGACTGAGATGCCACACAGGGACTCCTAACCCCAACTGTAGACAAAAGTGGGAAGGTTAGTATTGGAAAAGTCTGATAAAACGACTTGGCATTCTGAATGAATGCCACGTCGTGAAAAGTTCTCTGAGAAGTCCGACTTGGCTTTCTCATCACGGAACCTAACATGGGAGGGGGTAGAATCAGAGGAAGATGCCCCAGAACGAAGAAGGTTCTGGGACAGAATAGATTTTCGTTTTGGTGCCATAGAGCAATCAACCGAAAGAAACTGAGAGAGAAAGAGAGAGAGAGAGAGAGAAAGAAACACGCAGAAAAGCACCAACACAAATCAATATCAAAATAAAGAAAAATGAAGGTACGTACGCATGAAAAATGCATGAACATATGACATGCAAACTTAAAAACATCATGGGCTCAACCCAATCCAAACTTACCAGCACACATCATTGCAACAAAGTACACACACATCTAAAACGCATGAAACATTGTTATAATGTAGATGTGATGCAATGCATGATGTTTTAAACTCATTTAAACAAAAACCCGTCCCAAAAATTTCACAAAAACTCCAAAATTTTTGAAAACCCCAAAGTTTATCAAAAAATCCCAAAAGTTAGGTCAAAAACATGAAATGCATGAAAAAATGAAAGAAATAAGATCTTACCAGAAGAAGAAAGATCAATCTAGGCTGAAAATCTCTTGGGAATGGGGTTTGGAGTGAGAAAGAGGTGATTAGGAAGGTGAGGAGACATTTTCTGTTGAGAGAGATCAAGGAGAAATGAAGAAAACATCGCGTGGACCCTATTTATAGAAACTCTAGTTTCTCGATGGATCGAGAGGTATCGAGATCTGTCAAGAATAAAAACTCAAGAAATAGCTATCGAGAAGCTATCGAGGATCTGTCGAGAGATGTCCACAGCAAAAAGGGGCTCGATGGATCGAGAAGCTATCAAGCATCTATCGAGCATCCAGAAAGTCCCTCGATGGATCGAGTAGCTATCGAGAAGCTATTAAGAAGCTGAAAGGGCTCGATAGATAGCCTAGCTATTGAGAGGTGTCCAGCAGTTGTCGAAATTGCTTAAAAACAGTTTTTTAAGAAGAGAAAAACACAGATATGAATGCAATCAAGCATACTACACAACCAAAGATCCAAACAACATTTTAAGCACTTAAAATCATCTCTCAACAAGAAAAATGTCAAGTACATAGATCCAAAACACACACACACACACACTAAACAAGTCTAACCAATTTTATATTTCAAAAACAAGTTAAGACATTTTAGTGAGCATACATTAACACATGTATTCCTTGTGATGGCCAAATCACATTGTACCTACACATTTATCAAAAGTAGCAAAGAATATTGTGTGTTGTGTGTGAAAAACATTGCAAGATTGCATAAGTGTCTACATGTTATGATGATTTGAGATATGAGAAAATCACTTTAACTCACACACAATCATAATTGTTTGATGGGGACTATCACCTTCGACGTACATTCTATAACTCCCACATCTCCTAAAAGACACACTTGCAATCATATATAAAGCATTTTGATTTTGTTTGCTTTTTATTTTTCTTTGCATATTTTTCTTTGCATATTTTCTTTTAAGCAAACCATGCGTGGGCATATAAGAGATAGGAAAGAAATTCCCAATGATGTTAAGCTTTTGACATTCCACTTTTGCTATGTAAAGCACACAAATGTTATTTCATGATTGGTGGGTAACAGTGGTGAGATGGTTATTTATGCATTTCTCTAAGGATTTTCTAGTCCAACCCGTCAAAAAAAGTGATACGAGTGTTAAGTACAAGAGATTACTTAATCTTACTCATCACAAACAAGAGCCACAAAGCTCACTTGCTTAGTTGTGCATAGAGATGCTCGTCTAAGTTACAAAAGACACAAAATTTAGAAAACTTTGTTTCAATGGTCATCCAAGGTACACAAGTACCAATGTACACAAACACACACTGCTCTTATATTTTTCAAATTTTTTTATTTTTATGAAAAATAAAATAAATCAAAATTGAAAATAAACAAACAGAAACATGTTAGACAAAGTAATACATAAAACTAGACTAACTCAAAACAAGAAAGCAAAATACACAAGTAATGCAAAATCAAAAACAAGAAGGGGAGAGAGAGAGAGAAAAAAAGTGACTAAATCACTTGGAGCCTTTTTCCTTCCGCACCTTGAAAGAACCTTTCCATTTAGTAAACCTTTGATCCGGCGGTAAGGGGGAAGAATTGAAACCGTTCAAGTTTGAAAGGAACATGAAGGCTTTGAGAAGATCTCTAAGAGGAGTAAAGGATGATGGAAACTGATTCTGGTTTCCCGATGAGATCATACTATTGCTCTGTTGAGTGGCTAACCACTTGTAGCAATTAGGTCGAGCATCTCCAGCTGTTCCACAGTGATGATAGAGATGTTGCTTCTTCTATTTAGGCTTTTGAGTGTTTCCCTTCTTAGCCCTAGGTTTTTTGATCTCTTTCTTATCCTGCTTAGGGGGTGCTCCTAAGATAGATTTATCTTTGTCTATGTTCTCACTAGCTAACACATTTTGCACATCTTTGTTTTCAGATTCAAAATTATTACTAAGAGGAACAAAAGCAATAGTACTAACAAAAGCAATACTAGGAGAAGAGAAATCATACCCTAAACCAGTTCGATCGGAAGCAAATTTCTGAAGATTAAGCATCTCATCAAGCTTTGCACTTGAAGTCCTTTCCAACTGAGCTCTAACTTGGAATAATTCTTCCTCAAGCTTCTTGGTCTTCTTAGCCAAGAAATTATTCTCGAATCTCAATGCTCCAATGGTCTGATTTGCTTGATCAAACTTTATGGAAATTTCTTCTCGTTCAAGCTCCACTTCATTAAGCTTCTTGGTGACCAACCTATACAACTTCTCATGTTTTTTCAAGATCTTGTATAATTTTGCATAGGTTGTGTGGATGTCATCTTGTTCATCCATCTTTTCAAATTTAGACTCTACCAAGTCCTCTTCTTCATCCACATCTTCAACAATCCCTTCAATAGGATTTACAGTGGCAGTGAAAGCATTTAGGATTCCATCATCCTCATTGTTAAAGTCACCTTCAAGCTCGATGTCACTCAATGAAACAGCAAGTGCCTTGCTCTTTTCAATGGTCTTAAGATATGTAGGCCACTCTTGTTTCATGTGTCTGAAGCCTTAACATCCAAAGAATTTTGGTCCTGAGGGAACAGTGTACTGACCACTATTCCTAACATCCTTCTTTCCTTTATCCTGGTTCTTGAACTGAGCCGAGCTAGACTGCTTGCGGTCTTTATCAAATCCTTTAGCATTGGCATTCTTCATAAACTTTTTGAACGGCCTCGTGATATAGGATTTCATTTTAGAATCTTCATCATCTGAAGACTCATCTTTGTCACTGCTCTTGGCCTTCAATGCCATGCTCTTTCCCTTACTAGATTTCCCTATCCTTGTCAAACCCAACTCATAGGTCTGCAGATTGCCAACCAACTTTGTCAAATGAATTTTATTAATATCATTCGATTCCTTAATTGCGGTGATCTTGGCATGAAATCTCTCGGGTAGAGATCTAAGAACATTTATGACAATCTTAAGTTCGAGAATGGTTTCCCTAAGATTAAGGCTGAGTTCACTATGTCCTTGAGCTTGGCATAGAACTCATCAAATGACTCATCCTCCTCCATCTTAATCTCTTCAAAGCTTGTAGTAAGCCTCTGAAACTTTGAATCCTTGACAGCCTTGGTTCCTTCATAGGTTGTCTGGAGGATGGTCCATGCTTCCTTCACAGTTTCAGTACAGGATATCTTCTTGAACTCCTCATTTGTGACTACACTGAATAAAGCATTTGATGCCCTACTGTTGAAGTTAACCGCCTTGATCTTAGCATCATCCCAATAGGTCGGCGCTTCTTTGGGCTTAGTCCAGCCTATCTCCACAACTTGCCATACTTTTCATCTAATAACTGCAAGAAAGCTCTCATGCGTATTTTCCAGTATACATAGTTAGTGCAATCAAATAAAGGAGGTATAATAAAAGATTGTCCTCTATCCATGACAAACAAGGGTCAATAGATCACACAGCAAAGATTAAAACCTAATCAGAGTATACCTGCTCTAATACCACTTGATAGGCAAAGAATGTATTGGCCCTTTGTAATGAATTAACTAATTAATTAGTCAAGTTAATTAAACACATTCTAGATTTACCCAATTACAAGTAAAGTGTGTTTTGTCAAAGTATTAACCAATTCCACATTGACATATGTTCCTAACATGATTCACATATATCCTAACACAATGGAAACTTTTCTCAAACTACTTGACTTGGGTGAAAAGACCCACCTAAGATTGAGGATGTGTTCACAAGATGTTTGTGGTGCTATATTGCCTGAGATGAGGACACATTTAATTAATCACATTTGTCCATAATTCATTTTGACCATAAAGGGGACTCTCGAGCCATGGCATTGGGCTAAAACACTTCTCTCTATGACTTTTGAAAAAAGTGGCAAGAAGCTTAAAAAGTTGAGCCCTTAAGAGAAGTGAATATTCTAAACTAACCCATGGCCTATGATTTACTTATTACCAAGGGCAGAGCTAGAAATTTTAGTTTGGGGGGGCCAAGGTTAAACTATCTCATAGTGAGTCACAATTCAAAGAAAAACTCAAAATGTTACGTATATGTTTTTGTGCATTGGTTTAATCAATGTAATTCTTATTAGTACTTAAAAAAACTAAATGACCAATTAAGTATCTTAAGTTCATTTTCCCTTCTAAGTTTCTCTTAGTCCTTTTAACAACCATACGTTCAAACCATTCAAGAAATTAAATATAAATATAACAATTACATCTACAAGAAAATATACATTTTTTAGAATTAAAAATAACAAAATCCTTATAAGCCAATATGAAATTATATATAAAGATACAATATGACTTTGTATTTTGATTAAAGCTTATCAATTGGTTTAATTAAAAAAAAAAAGGAGAAGAATGCTCTAGTACTTCTCAAGATCTTAAAGTCATTTTTGCTAGTTTCAAATAAGTTCAGCACTCTTTTTTGAGAAAAAATTATACAAAGAAAGGAAAGAATACAAAGCCAAAAGAATGGCCACAGCAAAATAGAGCAGAAAAAACAAAGTAGGAAAAACAGCAACAAGTATATTCAGTAACAGAGAGCAACATTTACTAGCAAGTAGCAACAGATGCGGACAACAATCCAAGCCTACTACATAGAGCAATATAATAACAATAAAGAGCAATATCAGCTCACACCAGATCAGAAAAATATATTGAAGCATAGGAATTGAAAAAGTAAAACTTCTAATGATCAAGCCAATGGTCTGACATATGAAGGAGTTTTAACAGTAAAGACTAAGAATAAATGAGGGAAAATATTAAAAGATGAAAAGGCAAGTTTGCAAGGAACACTAAATGTGGACAAATTGGGGGGGGGGGGGGGGGGAATAATTTTTCATGTGGGGGCCAGTTCTTAGAAAAATGGTTAAAGTATGCAATTTTACCTACTCTAAAAAAAATTTTAAAACTTTTGGGGGGGCCATGGCCCCCCCACTCATCAACGTAGCTCCACCCCTGCTTATTACTAAGCCCAAGTTTTGAAAGATTGAAAGATTTTGAAACAACTTATAGGCCTAGGTCTAAAATATATCATGGCATCACTTGTTATTTTGATTGCCCCATTTGGAGATTCCCTTTAGAAGATTCCTTTTTTAATTTTTTTTCTTTAAAAAAAAAAAATTTGACACAAATTTTTTGAATTTTTAAGGGAAATACTTTTATTATTATATGTTTAGTTATTATTATTCACAAGATGCCCAAAAAAAAAAACGCAAGAAAAACATGACCCGAAGTGATGCAAAGGGACGATCCACAAGGCAATGTAATGGGCTTCAGGACAAAATTGGCCAATGCCCTTTTCACGCAAATTATACAGTCTTCTGCCCCCTTCTCAAACTAATTAGGGAAATGCCCCTCTTTTAAAACTCAATTTTCTAAAAATCGAGTTAAGCTCTATAGTGGCGTTTTTAAGGAGCCTATAGTGACGTTTTAAGGACCTATAGTGCCGTTTTGGAGCTCAGCTCCATGAACTCAAGTTATAGGTAAAAATAAATAAATAAATAAATTGCCTATAACTCAAGTTCATGGAGTTCGAGTTCCAAAACGCTACTATAGGTCCTTAAAACATTACCATAAACTCCTTAAAACGCCACTATAGGGCTTTAGAAATTTTTTTTTTAAACTCGATTTTGAGAAAATCGAGTTACAAAAGAGGGGCATTTCCCTAATTAGTTTGGGAATGGAGTAGAAGGCTGTATAATGTGCCCGAAAAGGGAATTGGCCAATTTTGTCCATGGGCTTCAACCTATTCTTCATAGTGTGAAGACTCTTCCAAAATTCAAGTCTCATATGTCATTTTAATGTAGAGCTCTTGATCCTTAGAGCTTGAGGTCACCTAGCTCAGTCAAGGGTTTTTGTTGAATGTGTTATATATAACCTTTCATAGACCTTAGGTAACCTCAGAAAGAAGAAATGACTCGAATCCTTAGAGGAAAACCATTAAATTCGCACATCTTGATACTGTCAAAGAGATGAGATCACCTAGAAATACGTGTGCGCATTCAAGTTCAAAAGAAGCCTGTATCATGCTCTTCTCTTTCCCATGGATGATATGGGTGCTAGCAATGACATAGGTGAAAATATAGTTTATAATGATGATTACAACTCTGAGAAAAACATTCAACAAAAATAATATAGAACTTGGTTTGAATGATTAAATATTCATCATTGTATATGCTTGCGTTGTTACAATAGTAGAAATGTTTGGAAACATCATGTTGTTCTTTGTGTTGTGTTCCATAGTTGTATTGTTATGTATATCTATGGTGTCCAAAACATATAACTTTGGAATTTGGAGTTTACCATTTGTTTATATATTGGTAATTTGGTACATATTGTTCTGTGTGTTGTGTTCCTTCCTTAGTTGGATTGTTATGTATATTTGTGGTCCAAACTTACAACGTTGGAATTTAGAGTTGGCCATTTGTTTATATATTGGTAATTTGGTACTTTTGGTGGTCATTTCTGTAAAGTTGTGATTTACAACTATGTTTTATGTTGGTTTTATTCCATGACAAAAAGTGTTGTAATTGCATTAAATTATTTCCTTGTATTTTGTAGGAATTTATTGTATTGAGTTTAGTATTAAGTTGGTGAAGAATCGAGCATGAAATAAAGAATCAGTGCAGTTTCGCAATTGGCTCGCAAGTAGCTCACAAGAAGGGTTCCCACGAAAAGGGCACGTGAGAAGCATATGTTGGAAGCTGAAGAGTTATGCCAGCCTGGAGGATTTCGCGAGTGTCTCGTGGATAAGGCCTTCTGGCGAAATACTCGTGAAACATTCTGCCTGAATGATTTTTAAGTGTAACTTTCTTACCCTTCACCCATACTATATATACCATCATTACCCACAAAAGTATGAGAGGCCATTCAAAGAGAAAAACACTAGATAGATTTTCTACAACACAACACACCCATCTTTTAAAAAAAGAGCTATTCATCCTTAGTGAGAAATTATTGTAGCATCTTCTCCTTCTCTCTCCCATTGTCATACCTTGAGAGGAGATTTGTACCCAAACACAACTCACACCTATTCAAAGTGTAGAGAGTGTTTTGTAGTTTTGGAAGCCTTGGGGATTTGCCAAAAGAAGCCGATGAGGCTTGGCGGATGCAATCGGGCGTATTTTGAGATCCATAAAGCTTAAGAAGACATGACTCTGAGAAGTCCGTTAGTAGCAGGAGCTTGGAGGGCTCAAGTACATTAGGTAGACTAGGCTTAGAGGGTCTTTTATTATTCATGTACTCCAATTTTATTCTCTAGTGGATCGATTTCGACTTTGAGGGTCGCAGAAAGGTTTTTCGCCAGGTTTTCAGTTTTCTCTTCGATAACACGTCTTGGTATTATCTTGTGGTTGCATCTCTCTTCTCTTACTCTTGTACTTTACTTTTATTGTTTGTTGTTCATGTTTATGCACTAGAGTAGTTTTTCGATTTATTGCTCTTCATCACTCTTGTTCCACACTTAGATAAGTTAAAGTAAAAGCAATCTAGCCGTAATTTTAAAATTAAGGTCTAAACAAGCTCTTGTGTTTTCACACAAATTCGAGCTTTCAATTGGTATCAGAGCATGTACACTTGTTTTGGTTTTATTACCTGTTAAGTTCTAAGGTCTTAGGATTTTATGTATTTAGAACTCTAATTTGTAATGTTGGCAAACTATGATCAAAACAATGTACTTACTCTTGTTTATGCTTGCTCAAAGTTGTTAAAATATTGTAAAGTTGGAATCGAGTGACTGCAGATGCATTGGGGCATTTCGGCCTGACTCGATCGATTGAAGGTTAGACTCGATCGATCGAAAGTCGGCCCAGATGCGTTTTCTGCAGAATTTCCAACTCAGCCCAAACTCTTTAAACGTTTAGGGTTTTATGTTTTTACCCTAGGTATATAAGGCAAACCCCAGCCACGTTTTTAAGAGTTGCACAAGTTGTATTGTTGCTCATACATTGCGGTTTTGTGTAAATCTCTTGTGAGATCTAGAGGAGCTTTCCTTTACACAAAGTTTAGGGTTTTCAAGATTGAGATCACTTCAACATCTTGATGATCAACTTGGTTGCTGCCTTTGAAGCTTAAAGAATATCAAGCATGGGTGCTTGTAGCTGATCAAGGGATTCAAAGAAAGAAGTAATCCGTAGACTCGGAACCTGCGCGTGGTCATGTTAGGAAGTTTTACTGGTGGGTAGCATTAGGAAGTCAAGCGGGGAGCTTGTAAGTCCTTTTGTAATAACTTCAATTCTTTCTTAGTGAATTCCGTTTTGCCTTGAGGATCGGTGGGTAAAATCCTCCCCAGGTTTTTCTGTGTGGTTTCCTGGGTGATCATATCACTGTGTTATTTATTATTCCGCTGCATTATATTTTTGATATGATTATTTGATTGCTTTAACCTAGAACTGCTTAATTTGACTAAGTAACAACTTGGCTAATTAACTAGGCTACGCAATCTGGTTATTTGTTAAGGGGTCTAAACCGTTCATTACCTAAGTGTGATCATTGACCCCTTGTGTTTATTTGCCATGAATAGTGCTTTGTATGCTTCTATGCATGTTTTGGATGTTGATGAATGTAACATACCACGTATTTGTGAAAATGCCTCTACGAGTGATAATCCTCATGATTGTGATGCTATGTTACATGAATCTATGGGTGTTGTTGATATTCCTAACATCAAACTCTTGAGGAAAAAGGCTAAGAAGTTTCATAAGAATTTGAGCAAGTTATTTTGTGAAAATGATGATTTGATTGCTAAACTCAATGAATCTAACAAATTAGTTGAGAAATATAAGAAACTTGCTGAAAATTCTCTTGAAAAGCTTAAAGAGATTGAATGTTTAAATATGGACTTGAATGCTAAACTTGTTTTGTCTAACAAACTTGTTGATAAGCTAAAATGTGAAAATAAATCTCTTAAGATGCATGCCAAATGTTTGATTACTGAATCTATTGCTGAAAATGATGAAAATATTTGTTGCAATCATGATTTATTACCCGATTCTATGCCTATTGTGTGTTTTACCTCAAAGGATAAATCGGTGTACATTCCTTCACATAAAAGAAATCAAAAGGTGGAGAGAAAAGCTCTTAAGTCAAAGCCTCCATTTAGGCTTCAACCTAAGGTTTTGGATGGATCTAAGTTTGTTCCAACTTGTCTAGGGATGGCAAAATGTACCCGACCCACGGGTACCCGGTCCAACCTGACCCTAATGGGTCGGGTTTTACCCAACCCGTTTAACATTAGGGTCGGGTCTGGGTTTTAATTAAAAAACCCGAAACGGGTTCGGGTCGGGTCCGGGTATAGGCATACCCGGCCCGAACCCGACCCGAATATAATATTAAAAATTAAAAAAAAAAAACCCTAGCTATAAATACTCACTTTCTAACCCTAATCCCTAATCCCTCAGACGCTTTCACTCTCTCACCCTCTCTGTCTTGCCAAGCCGCCTCTCATTCTCTCCCTCACCCTCACTCTCACTCTCACTCTCACAAGACCGCTGCTGCTTCCTTCACCGGCGCTGCTACTCCTTGCATACCTAACCTCTCCGGCACCGCTCCATTCTCCAGACGCAGCTGCTTCCTTCAGACGCCGCTGCTCCTCCCTCACCTCGTCAGGCCCTCCTCCACCTCACAAGGCCGCAATGCTCTCATCTCCCTCACCTCGTCGTGAGCTCAAGCTCTTGCAATGAAATTCGTTCTGTTTGTTCATAGAATCAAATTTATATTTTCTAGTGTAAGTGCTATTTTTGTTGAATAGGATCTACTTGTTTGATTTGATTTTGTAGGGTCTTCTTGTTCGAACCTAGGGTTTATATGTTAAATCTTTTTTTTACTTTTGATGTGGGAAAATATTGTAATGAAAAATAATGGTTCTTGTTCCGATCTGTTGTATTTTCTATTGTAATCAAATTTGTATTTTCTAGTTTAAGTGCTATTTTTATAATTCTTGTTCCGATCTGTTAGTTGTTGAGAAAATAATGGTTTTGATTGGTTTCCATCTGTTCAGATCTGGATTTTCTTGTGTTCTTTTTCCGTTACTGTTTGGTTACTGAGAAAATCAGCATCAAGCAAACAATTTTTTTTTTATTGGGCCACAAAATGAGCCTTGAAGTACCATAGCCCAACGGAGCCCGTGGAGCCCGCGGGGCCCGACTGGCCGAGTTCGGGGTTTAAAAAAAAAGCCCGTTTAATAAATGGGCCGGGTTCGGGCCAAGAGTTCAGGCCCGCGGGTCGGGTTCGGGTATTAAAAAACCCGGCCCGAACCCGACCCATTGCCATTCCTAAACTTGTCACCATTGTGGTGTGATTAGTCATATAAGACCTCAATGTCATAAGTTGAAGAAAGAACAAAACCATGTTGCTAGATCCCTTCCCAAAAAGCCTAGTGGAACTAAACACATTGTTTGTCACCATTGTAGTGCTTTTGGTCATTTTAGACCTAATTGCTGTAAGTTTTATACTCTTGAAAGAATCAAAAGAAAAGATAAATTGAGTTTCTTGGAAGTTGTGCTAAAAAGGGTAAAGCAGATTTGAGTGAAAATAACATGTTGTTAAAGAAAGTGTTTAATGCTCTTAACTCATTGTCTATATGCATCTTTGGTTCTCATTCTTCCAACCCTCGTCTCTCTTCTCATGAGACACTCATTCCAAACAATTGTTCCGTTTGGATGAGGAAGGTTTCCTATGGTTGAGCTTTTGCTCTTTTTAGTCCTTAATCTAATTCTTTCGATCTTTATAGAACCCTTCATGCATTAGATGCTATATAATCATGCATTTGTGCATCTTGCATTTATTTGTATGCATTGCTTTTGTTTTTTATCTTACTTTTATGTTTTAGTTTTGTGTGAGTAAAAAATTCAAAACCACATAAAAAATGAAAAATTCAAAAAGTTTGATCGTATATGTTTGAGCATATATCATATGTGAGTTTAGTCTTGTACCTCCGTACTAATGGATTTTTGCATTTATGAGCTTAACTTGTTATGTATGCACATCTATCTTTGTAAGAAAAATCTTGACATCTATGTGTGATTGTTGTAAATCGATCTTCAAACTTGTCATGAATGATTAGTCAATAGTCATGTTGGTTTTGCTACATGCATATACTTGTGCCTATATATCTTCCCACTCTTTTATGTTTTTGCTTATAACTCAATAAATATCAAATCTCGAAAAGAGATAATGAGCTGCAAAAGCCGTTGCACATACTAGTATTCAATTATGAAAAAGGGAAAACGACTTGTAATGAAAATGTATGGTACCCAAAAGCCAAAGGCTTACTCTCAAAATTGAAATATTAAAAATTTCAAGCATCAATCTCAAAAAGAGATGTATTGTCCTTAAATGATCAAATGTTATAAGTTGAATGAAGCCAAAATGAAAAGTTTCAAAAATATGTAATTATTTTCTTGTGGGAGGTTATATATGTTCATTTCTATAATTGAAATAAACCACTTGACTTAGTACTAGTTGTGTATGACTTGATTAAATTAATTATTAAAACTTCATTCTAGACTAAGGACTATTCTACTACTTGTTTAAATGTGATGTGTGTGTGCTCAACTATATATGGATCAAACCAAAAAGATTTTTGATTATTTTATATGTATTTGGAAGTAATTTTTATCACTCTTTGTATTCATGTTTAGTGCTTACTTTGTTTTCATTTTCCTCTTCGATAATACGTCTTGATGTTATCTTGTAGTTGCATCTCTCTTCCCTTATTCTTGTGCTTTACTTTTATTGTTTATTGTTCATATTTATGCACTAAAGTAGTTTTTTGGTTTATTGCGCTTCATTTACTCTTGTTCCACACTTAAATAAGTTAGAGTGAAAGCAATCGAGCCGTAATTTTAAAATTGGGGTCTAAACAAGCTTTTTTGTTTTCACACAAATCCGGGCTTTTAATTTCCTTCCTTTTATAATTAATTTGTGTTAATTTGTTTTCCCAATGGCTCTTTAACATATATCATCATATGGGGGCCTTTTTATTATTATTATTTTTTTCTCTTACTAAATTAGCATCTTTCAACCCTTAATCCAATCAATGAAACCCTCTCACCAATATGTATAAAGATTCCTTATTAACAACCATGATATGTACCCACACAAGGAGGAAATGATACTTGAGTCCCGCGGCCGTGAAAATGCATATCAAATAATGTTCTCTGAGGTATCAAGGATAGCATGTAATTGATGTAGGCGGGACCTTACTCATGGTGACGTCCAAAAAGTCCACTTCCCAAACAGATCATCGATTCATCGGACCTTTATCCATAATGGATAGGCTTTTCTGTCATTTAGCAAAAGAACCGAGCAAAGCCATAAAATTTTTTAATCAATAAAACCATAGTGACGTCGACATCATAATTGCAAGACACGTGGCAAAAGTAAGCAGGGCAAACCTTGAACTGCAGAGGAGGTCCCGTGTTGGCCTTCAAGGGGCCACAAGCTTCGTTTGTGGTTGCAATTTCCCTTCATAAGTTTCTTGGCCTTGCATGGCCCAATTTGCTTCGCCCTCTCTCTCTCTCTCTCTCTCTCTCTCTCTCTGGGAACTGAGTGCTATTTTCAACAGGTTAGTTTACTCATTCATTAGTCTCATTGTTGTGCTTTTTCTTGCTTTGTGAACTGACTTTTTTTCTTTTTTTTTTTTTAATTGCCTTGTGCTGTTATTCTACACTTTTCCTTAATGGGTATTCTTTATTTTCTTTATTTAAGCTGTAATTAGTGAGATTGAGTTGCAAAAGTTTTCCTTGTGTGGCACAACTCTGATGCTTGTAGGTTTTGTTTGTACTAACCTTTTCCATATGAGTTTTTTTTTTTTTTGGTGGTATTTTTGAATTAATGATGCATGTTTGAGTATTGGAATTACTTAAAATATATACTTTGTGAGTAACCACCGTTTGTAAATTTTCATCAGTGTGATTAGTTTCATGAATAATAAATGTCAGTTGCTTGAAGAAAAGACTTCCTATGCTGAAGCCTAGGGACAATTTTGTAACCATGTTGCTTGTATGAGATTTATATGGAGGCATGATTTCTTCTTGAATAGAGCTTTAAGTGTTGACACACTTCCGATTAGTCCTCCTATTTTTGGATGATATTGCTTACAATAATTGTGAGCAACTCAATACCTCTTAAAAGTGCCCGATTTCAAATATTTTTGCTTCTCTAAAATTGGTGGATAATCTTACCTGTATCTGGTATTTCGTACTAGGATTGCTTTAAACTTTACTAACAATTTTATCATGCAATACATCTGAATATAACAGAAACATGGAAAGATAAAATATCTTCATTTAATTGAGGTAGTGGAAATTATTAGGATAATGACTAGATGATAAAATTCAACTTAATCTTTTGAGATAAGTGATAGTTTATCATGGTATCAGAGCATGTGGTCATGAGTTCGAAACCTGCCTCTACCCTAGCTCCCATTTAAAATGTTAAAAATACTACTTGTTGGGCACCACTTATTAAGGGGGAGTCTAAGCGCACACGTGAGAAGAGTATTAAAATAATAATTTTAATGATAAAATTCATAATTTTCTAACAATTTAAGCTTTTGAAAAAAGAGCTTCATAGCTCAAGAATTTTCCAACGAAATAATTTATCACTTAATTAGGTTGGTTTGAAGCTTGAAAAATCTTAGAATAAGAAGTCAAAGGACTTCTCCCTCACAGTGTTGATCCATTAATGACAAGCATTTTTGCTTGAAATACATGAGAAAGTGCTAATGTTTTGACAGATGATCTTTGTCTAATTGACTATTTGGCCATAGAATAGATAGAAATAGCACGTCTTTTTTCTTCATTTTCTTGCACATTCCATGTGAGTGTGATAATGTGAGCCAAGCTCTGATGTTATTTGTTATGGTATTAACTTCAACATATATAAGTGTCACAAGAGACTTTTGGGCTATGATTATGGCCATGACATGAAATTCATGTTTTAATATGGCCTCAAAATGGCAAGATGCTTTGCAGAAGAATTACATCAATGTATTATACGAGATACCTCTTAGATGCAAGACAGATTCCCTTGATTAATTATTATGTTTAGAGGCTCAAAGTACTTTTCCAAAAGTTAAAATGGCTTAAATTTGATGCAATTGTAAATTTTATGAGTGCATAGGTGCCATGAGAGACTTGTAAGGGATATTTACAGGAATATCTGGAAAAAAAAAAAAAAATGTCCTCCTTTGGAAAGTAATAACTTGATGGTCACCAAGGCCATACATAGTGCTATGTTTGCAGCTTCTCCAAATTAATTGCTTTTCTATAACTGGTCAATATTCATAATGCTTTGATTATGTGGCTGTTAACTTCTTCCCCCCCCCCCCCCCCCCCCAACCACCCCAAATTCTTTTCTAGTTTCTCTCCCCTTTTGCTTTAGTTGTCATGTTCTATTTTCAATATAAGCATAAATGGCAATGGTAAGGTATTTTGTAAATGTTTGTGTATGATTGCAGTTTTTATTTCTTCCAATACACCTGTTGTCATGTTATAAAATTTGTAGTTGTTCATTTTCCTCAAAATACTTTAAAAAACTTATAGAACATATGACACATCCTGATGATATCATTTTGGTTTTACTCAAGATTTGAGCTTCTGTAAGGGAAATGCTGTTTAAGGTCCATTCATTGCTGTCTTGATTCTTCCAATGGCAATTAATGCAAGCAAGGTTTCAAGTGGTCCTGTGGTGACTGATAGGACAAATGTCTCTAGATTCACTGGATCTGCATCTTCTTTTGCCATGTCACCGCAACACAAATTGCAGCTTACAAGTCAAGGAATTGAACTTAGACAATCAAGCCCTGGGCGTCTCTTGAAAGCAAGCTCAAGCTTTTCTGGTGAGGGTTTGTGGGGCCTATGTCGAAAACCTTTTAGTTTCATTTCTCGGGGCTCTTCTCTGTTATGTCGGTCAAGAAAAACACATAATACCGAAGCAAAAGAATGTGTTACAACTTATGGTGATTGTGAAGATGTAACTAGGTAAGAATGATTAAGTATAAATGATCAACTGCCATTTTATTGATATAGTTTTCCATACTTTAATTTGATTTTTTTTTTTTAACCTGTCATGATGCATGTATTCTAAAGTTTCTGGAAAGGATTTACTATGACATGTATATTTTAGAAGGGCATTGTTTTTTTCCATGTCTGCAAGGCAGCAAGGTGTTGGAAATGGCTACCTAACATCTAGATATGGGAAGATGGCTGTATCCGCAACTATTTTCATAATTGAAGGTGTTGAAATAGATATAATTGAATGTGGATGGGATATATAATGATGAACTTTTAACTATAAAATAGTTACTTTTACGAAAAGGCTACATGTTTCAGATCAATCCTTATGCTAATATCCAATGTGTTAGACATGCATCATGTTTATCATCTCAGCGCATTTCCAAACACCCATAGGGATTAGTTGTTAGTTTGAGAGCTGTTGCACTGAAGCATATGCCCTTCGTTTAGCATGCAAGTGTCACAATCTGTAGACCGTCTTCTATGGCTAACTAGTTAAAACATACATGTAAGTTGGACATTATGATACGTATATGTCTAGATAATTAGAATTAATTTCCATAACCTTTTAGCTTTGTTTTGCATCAAGCATGTGATATTTCCTGGTCTCTATTGAGCCAATAATGCTAGGAACTAGATAAGGCTTCATCAACATATTAGCATGGTTATAGAAGGACTAATTAAAGATGAATGTGTCATCATATCTGTTGGGTAGAAAATCTCACCACATTTACAAATGAAATAAAATTATTATAAAAGGTAACATAGCATTGGTTTATGTGTTCCATCCCGCAAGGCCAAAATCTCAAAATTACTTGAGCACTTGTGTAACAGGAGTGGAAAACATGGACATATAGGTTCTGTATGGCTATTATAGATCTACTCTACTTTTTTCTCCCTTGGAAATCTATGTGTGCTCATATGTGTTTGGTGAAGCCTTTCTTCACTTATCTAAAGTACAGCTTTTTCTACTCTTTACATATTTTCACCTACAAAGTAAGGTTATTCTCCACTATGTTCAGCAATATCTATATTCCAGTTCTATATACTTCTGTTACAATGGCTATTGTTCATTAGTAAACACTTCATTTGTAACTAGAAAATGAAATTGTAGAAAAAAAAAAAAATAAAAAAAAAAAAAATAACTAGACAAGCCCTTATGCCCAAATGATTGTGCAATTTCATGCTTCCTGATGTTGACTTGTGTTGAGCTTTTAAGTTAGTTGATGCTTTCATTTTATTTTATCTATATTTCTAAAAATCCTGTTGTAAAGCAGTGCACAAATTGGAGATGAAGAAGATGAGCATCAAGCTATGCCTGAGAGAACTACTCACTCCAATCTGGGCTTAGCCGAAGCTTGTAAATATGTCCACAATGATGCTAAGTTTGTAAATGAAAGGGCTCGTAATGACATTTTCTTGCTTTCTCGGTAATCCTCAGTACTATGTAGGCCTGATTATTAAGAGCTTGCAATGATGATCATGAATACCATGCATTTTGGATGTAAGATTATAGAAATTTGGTGAACTAGATAACTCATTTTTTTAAAATTACAGGCAATGAATTCTTGGGTTCAAACTAGGCTAATTGGTAAAGCCTTAGGGCATCATATTGGAAACATGAGATTGAACCTGCTTACACCGAGGATTTAAGAGAGAGTGGGGGGGGGAAGGGAGGGGGGGGTGGGTGGGTGGTGTCATTCAGGTTGAGCATTTCTTTCGTAGAAAATATGTGTATGAATTAAGCCTATCTAATAAAATCAGTGGAACATGGCACAGTGGTTCTGTTTGGTTGGGTTTAAATATTAGTTGTTGGTATTAGCTTGGCTATACATGGTCTTTAAAAGTATTTTGATTTTATGTAAATGCATTACTGCTAATTGTTTTCCGCTTAATGTCAGTGGCATAATGAGGTTGGATGCCCGTGCACGTCAAGATTTAGCTATTCTTGAGTCACAGTTTCTTAAGCTCAATGGTAAAACTTTTTCCTCCCTCTCCAGCTTTAAGAGCTGTCCAATTGCTAAATATATGTTAATTGGGCAATAATGAAATAATCCAAAGTTGTACTGCAAAACAAGAAGAATGAGCTTGTTTTATAGCATAAAAGACTTTATCTTGAGCGTGTAGAATCAAATTCACAAAATTTCAGGTATCTATGTCACTAAAATATTCCATTTTTTGTTTGTAGTGATGATTTCTCTTTTTCTTTTTCCTTATTTTTTTGGTGTTGGGGGGTGGGGGGATGGCTATTTCCCATAACCTACAGTGGAATTGATTTTGTTTTTCTGTGGTGCCCAAACATGTTATTACTAATTTGTTATGTTTTATCAAATTTAAGGTTTTCCTCATGCTGACCTTATGCTTTGTAGCCCGGGCAAGAGAGGATACCGAGAAAATTGACCGTGATGTGAAAAAAAGGGCTGAACACCTGCATCATATTGCCACTGTATGTATGGCCAAATTCTTCAATATCGGTTTACTTGGGGATGAAGACACGAATTTGCTATTGCCTATGTGGTTGATATTTCAATGATCTTTGTATCCTCTTGCAGATATTGACAGACAAAGCTCAATCTAGATTGAAAAGAGCTGCTGACAAGCATTGGAGTGATGGAGCCCTAGAGGTGCCATTACTATTTTAATTATCTTGTACTTCTTGTATGTTCGCAGAATTCTAAATCTGTTAAGTTGTACAGGACCCTTACGATTTTATTTCTATCCAAACATTAGGGGGTTCAAATGTTGCAATTGAAAGTTTTGGATTAAACTGTGATAGGACCAAAACCCAAGGAGATAAATTGTAATTTCCTGTAAATTTTATTATTAAGTATAGATGTTGGACCCTGGTGTGATAGCAAGTGCTATCCTAGAAATTTTATAATAATTATTGTGAAATAATAGGAATTTGAATTAGTTTAATACTTCCATACATGGTAAAGATTGGATTATTCTAGTTGACTGCCTAGATAGTGTAAAATTAAGTAATGTTGCATATAGAATAAATAGCATTAGAAATGAAAATTCATATTACATATGGAAGTACATGTATCAAAAGCTCATGCTTGTTTGGATTTTTTTTTTTTTAAGTGTGAATATGTGGTGTGTTAAAATTTGACGTGTACAACATGGGTATGCTCTGCCTTTAGAAGCAGAGTAATGCTACAAACACAACAATTGAGTTGGCAAGATTTTATGGTTCTCATCTAGACCAACTGCTGACATCATTTTTTTACCTACCATTAACAATTTGCCGCCTTGGCAGTTGTGAAATTTTTTGTACCTAGAGTTATTGTTAGAAGCACCCATACAACACAAGAAAGAGGCAACTAGGTTGGTAACATGGGAAATGTGCCATGGAGTTAGAGAAGTTGGCAATAGATTATAGAAATGATACAATTTGCAACATAATTAGAGGAGCCTAATTAAAAGGGAGACATGGTTTGCATGAAATGTTAAAAGTGAATTAAACAGAGGAACCAACTAGGTCTAGGTGAGAAGGGCAATGGGAAGGGGATATGATCACAAAATTATTCCTGATGTTACACATGGGTTTGTGCTTTGATGCACATAGAATACTTGCAAATATGTGTGTTTAATGTGTTTGAATATTACTGTTGTGAGTAATATGACAACAGTACTTTGTTTGAACTTTGTTGCTTGAATAAAATTTCTTAGTTCCCTCCATCCCCACTTCCAAAAAAAGAAAAAAAACCTGTCACAAGTAATACATGTTATATGTAAGTCATATTTATGCCACCATTTGACTCATTTTCAGGCTGATTTGCGACTTGCTGACTTCCGTGCAAAACAACGCGCAATGGAAGATGCACTAATGGCTTTGGAGGTCAACTGTTCTATTCTTTGATGCTGATTATGAATGGGATAATTTATAGGATGATCTCTTATTCATTGTTTTCATGCATCATAATGGAGATTTGCTTGATACTAATCTTTATCATATCTTTTTTATTTTGAATATATTATGGACATTCTTATTTTTGCTTCTAAGATTATATTTCATTCCTGTTTTGTGAATATGCAGTTAATAAAAAATATCCTTGACATGATGGTGAGCAAGATGTACAAATTGTAAGTTTTTTCCCCCAGTTAGTATTATCTACCCCTCACCTCATCCCCTGCAGGAGGTGATAAATTAAACAGCCTTGAAACCCTAATTTCTAATATGTTCAATCCAGCCCTCTGCGTCAGTCAAAAGGATCTCTATCAGGCAACAACATGATGGGGCGTATAATGCTTGAAAAGAATGGGAAAACTCTTGATTTCTTCCCTGGAGAAGTGTCAACTGATCGTATCGCTGCTATTCAGGTTCTTTTTTATGGCTTATAACACTTATAACCATCAATGCATCAGGAATAATGACTTTTGTATGGTTTCGTTTCATAATGTGCAGGAAGCTTACTGGAGTATGGCATCTGTACTCTCTGAAGCTGATGGGATTGACTATACTGATCCTGAAGAGGTTCAAATTTCCTTGTATTCATGCTCCTGATCTGAGGGACCATTAGTGTTCTTATGGTTTCAGTATCTGTTTATTGACTACTATTTACTATCTGGAGCAGCTTGAGCTGTTGATTGCAACTCTTATAGATCTCGATGCAATGGATGGTAAAAGTAGCGTCTCGCTATTGGCAGAGTGTTCAAGTTCTCCTGATGTCAATACTAGGTGAGCTAATTATGCATAGCTTCTTATATTATTTTGTAATATTACAGCCCAATCCTGTTAAAACTTCTTGTAAGCATGAACATTATTCTGCACATAGATCAGCAGCATGGCCATGATCGGTCACTTTTGCTGCACTTGAACAATATTTTTTTCATCCCATTATGATAATCGCAATGGCTGCAAAGTAGCAGTACTTAGGTAAGCACAAGTTTATTAGCCACATTGGTCAATGGTATCATGTTTGACAAAATTCTGAAGGAAGATTCGGTTATATAGCAATATAACACCAAGATGGAAACCTGAAAGTATTCTGGTAAAAACATTTACTTTCATAATTGAGATATTATTAGTATACCTTACTTTGTGAGTAATTTATTCTTCCTTGTTATTTTCTGTGGTATAGAAAAGCCGTAGCCAATGCATTGGCAGCAGCCCCATCCATGTGGACTCTTGGAAATGCAGGCATGGGAGCCTTACAGGTAGTTGATTCTGAAGTGTCACAGTAATACTTTTGTACACTTATTGGCAGAAACTGATGTTTCTGGTTCCCTTTTTTTAGAGATTGGCGGAAGATACTAACCCAGCAATTGCTATTGCGGCATCCAAGGCTATCTTTGAACTAAAGAAACAATGGGAGATAAATGAAGGAGACAGCTGGAGGTTTATGATGAACCAGGAGACTATGGAGGAAGTAGATAGTCAAAGAGCAGATGATGATACAGATACACATTGAAGTACTTTTATTTAAACAACTGACTGTAGATATTTACATGAAGGTCTCAGTAGTAGGTTAAACCCTCTGATCATTAGAAAGTGATTAGTACTGATGTAAAGGAAAATGCTGTTATATTATAAATTAGCTTATTTATCAATTAATCTCCAATTTCCCTTGCTTGTAAGTATATGGATATTCTCTTCTCTTTAATCTTTATATTGTTTACTGGTGGCATTGATGCACCAGGACTGTTGTGAAAAGGCTCTTACTCATCCACTATACAGGGCGTGGAGCTTTTGTATGTATACAATAACATGAATCACGACAACTTCTACTTGGATGAATGATGAGACTATGGTCCTCATGCACATTAGAGGGGGCAGCTTAAAGAATTGCATGTGGTTAAGATGGCTAGTCTTGCATGACATTTTGTTTTCCCTTTTGGTTTAGACACTGGAATTTTCACATTTAACGTCCCACCTGAAGTAATTATCCTTTTGAGGTTTTGCCTCCCATCTGAAGTAATCATCTTTTTTAAGGTTTTGCCTTTTTGCCAAGGTGTGTTATGCACATCAAAGCCTACTAGGGAACAATGACAAAGTAATGTCTGACAGAAGTGTGATTAGTGATTACATAACTCACAGGTCTCCTTTTAAAAGGTCCAGCCAACTGAGCATTTAGATTTGGTCTAATTTCTCTGTGCCATGACCTGTTCACTGATGCTTTTATACCAAAACCTGCAAAATTGTCTGCTAAAGTGCCTCAATTTCTTCCACTAATATATGTATATATATATATATATATATCACAGATTTTGCATACAGTGAGGACAAGACCACCAACTTACCTGACTAGTGTATGAATGGGCCCATGAAATAAGCTACATTTTCCATATTGTAAGGCCATGTGCCTCTGTGTAATGCATGAATATACCGCCTTCTTGAATTCCAATATGGGCTTAGTGATTACAGTATTGGAATGGAGCAACCCCATCAACATCATTTGGTCCCACAACATGGTGGGCTCCATCTCGTGTGGCAAGATGGTCATTATTTTGGGCCCACAAATCACCTAAGATCCCCTAAAATCAAAAGATGGTTAACAAAAATTCTTTATAAAAATTATAAAATTAAAAAAAAAAAGGAAAAAAAAAAAAAAGAGATCACCTTTCATTTTTAGATTAAAGGGACTTGAGTATGTAGAGAGCTCAAAAGTTAAAGTCACATATGTTCAAGGTTTAGTACATTCTTAGCTGTGTCACTAGACAGTAAGTTTTTATGAGCTGTATGGTCCATGTATGCCTATATATGTGTATATAAAATAAAATTGTGCCTCATATGTTATGACTATAACATTTTTTTTTTTTTTATATAGAGTTTCAACTTATGACATCCACTTTTGACAATTGCTCTTTTTATAATCAAATTAAGACACTAATCAGTTTTGTTTTAATTGAAACTTTATTATCAAGGTTTTAAGAAATTTAAATATACTACTTTGATTTAAAAAAATTTCTAAATTTTTTTTTATAAATTTTTTATTAATTCCATATCATAATGTTTTACCATAAATTTTATTTTTATATTTCATAATAAAAGTTTGGCCTTATAGTTGCACTTGTGTTATGGGGCTTAGTATTTGTATTACACATTGTACACCATGCTTTCGTCTTGTGGTACATTATAAATATATTACTTTGATTAGAATTCAATTACTAACAGATTCAATAATTGTTTATTTAAGAAATCAATATTTATTATTAATTATTTTATAATCTATTATATATTATAATTTTGATAATGTGCATTCTCGACAAAGCATAAATTATTATCTATTATATATATATATATATATATATATATATATATATATATATATTTTTTTTTTTTTGATCTATTTTATTTTTTTAATTTCAATTAACTTATTATCATTTATATTTTTAAATTTATACAAGTGAAATATTTACATTAGTTTACATGTAGTTTTGAATTAAACCATACTTAACACAAGCCTAGTACTAATCAAAATCTAAGAATTATCTATTCATGGTACTTGCTACCCTTTCGTTATTTTCTTTGTTTTTCTTTAGTTATGTTTTGTTTTCATTAATTATGGTTTAGTTTAGTAAGCTTTAGAATTCTCAAAAAAAAAAAAAAAAAGTATATATATAATAGTAAGCTTTAGGTAGATCCTTTTATTAATATTCTTAGGTTTTTCTTTAACACGGGAATGAACTTTTGAAAAGCAAAAGCAAGAAGGGAGACTTTGAACTTGATCCCACAAACATTATTACCAGCTTTATTCATACAAAGGCTCTCAAATCACTATCACAGTCCCCCAATTTGATCCACACCCATTTCCTTTTTCTCCTCACTTTTTCTTTCTTCTTAGCCTTTACATCATGCCTACCACTGTGTGACAACCTTGGATCATCATTCCCTCCTACTCACTCTTCTTTTCAAATTTAGTATCCCAAGTTATATATAATTGATGTATGTTATAGTGTTATATATTTTTTTATTAAAAAAAAAATGGTATGACAAATTTTTAGTTGATCAGGTATGAACTCTTGTGAGGACAGCAAATGTAGATTAGAAAATTGACTACATGGATTAAAGAAATAAATCCCCACAGCTTAGTTGAGAAGAGCGTCTGTCTAATTGTGCCATCACTGGTGGGCCTATTCTTTACTTTACAATTTTACATTTATGGCCCACCAACTTATTCATAATAAATGGATGGTGGTGGGCCACTTCTTGCGCGTGGTGTAGCCCAAATCAAAATGGGTGTACTGATTTGGGTAATGTTTGGTTGCAACAATGGCCTCGGTGTTACTTTTCTATATTCATTGAGAATACTATGAGATGCTAACAAGTTGAATTATAAAGTTTTTGATTTTTTTTTTTTAATGTACTACAATGATGATATTTCATGTAATATACTGTTTTTTCCCTCTCTGAATATAATGGGTGGTGGCCTAGAAATCATTTAGGTAAAATGTTGCTGGGTTATTAAATGGATTATAAATAAAATCTAGGTCTAATTACAATTTTACTCCTTGAACTATGTGTCATGGTATAATTTAGTCTTTAAACTATTGAATGTGTCAATCTAGTATTTGAAATTTTTGAAAATTGTTCAACGTTATTTATATTTTCTTTTATGTCAAAGCTAATTGCCAAAATCATACAAAATTGTGTCTTTGAACTTCTTTGGTCTTATCCTTCTCCCAAAAAAAAATTTCTTTGGTCTTATTAATGAGGATTAACATTAATTATAATTGAATCACCAATTCCATAGAAATTACTTGTTTTTAGTGAGGGCAAGGATAATTGAACCTTTTTTAGAACTCTCAACACTATCATGATGCAAAATAATATTTTATGGACGGATTTAACCTTAAAACATAATTTATGGACCCAAATTACAATTTTCTCTTAGATGCAAACCCATATCTCTATGTACTCGGGTAAATGACCTAGAAACTATTATATCAAAGCATGTACAAAAACTACTACAATACATAAGTATATAGAACAGAGATAAGTCTTGTTAGGGATCAAGGTTAAAGTATCTCTATAAATAAAAATGTTAAGTATACAAAGTTCAACTCTTAAAGATTCTTGATAGAAAAAAGACATGGCAAAACGGGTCAGAATTTTTCTGACCCGACTCGACCCGACTCGACCTGAAAAATACCTGACCCGAACCCGATTTTTTTGACCCAAAACACAAACGGGTTGACCCGTGACCCGACCAGTGTTTTTTGTGGGTCAACCCAACCCAAACCCGAACCCAAACCATTTTTTTAAAACTTTTTTTTGGGTAAAAAAAATAGTAAAATTAAGACAATATTGGTTTAATTGTTTATTATGAACTTTAAGGAAACAATTGATACATTTACATAACTACATGCAAATTAATTGAAAGATAAATAGTTGAGCATTCTGTAATGAGTAAAGATTTTTAAATATCAAATAATAAAGTACATGTCAAGATAATCTGGTTACAATAGAGTTAAAAATATAGATTTAAAATTATAGACATATGTGAGAAACATTCACAAATGTGAAAATAGTGAAGTCAAAGTATCAAATTAGCATATATTATGAATGCTTAGACCTATTTTTTAACAATTTATGTCCAAAATAAATGGCTTTTCAAAATAAATTATGATATTTCCTAGAGTGTGTGTTGCTTAACAATGATATGATATTCATAAAAGAGACCATATATAAATAAGTAAGCAATCAAAATTTAATGTATATCTCAATTGAAATAGAGTACCAATCACAATTGATAATAGATTATAAAATTAATTTTCAAGATTGTAAATTTCTTATATATTTTTATTCTTTATCAAATGAGTTATCTAATAAGTCATTTGTAATTTTGTTTTATATTTTGGAATGTTGATATTGTGTAGAAATAAAACTTGTGTATTTATTTTACTTATCTTTGTGTTATTTTGTTTTAGATAGCAATGTTAGGATTTGTATAATTTTAAAATTATTAAATAAGTATTAATAAGTTTAACTGAGTTCATTCTTGATATAAGTGGTAAAATCAAAATAATGCATTTTACATCAAATAATTTATTGCATAACTTTCCAAATGGCAAATACATATTGTTTTCTTTATAAAAATAAAAAAATAAAAATTTTCATGTGAAAAATACAGGTCAACCCAACCCAACCTGCAACCCGATTGACCCAAACCCGTTTTTAACCTACTTAAAATTACCCGTTTTTAACTCGTGACCCGTTTGACCCGTAACCCGATTAACCCGACCCCAACCCGACCCAACTCGCCCGTTTTGCCATGTCTAGAAAAATAATGTATCTCATGAAAACACTGTACAACAGCAAAAATCAAATTATTTATCTTGCAAAAACACTTTACGAGAAAAAAAAAATCAAACAATTTAGATTCCCACGAAAGGAATTAATAATACAAATTGTTTTTCATTCGTTGAAAAAATGACATGAAAGGAATGGATTGTCTACAATTATATTCAGAATTATTGTTGCATTCTATAAGGAAAAAAAATCTATAATCTTTACTTCTTCTTTTTTGATAATTCGATAGTTGGAAAAATTAGAATTTGAATCGTGGATGTCTTGTTGGAAACATCAAGAGTTGCCAACTAATTGAGTTACAAAGTTCTTGATATAATCTTTACCTTTCGACTTCATTCCTTTTCTAGGAGAAATTATAGAGTTCTCTGGTGAACCATGTCATTTGTCCACCATTTCTTTTTTAGTAGAATAATGGACCACATCACTTGTCCACCATATGGATCTTATAATTTGTCCCTTTCTAGAAGCTAATGGTAACCTATAAATTATTTCATAAGGCTTTCAATTATTTAATTTTTTTTTTTGAGAAAAGATTATTTAATTTATTAATACTATTAAATTGCACCCCTTTACTTCATGAAAAAATTTCTTAGCAAGCAAGGTGTTTTTTTAAAAAATTTTAGATGTGTATATTATTTTTGGATTATGCATCATCATCAGCATCATCCAGCAATGGATAAAGACGTGTATATTAATGGCATTATGGTATAATTACAATATCAACTGAGAGTCTCGGGCCAACGTAATTAATGACATAAGTGTGCGGTAGAGTAACTGTTACAACATTCTGAAAAGCGTCTCGCTTCTCTTCTCTAGCACCAACCCAGTTTTGGTTTCTTTCAAAACTTGAACAACATCCTTCTCTCTCTCTCTCTCTCTCTCTCTCTCTTTCTCTCTCCTCTTTTGTGTGTGTCTGTGTTTGTGTGTAAATAACAAGAAAACATAGCAAATCTATGGCTACCAACAAGTTTGCAAACATGTTGCATAGAAACACGCACAAAATTATTGTAATTCTAGTCTATGCAGTCCTTGAATGGATCTTGATAACCCTTCTCCTCCTCAACTCTTTGTTCAGTTATTTGATCAAGAAATACACCCATTTCTTTGGCCTAAAACCACCCTGCCTATGGTGTTCTAGAGTTGATCACATATTTGAGCCTGGTAGCAATGCAAACTCTTATAGAGATCTTGTATGTGACACTCATGCCACTGAGATCTCCAAATTGAGCTACTGTTCTACTCATCATAAGTTGGCTGAGCCTCAGAATATGTGCGAGAATTGCTTGGCTTCCCGGCCAAGTAACAGTGACAGCTACGTAGGAAGGACACAGAGGATTACTTTTATTTCATGGGTGAGTGAGAGTGAGAACCATATTGAAAATGATGAAAAGATTTTCAGGTGTTCATGCTGTGATGAGAGCTTGAGCTGCAAACTCTACCCTCCTTTTTGGCTTTTAAAGCCTTCTTGGAGTGCTTTGTGTTATACCCAGAATGACAATTTGGTTATAGAAGCCGTGGACGATGACAGCAATGAAGGGAAGTACAAAGAATTAAGTAAATCTGGTTCTCCGGCGCATCAGAGAGTGACTGAGAATGAGATCCATAGCGACAATGAGGAAGAAGACGGTGATGATGAAGGGATAGCAGATGAACATGAGATAATTTCTGCTGTCGGAAGTTTTAACATCACGGAGGATTCTTCGAGGTCTGTAATGAACTTGCAATGTGATGAAAAAGAAGCAGATGAAGGTGAAACAGAGAGTGCTATTATCACCATGGAACTTGATACAAATGGTACTAATTCTGTTTATCAATCTTTAGATAGTGCCATGATTCAGTGTTTACCAGTACAAGATTACTCGGTTGAAATCATAAATATGCATCTTAAAAATCAAACTGCTTGTGAGTTTAATCGTTTAATCCCAGTGGAGTTGATTGATTCTTCAACTACTGCAAACCGAGGATTATGCAACTTGAAAGAGGAAGATCTGAGAGAGCATGATCATCAAAATGGAGTTTCTGATTCTGAGCCATGGATTGAAATTCAACTCAATGTTTCAAGAGAGGTAGCATTACAAATTATGCCTGAGAGTACAGAGGAGGCAACTAAAGAAGAACTTGATATGGTCGGTGAAGGATGTAGACAAGTTGAAATTACTCAAGAAACTCCAACTTTATCCCTCAAAATTGAAAAATTAGACATGAAAGAACCAGATAATCCAACAGGTACATGGAAATTCTTGTTTCTTGTTTATGAAATTTTCCATTACAATCCGTGTGTTTGACTGTTTTCCCCTACATTGGTTCTCTACACTCATGTATGCTTTCAATATATTGATAAAAAGCAGCGCATGGAGAAGAAACGGATTGTTTAAATCTGTTGTCTGATCAAAGTTCAGCCAAGACCTTGATAGGCACAGAAGTGTCTAACCATGCCGCTGACGCTGACCCTGACCCTGACCCACCTCAAGCTGAACGACAAATTTCTTCATTGCAATGCTTACAAGATCAGTCTTCCACAAATGATGATGGCGTAGAAATTTCTACTGCCCCAGACATTGTTCAGAATGACCTCGGTAAGCTACAGAAATTATCTCCAATTATCAGATGATCAACTTTAAGAAAAGATGCTAGTTAATGCAATATAGGTTCTAACACAAAATTAATTTTACTAGGTCCAAATCCCATGGAGAAAGCTACCCAGCAAGAAAAAACAATATTGGCTGAAAAGAGTCAAGAAGGGATAAACCATCATTCATCCATGTGTTTGGAGCCAAATGAAATAGAGGAAGACAAATTTCCTGATACACCAACTTCCTTCGACAGTCTCCATTACTTGCATAAGAAACTACTACTATTTGAAAAGAGAGAACCAGGAGCGGAAGAGTCTCTCGATGGAAGCGTGGTAAGTGAGATGGAAGGTGGAGATGCAGTTACAACTGTTGATCGGCTGAAAGCAGCACTAAAAGCTGAAAGAAAAACTTTAAGTGCTTTATATGCTGAACTAGAAGAAGAGAGGAGTGCATCTGCAATTGCTGCCAACCAGACAATGGCGATGATAACCAGGCTTCAAGAAGAGAAAGCAGCAATGCAGATGGAAGCATTACAATACCAGAGGATGATGGAAGAACAAGCTGAATATGACCAGGAAGCTTTGCAACTTATGAATGAGCTCATGATCAAGAGAGAGAAGGAGAAGCAAGAACTAGAGAAGGAGTTGGAAATATATCGTAAGAAGGTGTTGGATTATGAGGCAAAAGAGAAGATAAGAACCATGAGAAGAATTAAAGATGGAAGTGTAAGAAGTAGAACCTCTTCTGCTTCTTGCAGCAATTCTTGCAGCAATGCGGATGACAGTGATGAATTATCAATTGATCTGAATCGTGATGTAAGGGATGAAGATAATGGCTACTATGGCCATCAAGATAGCAGTCAAAACAACAGCCCTGATAATGAAGTTTTAAATTTGGAAGAAATGGCACTAGATTGTGTAAAACATATGAGTGCTCTTGATGAGTCATTGGTAGAATTTGAAGAAGAGAGGCTGTCTATTCTAGATCAACTCAAAGCACTGGAGGAGAAGCTAATCACAATGGGTGATAATGAAGGATTTCTTGAAGATGAAAAGCCAATTGAGCATCCCTCATTGTATGGTGTTCAAGAGCTTGAGGAAAATCATGAATTTACCAGTCCAGAAGAAAATGAAATCTCAAATGAGTTTCCAAAGGATAAACATTTTCCAGACAGAAAAACAATGAGTTCAATGGCCAAGAGCCTCCTTCCTTTGTTGGATGCCACCGATAATGAAAACGAAGGGTTATTATACGAAGAAAAAGGTGAATCTGAATATGTTGATATGGAAAACTGCTTCATATCCAATTTTGAACTGGATGGCAAAAAACTAGCCATTGAAGATGAAGTGGATCATGTTTATGAGAGATTACAAGCTCTTGAAGCAGATAGGGAGTTTCTAAAGCATTGTATGAGCTCCATTAAGAAGGGAGATAAAGGAGTGGATCTCCTTCAAGAAATCTTGCAACATCTTCGAGATCTGAAGGCTGTGGAAGTCCGAGTGAAGAACATGAGTGACGATCCTCTAAAGTGAAATTTAAGTTGACTACCACAAATGAGAAGCAAGAGGTAATATTATAATACTTCCTGTTATATTGTATTATTATTTCCATTCTATCTGATATAGAACTGCAATGGAATTCTACTTCATATCACACCAGGTTTGAATTTGCATATAATAAATGTGTTTGATAAATACAGATTGCTTTTCTCCGAGGTGAGCAGGATGACTCTGCAGATGAAAGTGGTTGAATAAACCACCTCATACAGTGCACATTGGAAAGAAAGCTCATCAAAATGTATGCTTTCTAGTCCCAGGAAGTCTCTTGATGGAGGGGGAAATTCCTGGTAATGGTTTGTTTGAATTGGTGCATGAGATGCAGACTACAGAATTGAAGTCTTCTGAAACTTCTAATTTTTTTTTTGGAATTGAACTACTACAAGTTTGGTGCAAATCCAGAGATCGGAGTTTCCTCAACACCACCCTTTCCTAAGCAATTGTGAAAGATGTAGAGGAGTGTGTCTGCCTGACCTAAGTGTATAAGTCAGGGCACTTGGGGCTCAATTTTGCTTTTTTTTTTTTCATCTCTATAGTTTCAATCATGCTTCTATATTTGATGGATGTGAGACGGAAGAGCTAGGAGGAGAAGAAATTAACTTTTTCTTCTTCTGATCTTTTCATCCTTAAATTTCATATGGAGTTTCGGTATCCGGGGGCCAGAAGTTATATGTATACCACATATATAAGTTATGTCTATACTATTTGTGAGTGGGGGTCATATTGTTGTTCTAGTTGCTTTTATTGTTTCAGTTTGTTAACCAGTTCATGGCATGGAAAGCTTTGAACGGTGTGTAGCAGAAATCTTGTATTACACACTTTTTTATTAGACAATTATAAGTTCTTGGTAGTTAAGCTGCTAAGGTTAAGTTTTTGCTAGTATAGGTCATTGTTCATTAGAATTAGTATCTTTTCCCTTCAAAGTTCACAGCGTAGCATAATATCATATGTACATAACCAAAGTAGCCTTATTAATTGATAGAAACCTGTAAAGCAAGATATTTATGCTTATATGCAGATCTTTTTTAAATAGGGCTGAAATCAAGAAGAATCCAATGTGTAAACTTTCCCACACCCACCCTCATCTTTATTTGCTTTTCTTGGTTGCCTTTGGTCCCTGAAAAATAACCTGATGTTTGTTTTATCCCCAAAAAATTTATGTGTCAATTTAGTTCATATGTTTTCAAAACTAGTCATTTTGGTCTTTGAATATGCTGACATTTCCCTTTTATGATGCTGTAACACATGACAGACTTAAAAGAAGCGAAATGAGCAGACACCTAACTGTTTAAGGGGGATGAGTGAGCCACAAGATAACTATAGTCTTACAAAGGTGGTACTGTCTAGGTCTTTATCAAAGGTAGGGTTTACTGACGATGATTCTGGGTCCATTATATGTGGCACATTATCATAAAAAAGGGACATGTTAACAGTTTCCATCATTCTATGTGACATGGTAGTATAGAAGAAAGGTTTTGGAATATATTAGGACTAAATGGGGACCAAATTTTACAAGGATAAAACTAAAATTCTTTTGATTTTTCAGGGACCAAAGGCTTTAAAAAAATAATAATAATAATAACTAAAAAAAAGAAAAAAGAAAGCCATTTTCCCCTTTCTTTTTGGCTAGACAAATCCACTGTATAAACGAAACTTTTCAAACATATATCCCAGTTTGATTGCTGGGATCTAGGTTCAAGTTGGCAAATTTTCTTGTGCCAAAAAGTGCTTTAAGGAGGATTGTGTACATTGCATGTTAGTATGGTTAAGTAGTGGTCAGTTGCTGCTTTGAAATCCCTAGTTCCATGATTTTATCAACTAAGTTTCTAAATTTTGTTGCATGGTATAATAAATTGTGCCCAAGCAGTAATGCCACCTCAATGGACTAGGATCCTTTCCATTTTTCTCTGGTTCCATTTCCTACTTGAATTTGGTTACATTGGGGCAAAATTTTCTCTATAGCACAATTTTAGAAAAAATTTAGGAGAATATAGCACCCAAACGAAATTATTTAGTTATATAGCACATTTTTGGAACTCGAGTTTGACAAACTCGAATTCCAGCTCAAACTTGAGTTCTAAAAATGTGCTACATAACTAAATAACTTCATTTGAGTGTTATTTGGCAAATTTTGCCGTTACCTTGGTATGTAGTATGCACTTTCTGCCACTTGTTTCATGTTGATCAATGAAATAAATCTTGATTGATCCCAGTGGAGCTAAGTAATAGATTAATTGTCGCTTAAACCCAAAAGTAACAGTTTAACAACCAATACAGACATAATAATAATCACCACAATAAAAGTTAAGGTGGGGGAGGATTTTTTTTTTTATTTTCATATACAAGATAAAATTTCTACTCTAACCTAATCTAAGTATATATGTGTGTGAAGTTTCCTCCTGGAGACTTGAACTCCGGCGTTTATCCCACACACCCCACAAGCATTTATACTTATAGAGTGACTACCGTACCAAAAATACGCGATAGGAGAGGAATTGAATCCTAACATCTTTGTTGGAGAAACCAAGCGGTGCCAACAGACCAAAATGTCGGAACTAAAGACTATTAGTAAGTAAAATTACCAACTTTCATGCGCCTATAGACTTTGACTAGAACTAAAATAAAAAATAAAAGAGTTAAGCTCTAGAATCTAGAGAGCAGGGTTCATAGTCTAGCTAGCATTTATGGTGATTGAGAATGTTCCACTCCGAACAATCACAAATATAAGCGTGCAGGAATTTCAGTCAGCCGTAAGATACCAGAGGACAAACAAATAATTGACACATACTGGAGAGAGAAGTAGGTGCGATTAATACTAGGGAAACAAAAGCTTGATTGCTTGTCTACCTCCATGGAAGACATTAATTTACTCAACTGAGATCTCAACAACAAGGTGTGCATACTTGTCGTCAGGTTGAATAGCAGAAGCTAAATTTGGTTCATTAATGCGCGTTTGGAACTCCTTTTAGAATAATGATTAAGCTATTGAAATCAACATGTCCTATTTGCTTAATCGTTTTGGATAAATAATATATAGTTTATCTTGATATTAGATAAGTTGGTCCTACATTCAAACCTTGTTTTCACTCTAATTTCCGAATTCATATAAAGAGTTAAACTTGTTGCACATAAACTGTTTTACACAATTTTATATACCCAAAAAGCAACTGAAAAAAGCACAATGATTTAGTTACTTTTTGGGGAGTGTAAAATAGTTTGTGTGTAATTAACACTACTCAAAGATAAAAATTATACATGTGTAGAGAAGTGATAAAATAATAATTATTCTTAATAATCAAATTTAAAATTTTCTATCCACTTAAACTTTTGAACAAGTGACTGTTTGGTAACTCCAAATGCCTTTAATAAGATTTTTCAAGTAAATATAGTCACATAATTCAGAGTGTAAAGCTGCATGCCAGGGGCATCCGCCCATAATTTCAAGTACTCTGCAGCTAAGGGTCCTCTACCTTTGCTGCATGTTTCAATTCTGCTCTGTGTTCCCCACTGTGTAGCACAAAATTACACCTATTAGGATCTTATAAGTTTCTTCTCTCAATTGATTTCAAAAACAGTGCTGATATTTGTACCGTATGCTCGATCAAAACACATTCCCAGAGGTCTGCACTGCTAAATTCAGTAAATTTATTGAGCTAATTAAGTTGACAGGAGAGTGGGCTTATTTCTAGGCATTTCTTCCGTGTCCAGCCTCATTTAACATCTCCTGGGAATCCTGTTCTCAAAGAGTTCTATAAAAATATGCAATAGCTATGCAAGGACATGAATGCTAACAGGAAAGTGCAAATCCTTCTTTCACAGTCGTGGCTAAAATACATGAAAATGTGAACGTGAAAACTTTATTGCATGGTAATATCCTATTTCAAAAGAAAGTAACACCATTTCATTTTATTTAGTTCTTCAATAGGCAAACGAATATATTTTACCTCAATCAAAATACAGGAAACATGACAAAAAGTTCTTTCTTGTATTCACAAGCGCTCTATTTCCCAAAAAAAAAAAATTTATAAATATAGATTCACTACAACATTACTCTTTGTTAGTTGAATGCTAGACAAGTACAAAAAGAAGAATGTTACGTGTGTAGCAGACTGTGCAATAGATATTGCTACTTTTTTTCGCATAAACAGAGGATATATTAGATAAACATAAACAGTACAATCACAACTCGACTACAGTACATACAGCAACACATAGACACTAAACCAGGCTAGAACAACACATAAACAGTCCGCCAAACCGCAAAGGGCAACAACAGAACAACCTACTACCACAAACCAAACCCGATGAGAGCTAATAGCTGGTACCAAAACAAAAAGCAAGACAACTGGACCATTATTGACCACGACAACTCCGGGATGAAACAAAACCCATGGAGTCCCAATATAAACATTGCCACAAAAAGGTGGGGCATGAATCATACAAAATTTCCTCTCAGATTAAGATGCACCCCTCTTTGCCAGTAAGTCCGCACAGCTATTTGCCTCTCTCCACACGTGCTCAATGCGTGCAATCCAATATCAAGTTAGAAAACTCCATAGAGTAAACCACATTATTATTCAGCCATTTAGTAGCAAGCAGAGAATCGGTTTGAAGGCAAACTCGGCGGTGACCGTTGTCCCAGGCTCGAAGCAAAGTTTCCCTAATACCCCCAAAGTTCTGCCACGGTATTATTGTTGGTAAATCCCAGGTGCAAAGAGAAACCCCACAGCCATTCGCCAGTAGCCGAACGTGCCACGCCACCCGCACCGGACATTCCTGGATTCCCTTTCGAGCTTCCATCTGTGTTGATAGTAACATAAGGTGGAGGGGCTGGACACCACCTAGTTGAGGTGGGTGATGATGGGGATGGGTGCCACGCTGGAATAGAGCCGTGGCATGCGACATAGTATTAAAATGTGATGTGGTATGAGCTTCCCCGTAAATATTAACAAGTTTCGGCCCAGCCAGGTAGCCCATATGGTGAAAGCAAAGATAATGTTCTACGGAATATAGCATGAAGGTGAAGTAACTTCGGAGTTATTTTTACACCAATCATGAAGCTCAAGCCTAAAAAAGTCAGAAATAATTAAGTCCGGCGAGAATGAGGAGCAAATGGAAAGCATATTCTTCAAAGTTGACCTGGAATGACCAACATTCGGGTGGCCTAGTTGTTTAAATATTGGGTAAACAAGTTTCAAGACTTAATTTGAGCCTTAACGACTATTTGTGTGTTGATACTCCTTATATTTTATCTTCATTCCAAACAATCCAAAGATAATAAATGAATTTTTTATAGACCGAAATTATAGAGTCTGAGTCGAAAGCAAGTCGGGTGCTATTATAGTTACGCCCAAGTAAAGGAGTCAGATAGCCCTCTCCCCCTACCCATTTTTTGTTCACCAAAAAAAAAAAGTTGACCTGGAATGCAAAAGTATCCCTGAAAGCATTGTGGAATACAATAAAAGAACAATTTTTTTGTCCTTTGTAAGTTGAAGTAGGTGAGCAAGGACAAAAATGTTTATTGTAACTTCTGTCTGCATAGATGGAACTCGATACTCTCATTTCTGTAAAGAAAATTCTAAAAACAATGAAGAGGCCTTCTATTTCTGAACAAAGACAAAAAATGAAAACTTGAGACCTTTGAATTAGCCGGGGCTAGAATGGCAGTCGAAAAATTCAAGTTTCTTTTCATGAGACTCCACCAGAATATAAGTTGGTTCAAATTCATAGGTTTGAGATGAATAGGTGAATAGCAAATAGGTTCAAATTCAATTGAAGAATCAAAAACATTATTCTAAACATCAGAAACCAACTATCAATCAGTGGATGAGATAGATCTAATAAGTTTCAGAAATTTAACAATTCAGAGTTTTTATGGATATCAACTGGGTTGATAATTCATGGGCAAATAGTACATAGACTAGAGCATCTTATTGACTTCCCTCTTTAATAAACTTCGCATCTTGGAATTTGTTGATTGTTTCCAACCCTACTCTCTTATTTTTTGGCTAAAGAAAAATTTATTAGAACGAAGGAGGCTAGGGGTTCAAGTGATAGCCCAAACGGTAATAACTAATAATATATTTTGTGTTGTCCCATATCAGTAGTTAAAACCTCACCACACTATCTACGGAAGAGAGAGAGAAAAAAAAAAGAAAAAAAGAAAAAAAGAAAAAGACTACACAGAAATACAAGTAGGCATGTCAAACAAAAAGGAATTAACAACCCTCCTAGGAAACGCCCAAGCCCACCGTGAGCACCCTAAATGAATGATACAATTTGGTATGGGCCCATCCTAAACATAGGCTCGAGAATACGTCCCTAACTTAAGATTAGGTCAGAAAATGAGAGTTGCCACTTAAATTAGGTCCAAAAAACACTTTTTACCCCAAGTAAGTTATTGCAAGATTCAAGAGTCAAAAGAAGGCATACCTAAGACTATCACATATGCATATAAGAAATCAAAAGACATCCTAAACATGTTCGCACTAATAGGTATCCTAGGAATGTTTCTATACATGTTAAAATAAAAAAATCATCCTAAACATGTTCCTACTTATTGGAAAGTATATTTTAGCATGTCACTAATCAAAAGAACCCATAAAAGGAGAGGGGACATACTAAAGTTAGCCTTCTATGCAGCTATAAAAAGAAAGAACAAAGGAGAAAAGTAAGCATAATGTGGTTTCCGATCAAGTTGTGTATGCAGTGACCTAGGGTGAGCATGAAATCTTGTACGTGCCCTTGATGCAGAAACTAAACTTCAACTAAATTTCTACCTTAGGCATGTTACTATAGCCTAATAATCAAGCATAAAGTATAAAGTAAAGAACTTTCAATAAAGACTGAAAATTAAAGAATAGAAATCTAAACAAGATGTTCAAAGACATAAATTAAAAGAAGAAAAAACTACGAGAAACTAAAAGGACTCACCTAGATGAGTGATTAACTGATATCGGCTAATAAGTGATTGTGAAGATCCGCATTTTCTAAAGAAAAAGGTTTGGGCCCTTGGGGGAATAAAGTGGTTGCTCAACTCGTTATGTGTTACTGTTACCCCCTACATTGAGGATTTATAATAGGCTCCACTTATTTTATTTAAAAGGAAAAATAATTAAAAAAAACCAAATGAAATACGTCTTTATTGAACAACTTTAAAATTACATCAATGGAGTAATGAAAAGAAAATTGCAGGGCCTTGATCTTAGTTACAATCTAAAAAACAAAAAGGTACAATGTTTTGTTTTCTAGATACAATCTGAGGATCGAAAAAAGCACAATAATTTGTGTCCTAGTTACAATCTAGAGAAAAAGTAAAATTTCATTGATATTGAATTGGTCTATGAACCCAAGATCTAAGTTTGGAGGCTAAATTACAAAATAGGAAGTTGTTAGGCACCTATTCCACCCAATCCAAATATCAATCTTCTAGAGATTAATGGATGGCATATCATGTTATGCACTCATCCAATCATATTATCATGCTACGCAATACAGGAAAAAAAAATGCTCATCATGTAGATTTAACATAAATTAAAATCTAATTCTCAAATGCATGACCATATTTTTATATGCGTGAACATGTTAATCAACTCATATCATCAAAAATCGTGATTTCAAACAATCAAGTATGGTGAGAATTAAATTAAGAGTATACTTGCATACACAACCTCTTTCAAGTTTAGGAATTTGGACCACCTTACTGCTCTTTTCCCCTTGGATGAATCCATGGATCTTTCTCTTGAGTCTTTGAGGGAATTGTGATTGTTATGGTGTGTAGGAGATTGTAGTGTATGTAGCCCTTGGAGAGTCGTCATGATTGTAGGAGAAGTTTTTGGGAGATGATAAAATAGATGCTAAGTATGCTTATGTATAGCTACTTGCAGAGAGTAATTTTGTATATAAGCAATCTAATGTCTCTCTCAAGAAGCTCCCTCAAAATTTCTATATGCTAAAATTTTCTGAATTTAGAATTCCTTTTCCTAATGATCTTTGCTTGTATTTATAGAGGGGAATGGATTAGGAAGTCTGAATTTCTCTTCCTTCCCTCTATCTAGGAGTTTTTGAACTCATGTTTACCCTCATAGATGTTTAAATTGAAGATTGAGTGAAAAAAAAAAAAAAAAAAAGAAAGAAAGAAGAAGAAGAAAGAACAAGAAGAAAAGGACTAAGCTCCAAATCTAAGATTTTTGGAATAATGTTATGTTAGGGTCATATTTTCTATATATTGGCTTATCTTTGACAAAATGCACTTTACTTATAATTTGGTAGATCTAAGATGGGTTTAATGTATCAAGAAGTACATTGCATAAACATAACAAGTTATATCATTAAAGACATGAAGATTGAACTAAGAAACAAGTGAAGCCAAAATAGTGAACTTCGACACTAGTCTCGACACAAGCTCAACACTAATGAAGAATTCTTGACACAAACTCGATCTATTAAGATCTACAGTTTCAGAATTCTCATATCTGAATTTCAGCCCATGATGACGTGGATTGCAAGGGTTTCGTTCTAAAACATATAAAAGTTTTATTTTAAAGTCATTAAAACACAGAGACTCAATTAAAAAACTCATACACTTTATGAGAAGCTACTGTGTTTTGTACACCTTAGGGTTTTGTAACTAAGTACTTTCAAACCTTCAACATGCTTTGAAGTGAAGAATTGTGCAACCAACAATAATCAATCAGTTGCTGGGAGTTAGTCACGTACTAAAATCTGTGCAAAAGAAGAAGTCTCTACAAGATCAAGTCCAATTAGGGATTGGAGTAAAGGTTCAACTATAGGTTCTTATTTTGGGATAGTCCAGGGTAGTGATAAGATTCCTTGTACTTGTAACCGCTTGATTCTTGATTCTTGATTAGTGGATTCTTGAGAGTGATGACCTGAAATTCACCTATATAGTGGGGTTTTTGCCTTGCGAGAAATTTTTCACATTCGTCAACAAATCAACGTGTTCATTTAATTTCCACTGCATATAGTTTATTTGGTGATTTGTTGATGTCTCCACAATTTGCATGTAATTTAACATAATTACTTGGGTAATTGAATTAATTAACCGAGGTCAATTTATAGCCTAACATGTCAGTTAACACTTTGACCATTTAACCATTTAGCTCCAATTTCGAATTTTGCATGATTTTAGCTCGATTTACTGATTATTAATTTATTTTGAGGATAATTAAAAATTTTAAGCCATTTTTTAATTAATATTTTAATGGTCATATTACTCCCTAGGATGTTTATGTCGCTACTTGCCCATAAACTAGGAATGGCAAAATTCACCCAACCCGACCCTAATAGGTCGGGTTTTACTCGACCCATGAAACATTAGGGGCGGGTTTGGGTTTTAATTATCCAACCCATAGCGGGTTCAGGTCGGGTGCGAGTATTAGGCATACCTGCCCTGAACTCGACCCGCATAGAATAAAATTACAAAAATAACCCAAATATATATATATATATAATCGCTAACTAACGAAACCCTAAACCTAATCAATTCTCTCAGCTACCCCTCACCCTCACCTTCACTCTCACTCTCATTCCCACACCAACCCACCCTCATTCTCACTCTCTCAGTCCGCCTCCGACCACCCCCTCAAGCCCTCCCTCCACCTCTCCATCTCAGCAACTCCCCCTTGTCACTGACCCATAGACCAACTCGACAAGCTCTCACTCTCAATCTCTCTGTCTCACCAACCCACCCTCACTCTTAGTTTCTTAGTCTACCGTTAACCACCCCCTCAAGCCCTTCATCCACCTCGTCGTCAAGGCCAACTCAGCAACTCCCCCTTTATCAGCGTCACCATAACTTGGTTTCCACTCTCACGAGTTCGTTCTCGATCTCCACTTTTTTTTTTTTTTTGGAGGGGTTGGTTACTTGGTTTCCTACATTTATATTCATGTTTCCACTCTCATGAGTTCATTCTCGTTCTCCACTTTTTTTGTTTTTGAGGGGTTGGTTACTTGGTTTCCTACATTTATATTCATTATGATTGAAAAACAGGGACTGGTTTCTTGCATGTATATTCATTATATTTTGTTTTAATTGAAACAAAGGCTATATTTATGATTGAAATATAGTGAATGGATTTTAGAATTGAGCCACGGGTTGGGGCTTAAAGCTTCAAGAGAACATAAAATTGAATTTTTTTTTTTTTTCTTTTTAAAAAGATTGGGTCACGATTTAGGGGCCTTTAAATTGGGCCATGAAGTGGCATGGCGGGGTGGGGCAGGGCCCACGGGAGCCTGTAGGGGCAGTTTTGGGGGTTAAAAAAAAAACCCCCCGTTTAGTAAATGGAATGGGTTCAAGTTTCGGGGAGCGGGTGACAAGGCGAGTTTGGAGATAAAAAAAAAAAAAAAAACCGACCTGTTGCCATTCCTACCATAAACCATTACCCAATTTTCCTCGCTTTATTTCAATAAATATGTTCATATGTAGTGTAGATGTAATGCACATCTCACCCTTCCTTCTAATTTTGAGTAACCAATACTCCATTTTCAAGAACTAGGTCATCCACCCTTTGAATGATTGACTTTAAGTCAGTGTTTGCATTTAAATTTTTTATTTAAATCTTGCATGCTTAGAAGAGAACCAATTAGTGGGAACCTTGTTAGGAAATGACAAGCAATACAAGTGAAGGATTACCTATCAAACGGACCAAGCCTAAAAGAAAAGAAAATGAAAACAAGGGACAATGTCAGTGGAGTAAAGGGAGTGAATAGTGGAAATGTGCTTGGAGGAAAGTAGTCCTAGAAATGCAAGAAGAAAACAAAGAACTCTCTCTCTCTCTCTCTCTCTCTCTCTCTATATATATATATATATATAAAACTTTTTGATACATACTCATTAATGTGTGATGCGTTTGAAACACCGTAGCTTTATCAAGACCCCGACAGCACATCCATAGTATTGTTTAGGTTTACTCACCCACCTCTAATCGCCTGAGAAAGACAAATCTTTCAAAACCAAGACAAGAAGAATTGGCAAAAAGTTAAGAATTTTGTAACTTAACTGTACTTCTTAGTGTTATTAACAGAGACATCTAATGTTCAAATAATTTTTCCTTCGTTATAATTATCAAAAAATTTCATAAATAATGAATTATCCCAAAAAAAAGGGGGGGCAAAAAAATCCAATGACTAGATCATGGCCCGAAAAGAGGAATTCATATAGCAGATGGAGCCAGTATGGCTTGATTAGAAGTAGAAAATAAGAGTCAAATAAAATACGAGTAAGAAACAAGTTGTTGAGGGTCTTTTTTGTAAAGCAAGCCCGACTCAGCAAAACAGGCAATAGGAGTGGCAAACATAGAATAAAACTATTAAACCCAAGCGGCAGGAGTAATAAACCACGGGCTCATAACATGAACAAATGGGTCTCGAGAAAGCAAATGGGCCCAAAGGGCCCGGAAAGAGAGAAATGGCACCCATGGGCAGTATATGGTATGGAAAAGTGAGAATGGGCCACGACAGGCTCAAGGCAATGTAAACAAAGAAAGTAGGGGTTGATAGCAAGCCCATGAACCCCAAGGATGAGAATGAGGAGATTGGGTCGGGGAAGCCTAATCAAGTTAGTAAAAGCCCATGGGAATGCAGAGTTAGTAAATGAGCCAAGAAAGCCCAAAGGAAGTAAATGGGCCGCAGGCCCAAGGGAAAGGGATACTGGAGCCCATAAGTAAGAACACCAGTGGCCATGTTAAGTCACTAGGGGAAGAAATGAAACGGCAGGCTAGAAAAGAAGTCTAACAGGAACAAATCGCTATGGCAGGAAATGCCAAGTAAATGAGGCAGGACATGAGGGCAACCGAGAAATGGGCCAAGAGAAATGTAAAACTCAGTATTAAAAGAAGCCCAGCCCCAAAGGGAAACAGTGAAATATACAGAACGGCCCATGTAAAAGAACAAAGAAGCATGGCAGACGGTACAAACAAAACTCCAGATCGCGGCAAACACATGAGCTGCAGGCAGATTTTGAACGTACATAACAGGAAAGCACGCGTAAGGCCCAGGCACCACCAGCCTGTACCTAGCCAATATGGGACGTGGTGGGGCCATAAGTTAGAGGTAAGAGGTAAGAGGGGGTGTGGTTTGGTGGTGGGGAGAGGGGAAAATATCTATTTTGCGCTTCCCGCCCAAGCCCTTTTAGGAGGTACGTCCTGCTGGGATGACAGACCGCCCAAAAGAGGCAAGACTAGGTGGGAAACGTTGGGTGCATGCCATGGAGAGAGAGAGGAAACATTTATGCTATGGCAGGAGAAAGTGCCACGGCGGACTAAGAAACAACACAAACCTGCCTTTATCTAGCGAGGGTAAGTGGTACACAGACGAGCTCCTAGGTGGTCAGCAAGTATGCCCAGACCAGACAAAGGCCGTTAACGGGTAAAGTGGTAAAATCTGGTCACGGCAGGCCCTATAAAAGGACCATTGCCATGCCCTGTAGAAAGGACCGAAAAACAGAGGAACCGAAAAGCAAAAGAAAAAACTAAAGAAAAAGAAAAGAAAAAAGAAAAGATAAGAGAGTAAACAGGAAACAGGGAGAAAGAGTGTAATGGCCATGCACCTATAGATCGGTTCCCTTCTCTCCCTCTCGAAATCCCACTCTCTGGGAGACGATTAAGTAATAAGAATTCCTTTAGGCACTGATCATTTAGGTCCGATTCCCTCGAAGTCATTAATCCCTACGGCAGGATATTTTCCTGGGGGATTAGTTTCATTGAGAGGAAGCGTTCTCCCTCTTTGATTCTTTGCCACTAAGGACCCAAACTTGACTTGACATTTATTTTGATTAACTTCTATTATCGTTTAATCAATTACTCCTTTTAAAAGCCGTTATTATCATTACCATTGTTATTACTGTGATTGTCATAGAAATGGAAATCACTCGATTATTTTTCCATTAAGAGAAGGCCACGGTACTCTGTTTTCTTTGTTGTTATTATATTTGCCTGTCGTAAACTTTTGTAACAGCTCTGCTTGCCGTGAGAACGTTTCTGGCAGACAAAGCTTAGTTTGTGCACAAGCTGGCCCAAAGTGAGTTGCAATTGGGCCGGTCTCAACTTTCCTACTCAGAAACACTGAAACACTCGGGCCCATCATCGCAGGAGGCAGTCCAGCCCAACCCAAAACACAAAAAAGGCCCCTACACAAGTCAAACAACAAATTTAATCACTAACTAGTCTCCATCTTTGATCATATTTTTTACAACTTAAGTGTTAGTGCTGTTTAGATCAATGTCATACAAGTACCACTCCAAGCATCTCTTTTTTGTTAGCAGACATATCTAGGATTAGTCCATTGTGTAACCAATTGCATCAACAACTATATTATATGTCACAAAATGATACTCCCATTTTAAAGATTAAAAATCCATAAATGAATCCCAAAACCCAACAATCTTCTTCTTCTCTTCTTTTTTCTGTATTTTTCCTTTGGTTGCAATGGATGGCCGGTTTCAAAATCAAGGTATTTGTTTGGGTTAACTTTTAACTTTCATTTTTTTTTTTTCACTTATTTGATTATGTACAATTTTTAAAGCCTCACTTTTTTTTAATACAACTATAATTTTACTAGCTTTTAATAAATTTTATTAAATAAAAATACTAATATAAAATCATTTATTTGGGTGAAAAAAGGGGAAGATAGAAGATGAAAGTTTTACTCTAATTGGTGCCATGGGAAAAAGGGAGAATGAAAAGGAGGTGGGTGAAGTTTTCTACTAGACAAATGGAGAGAAAATGTTTTCCCCCTTTGAAATTTACTATTTTGTTCAACCTTTTTGTTTTTTTTGTTCCTTCTACGTAATAAAAGAAAAATAGTAAATTTATTCAAATCATATTTTTTTATTATTTCACTTGCCCATCCTTTCTACCAAATAAATATAAGTGAAAATTGAAAAAAATTTATATCATGGGCAAAGTTTGGATCTAAATCTAATACATTAATGATGTGTTTGGATACCGCTTATTTTGCTGAAACTGAAAAATTATTGCTAAAAGTACTATAAATAAAGGTAAAAGTTAGTTTAAATAGTACAGTAGAGCCCATAAATAGTGTCAAAAAATGCAATGGAGCCCATGAATATTAGCAAAAATAAGCTGAATAGTGAAATAATTTTAATTTTCATTGGTATCCAAACACACACTAAACTTGTTAAGATTATGACACTTAAGGTGTGTTTATTTGGAGGTGAAATAAGGTGGATGGAAAATTTAGAGAGAAAATAGGAAGAAAAACTTTTTAGAGTATATTTGGTTGAATAGAGAGAAAAGAAAATAAATTGTGAGATCCAAGTGTTTTCTCCCTGAACTCACTAAAAAAATTTTTCTCCAAAATAAAAAGAAAACTGAAAATTTGGACATTATTTTTGGACAAAAATGCCCATGCACAACTGCACATGGGCTTGTCCACGTTGTTCATTTTTTTTTCCTTTTTTCTTTTTCTTTCATCTTGGACGTTGCCTCTTTCTTCTTCTTTTCATTATATTTTTTTTACTGGGCAGGCTTCCTGGTTCCTACCCATCTAGTTCTCATATTCTTCTACTTCTTCTTCTTCTTCTTCTTCTTCTTCTGTTTTTTGTGTTTTTTTTTTTTAGATGTGATTTTTTTTTCTAGACATGATTTTTATTTTCTAATAAATTTAGGTGATTGATTTTTTTTTGTTGTTTATCTCTTTTGGTTTAAATTGAGCATTATTTTTTAATAAGGATATATGCGTAAATTTATACAAATTCATTTTTTCCGTCTTTCCATTTTTCCACTCCTAATCAAACAAAAAATAAGAAAATTAAAATTTTTTCTATCCCCATATTTTTTCATTTTCCTACCATTTTCTATTCTCTAACTTTTCTACCTCTTTAACCAAACAGACCCTTAATTAAAAGTGGATATGTATTAGTGTTACTATCTTAACAACATTGAATCCAAGTCAAATCATTAACTTCTTTTATCATTTCTCAAATTTCTAATCTAGTAACTTCTCACTTTCTATCCTCCCATCCTTTACTCTTTTTATTATTTCTCCATTTTCTAATCTAGCAGCCTCTCGTTTATTTTTCATCATCCTAACCAAATAGATAATCTACAGCCCTACATATAGGATTAAAAAAAAAAAAACCATTTCCGACCCAAATATCTTTGTTGGTGGGTGAGGGACCACATGATAGCTACCCCATAAAACTCATCTCCAATTCCGAAAGGACCAAAACGAAAAGAAAGACAACCCGGTGATTTCAAAATTTTCACCAAAATTCAAATTTTTAATTAAATAAATAATTAAATAGAAATCCCCCCCCACCACCTCCCACATCATCGATCCGCGTGTATTCCCCCGATCTATCCTGGACCGTCCGATCATCATCCACTCAGACATCCCCAGCCGTCCATTTCATTAAATAAAATATAAAAAGCCCCATTTTTAAATGATTGTTATTTTTTTCCACAAAAAAAAAAAAAAATATTCGCACTCTTTCTTTAAATCCAAACCTCAAACCTTTGCAATTGCTTCCCAGATCAAACAGTTGGGGTTGTGTTTTTTTGTTTTTGTTTTTGAACAAAAGTGTTTTGTTGTTGTGGCTGTTCAGTTCTGTAATAGTTAGCTCTGTGCTTTGAGTGTGAGACACTCTCTCTCTCTCTCTCTAAAAGCCCTTCAATAGCTTCTTATTTTCTCTCTCTCTTTCTATAAAGATTGCAACTTTCATGGCAGCTGAAGAGGTTAATAAGCCTAAATCACTTCCTCCTTACCCAGAGGTACACCACTCTATCCCTACAAATCTCCACAAAATAAGAAACTTTTTTTCCAAAAAAAGAAAAAAAGAAAAAAAATCTTTGTGACGCTTATTTTATATATTTTCCTCATCAATTGATCTAAATTTTTTTGCTTTTCACTATGTTTTTTAATTAAAACGGGTTCTTCAAGTTAACCAAAAAAAAAAAAACTAAATTCTCAATTTTCTTTTTCATTGTCAAGTGTGAAGTCTACTGGATCTAATTTCTTTGTTTTTCTTTGATTTGGGTCTTGTTACTTGTGATTAGCCTTTGAAACCTTTTATTTAAAAAAAAAAAAAAAAAAAGGGGTTTTCTACGGATATATTTTTTTTAATTTTCTATTTTAACACTTTTTTTTTCCTCATAATGTGCTCGGGATGGTCAATAATTCTTTGTTTTCCATTTGGGTTTATGCTACCTCTGTCCAATTTTGGGTATTATTGGAAAGAAAAATGGGGTTCCTGAAGAATTTCAAAATTTTGCTTGGTTTTTAACCCAAAAAAAACTAGTTTTTCCTTCAGACCATGAATTTACATTTTACTGATCATAATTGAGCCCTAATTCATCTAAATTCTTAATCTTTATGCTTTGGTTCTTGTTACTTGAGCTCAATTATTGAGTACTTCAAGAAAGGATATTGTTGCTTTAGTTCCTTTTTCAAAAGAAAAAAAAAATTCTCAACATCTCCCATGCCCAATTCACTTCTTCTTTTTACCTCATCAATCTAAATTTGAATTCTACGGAAATTTTGTTAATATTGCCTTTTAAAATTACCCATCTAAAAGATTAACTTTTTGTTGATGTATGAGTTTTGAAATCCCAGATGATTGAAAGCAATTGAAACACTGAATTGAATTTTGTTTGTATTGTACTTGCTTTTAAGACCACATTTAAAAACAAAAACAAGCGTTACTGATAATGCTTGAGTTTTGAAACTCCAGATGATTATGGATGCAATTGAAGCATTGGATGAAAAGAATGGTTCAAACAAATCAGCCATATCAAGGCACATTGAGTCCACATATGGGGACTTGCCTGCTGGCCACTCAGCACTCCTCACGGACCACCTCAACAACATGAAAGACAGTGGAGAGCTTGTTTTCTATAAGAACAACTACATTAAGCCGGACCCAAATGCGCCTCCTAGGCGGGGGCGTGGCAGGCCGCCAAAGCCAAAGGACCAAATGTCACAGAGCTTTGACTCGGGTCCCGCGAGGCCTAGGGGTCGCCCACCTAAGGACCCGAATGCGCCTGCGCTTCCAAAGTCGCCCAAGGCGCCTCCAAAGTTGCCCAAGGTGAAGGCCTCATCAGGTAGTGGGAAGCCGAGAGGACGGCCAAGGAAGATGGCGAGGCCTAGTGGAGGATTGGGAGGAACAACGGCAACAACAGAGCCAACAGCAACAACTACTGGAAAGCCTAGGGGTCGCCCTCCAAAGGTGAAGGATTCAATGACTGAAGTGAGTGTTGAACAATAGACTACTCTTTAATGGTTGTAGTGGTGTTTGACGTCTCTATGTGTTTCTTTGTAGAATTGGGTTGGTGTTAGTTCTAGTTTTATGGTGTTTTATCATGTAATTGCATGTACAATGTGATGTAGCTGTCTTCGAGGCTTTGTTGGTTTCTAATCTTAACAGAGGATATGGCTAGAAGTCTAAAATTAATTATGGATGCTGTTGTACTTTGTTCATTTGTTATGTCTTCAATAGTCTTCATTGCCTGCATTTCTTCATTTTGGGGGGCTAGAGTTTGAGAATGTAAAAGTGGGTTTTGTTCTTTGTTAATTAATGACTTGCTTGATGTTGGTCTATTTTGGATGTAAATTAGAGATGGTCCCTAGAAATAGTGCTGGAGATTTAACAATAATATCTGAAATTGGGTATATATTTTAGTGGGTTGATGATTGTATAAAAAGCATTAGCTTGGATCTATGACTGTGTTGGCACTAGGCACTGAGGAATTTGCATGGGCAAGAACTTCGTACGGTACTTTTGTTAAATTTCGGGGATAGGACTGAATTTTGTACAAAGAGATTGCCTTTCAAGGGGTCTTATCCATAGCCATTGATGTGTCTCTGTCTGTGTTAAAAGACCCTTTGACAATTGGTGACTTCGTGTGGGGGCCTGATCTTGTTGACAACATGGTTTTTTGTGGAGGAATATGTTGCCTCCACTTAATTGACAATTGGTTTCTGTATCTGTATGTTTGTTTGGGGAGACCAAGAATATGGTTGAAATTTATGGGGGCAGTTTTTTTCAGTGTAGTAGTTTGCTTGAATTAATTCTTGGCAAGGTTTGGTTTCCATGCTTTCGATGGTGCCATTAAGATTTCAGCCATGAATGAATTCGATTAAGCCATGACCCACAACCCGTTTTTTGTTCAAACAGCTATGTTGACTTTACATTGCTTTATATTGCAGACGAGTCATTGTCTGAAAGCTCATTGCATCATGTATTGGGCATAAATAGTGATTTGTCATAGCCTCATAGGAGTATTTGTTATCTTTGCCGTTGTTTTGTTTATATCACTTTTTTTTTAGAAGAATTGTTTATATCACTTCGAAATTAAGTAAATCAATATTGTTTTTATAGTATAGGTATAAAAATATTGATTTACTTTATTTCTAAGTGATAATAATAATAATAATAATAAAATTGTACTTTGTACTATCATTTTCGTTCTTGTATTTAGCCAGAATGTGAAGTGTTTGTTACTACCCATTATATGATCATCTCTCTTTTGGGTTTTTAGCAAAAAAAAAAAATCTCTCTTTTGGGTTGTTGGTATAGCTTCTTGTGACCTCTATGGTTCAAAGCTTGGTATAGAGGCAAAAAGAGATTCAGGCCTCGGTTGGTATGGCAACTCAAACACATGTTTTTAATTTTAAACAACATTACACGTATTTTTATATTTTTTTTACCCACATATATTTTCACATATGTTTTTAAACAACAAAACACATGTTTTTAAATACATGTACCAAACACCCCTTCAATTATTTGAAAAACATTAACTAAAATTCTAGCCCCACCTATTTTGAGTTATCAATTAGGGTGAAATGTATCTATTTGCCCTTGTAGGTTAACTCAGTTTTATAGAGGCTTGGAGTTTTCAAGTTTTCTAGTTACATTATGTGTGATATTAATTGTTTTATACACTGTTTTTATCTACTTCTTCAAAAACCTAATATAAAATTACACGAGATAAACGTGATTTCACATACAAATGACCAACCTACAACTCTCTCTAGTCACACCTCTTGTGGGTTTTAACGAGAAGTAAATAGAAGTGATCCAAATCTAGATAGTCATAGAGATAATCTATAATGAATAATTAAAGTGGAAGCTAAACAAAGTACTAAGTTAATCCTTTTTTTTTTCTTTTTTGAGAAGAAGTTAATCCTTTTTCCTTTTTTTTACAAGATAAAATTCTACTCTGACCTAATCTAATTGCATATGTGTGTGAAGCTCTCTCTTGAAGACTTAAACTCCGGTCTTTGTCCCACACCTCACAAGGGTGTGCGATGATAGAAGTTAATCCATTTTAATTGTGTTTAAGTGTGTGAAATTAAGTTTTGGGTTTGGCTTATTTTTAGTACTTTCTAATCAAAGACAATCACATCACCCACTAACAAAATAAAATGTAGAGATTAATACTCACTACCACTTACCATTGTTAACAAAAGAAAATATCTAGTTAAAAAAGTACTAAAAGTAAGACAAACCCTTAAGTTTTTAAACTCTATTATAATTTTATGTCAAAGTGTTCCTTTAATGAATCCATTTTAATACTGTAAGCGGGTCCAACAAGCTAAGCCCACTTAGAATAGTGGATTTAGGTTAGACGGCCAATACAATTAATTTATTAGAGAATAGACTTTCGAGGTCAACTTTAGTATATAAGTATGGATTGGCTTTTAAATTAATGGAGAAAAAGTTAAATAATTCTTTAAGATGAAATGAAATTTGGGATTAACGCTTCCTTAGGTTAGGTCAAGGAGCAAATGTTTATAAATTGTTCAAGTCTCAATTACAGGATAGTGACGTATAATATATGTATTTCTTTTTAGTTTTTCGTCCCCTATTTTGTTGGGGCTTCATTTTTTTATATAGTTAGCTGAATTACATCTAAGCCCTCCACTTATGCAGTCTCTTGACCTTCCTTAACCTTTAGATGCTTGTCCCATCAAAGTTTTGTTAGAAGTGGTAGAATGTGCTGTAAGCTGTGAAGATACTGTTCAGAGGTCATTCCTCCATTAATGCGGTCAGCTGAGTTGGTGCAATGCATTGAATGCGGAGGTGATGGTTACTTTGTCTAGATTCTTCCTTTCTTCTTTGTTTGCACGTATCTACCGTCTTCTTTGATATTCTATTATCTAGTGCAAGTGGCCTACTTGACAATTCCCGAGGAATGCTCATTCTTCGAGCTTTTTGGAATGTCGGCCTCTTCGTGGTTCCTCCTTGGAATCTCATCCACGTGTTAAGTCAGGACTGATGTGTGGGTGGGCCCTTCACCCTCCTCGGACTTGGCCCACGGGCTCTATTTCGTACCCAAATCTTACCCCTTCCACATATACTATTTCCAATATATTTAAATTAACTTTAACCCATTTCAAATCAATCTAATTCTCTCTTATAATTACAGGCTTATCATTATTCATTAACTCTAAATATAGCTATTAACAATACCACGTTTTAAAAATCTGATTATGCCTTTTTCAAATTTTGAAAAAATTATTATTATTCATAGCATTTATTTGATCACAGTAACAAAAATTAGGTTAAAAAATAAAAATTAAGTATATAAATAGGATAACAGATTTTTTTTTCCCCCTAAATCGAGCAATCTAAGTTGAGCACTTGAATTATTATTTTTTTTTTTAGAGGTTTTTCAATAGTTGGTAAAAATTCAACCCCCCCTCCCCCAAAGAAAAAAAGACATTGACAATATTATGCCTAGGTGCAAATATGTTATGCATCTATCCAAAACAAATGATCATATTAGATTTGTAAGTTTGTTTTAATAAACAATGATGTCATCTTTCAATGGATGGATGACAGATGAAGGATGATAGCTAGATGTCTTTAACTTTTTTAAGTAGATAGATTGTAATCGTCAAAATTAGGGGATTCATTATCTTTCTAATGATAGTCAAACATTACGATTGATAGCCAAATTAAATGATCAAGAATTCAAATTCTGTCCCATTAAGTATTAATGTTTACTTTTTAAAAGAAAAAAACCGAAGTTGAAATCCATCATTCAAAATTATTATAGTTATTACTTATAATATTTGTAAAAATTTGTTATGGCATTTGTATCAAGGATAATAACTAACCATACCAAGGGATTAAGATTTTAAATAGTTTTTAGGGTAACTTTACTACAAAATTCTTAAAATCCTATTTATTCATTTTTTTTAATGAGTAGATTAGATTTTATCATGTCATTTTTAAATGAGTGAATTAGATTTTATCATGTCATCAATATTTTATGTTAGAGATATATTATTCTAATGTAATAAGCCCAAACCCAATTTTTCTATGTGTGCAAGTCAAGTCTCCTACTTGTACTAAAAGTCTATTAACCATAGTTAATATATAGTTAGTCTAAGATTTAGTCTACTATATATTCTCATGTTATGGTTCATTGTAATACGATATTTGTACTACACTCTTATATGTTAGAAATGTAGCTCGTTTCTTCTATGAACGTAGGCCGTTAGATTAAACTATGTAACTCTCATGTTCTTGTGTTCTCGTACTTTATGCTTCCGTTTTCGTATATATTCTAGCATATTCAACATGATATATCAATGCTAATATTTAACATTCTAAAAAGTGTTGATTATTACAATTTTAGTGTTTATGTAAATTATTAATGATGTGGTAAAATCTAATTCATTCATTTCAAGATAGATGGATAAGATTTAAGAATTCTATATTGAAATTATCTCAAAAACTTAGGAGGATCTTAATCCATTAGAAAGTACATATTAATTATTGCTCTTAATTGCACAAGTGTGTATGTATAGATACTATAAAACTGCATCAAACTTTGTTTTTTCTTGCATATATAACTTTTGTTATTCTATCAATTTCAATTTCATAGGCAATCCATGACCTGTTTGAAAACCATAATTCAAATCATGAAATCTTTCTCGTAATTTATATCTTAAAAGGTGAACAAGAACTTAAGGGGTTTTTTTTTTTTTTTTGAGATAGTTACAATATACTTTTAACTTTGCATCTTGAACTCTTTCCTCCTAAATCCTCCAAACACTTTGTGCATGGGAATGTGACAATTCAACTATAAAGCACTTCGCAGAACTTAGGGCTACTTGAGAGCATTAAGTTTTTAAATACATTATTGGAGCCAAAAGTACCCGACCAGTCTATGTTTTCTAATATTTGTCATATACCGTATAACCTTTAGATAAGTCGCCCATTGAAATTTTCGAGCTTCAAAGATCGGCCACTGAAATACACATACTTCAAAGTTTTTGAGAGGGACGTGAAAACCATTTTCTACAAATTGCTTTTGACATTCCTAAAGTAATAGAGTGCAAAGTGATGTGTCATTTTTTTGATAACAAACAAACATACAACACGCCAACTCCAAGGCAGTTAGAGTCGCGGAGCTATTACTTTCGGAATGTCAAAAGCAATTTGTAGTAAACGGTTTTCACGTCCCTCTCAAAAACTTTGAAGTATGTAGACAATTTAAATTTTATGAGGTGAACAACAGTGAAGTAAGAAACCAATAGACGATTCCAAAAGAATGTAGTACAGGCTTTGGAAGCTAAATATCTCCTTAGAGTTATCATGTTCCTATGGAAAGTCATGCACACCTTCAAAAAGATCTTCAAGGCAAAATAGTAACAATAGAACATATGGAAAAAGCAAAACCAAAACAACTTTTGAAGACAAACCACTATGCTTCACCCAGCAAGCCCTCCAATCCAAATGATCCAAATCCTGAAAGAAATTTGGACTATGGTGCTCAGGAACCAGGAATTATACCCCCACCAAAATTAATCCCACCTTAATGTTTCAATTCAATCAAACACTGTAACCCATTGCAAGTTATAATAGTAGTTTTCTCCAACCCCAAGATGTATCTTGAGGAATTTTGAAATTCCAAAAGCTCATCCATAAACCCATGCTACCCATATGAAACCAGCTTTAACAAACATATTCCAAATATGCTTTAAGATTGTCGTTTTATTCCAATGCCTATACCCATTTTAACTGCAAACCCCTACTCTCTTTAAGTGCACAACCAGATTCGAAGCCACTTTTGTATTGATTTTCAGCCAGAAAATATAATAATAAATAGAAAAAAGAATAGCTTGTGCAGCAGATACTACCACAATTTTGCACAGGCATGTTTATGAATTGCTAACGATGAGATCCATCTCAGCCCATCTAGCCATCTCAAATAATGCATGCAAACACCTAGAATGCTCTAGGAAGTAGGAACCCAAATCTACACTGGCAGATGTTACAGAAACCAAAGTAGAAACTATGATTATTTTTTTGTTACAAACAAGTGGGTGTAGGGAATTTGAAACTAGGTCCTCCTTATAGATGAGATTGGACAATATCACTAAAGTTACAAGGCTTTTCAAAACCCAACCTAAACAAAATTTAACTTACCAAACTATTTAAAACATGTGATACTTAATGAACGATATACAAATTTTATAACAAATATGAAAAAGGATATAACTAAACAAAGTTTAAGAAAAATAGAGAACCAATAAATCAATATGTACTGTAGAATTTAAGGCTTAAGCCACCCATCAACTAACAGACATCGTAGACTCAAGCTGAAGACTTACCAGTCACTTTTTAGAAATTGACTTCTCTTGCTAAAGATCAAACAAATACCAAAGATGAATCCAGTTTGAGTTGTGCAAGGAAAATAATCAAGAATATGAGTCATTAGTTGCCTTCCTGGCTGTAATGTACCACACATCTTCAATGACTACAGTTTTGTACTGTTCATTTTCTATCAAGTATCAACAACCACCTCCTACTACCTGTAAAGATGCATGAGATTTTGCAAACAATATAATGTGTTCATCCATGTGGAAATGGAGAAATGCATGTTTAAGTCATCACTACCCAAAAAGGAGAAATTTGTACAGAAAGGATCCTGTAAGTTTATGTTCTCATTTGTGCTCAAAGAAAGGGGAATACCAAGACTCTCTCTCATGTCCCTAGATATTTACATCATTACATGGAAGTGTAAAGATATCAATGCCTGGCTCACTGCACAACTGACAGAAATTAGACGCATAACAAAATGGCAATGCTTTTATGAGATTGACTTCAGTAAGGAATCTACTTGTACATCTTCAAGCATTAAGTTAATGTAGAACAGTGTCACATCTACAGTGCTACAATTCCTCCACTTGGACTGAAAATCCACAATGACATCGCTTTGTCAGCACCAAACTCTCCTCATCAAAAGTCTGGTCCTCTGTCAAGAATACATGCTCATGGTCTTCCGGCAGGCTAGCTTGAGCATCCAACTTGGCATGATTTATGTCTTGTGTCTGGCATACATGAGACTGCTTGCCTTCATCACCTCCACCAACTGGTGCATTTAATTTGTTATTAATATGTTGAGTGTTAGTCCCAGTGGATGTTTGTGATGACAAGCTGTCACCATAACGGTTGTTCAACCTTTGCCGAGTTATGATGGAACAAAGAAGCTGATACCACCTAGAAATAGCTTGTGCTTCACTTCGTTTCTTGTCTTCAGCCTCTCTTCTTTCTTCTTCTTCTGAGTATGCCTGGAGAACAGAACCAACAAATATTAGCTAAAAGGCCTCTCCAATAAAATTAGTTGTCAAAATTAGTTGTCCAAACACACAAAAGAGGAAAAAATTAGTTGGAATTCTTGAAAAAATGGAAGGATTTCAAATTTTTAGGAAAATTTAGGAAGAAATCTTAAAGGATAATAAAGAAAAGATTTTTGGACATTTTAAAAGATATGAGTTTATCCTCATAAAATCATTCCTCAAAAGCCTTAACTATTAGGAAATATTGAATTTAATATCATTATTCTAACACTCCCCCTCATGTGAGAGCCCAAACTCTCCTTTAATAAGTGGGACCCAACACATGGGATTTTTAACTTTCTAAATGGAAGGCAGGGTTTGAAATCAAGACAAGCTGGCTCTGCTAACATGATAAACTACCACTTATCCCAAAAGCTTAAACTATTAGGAAATAATGAATATCCTTTAACCAATATTTTAACAAAAATAATTTTCTTTTACACCCCAAAATTTGTTGAGGATCCATAGCTAATCCCAAAAAATCTGGAACTAAGGCTTTGAGCTTTGTTGTTGTATTGGTAAACAAAAAAACAAAAGCATCAGTAGGTTTTAATAAACAACTTGAATGCCATCAAATATGTAAGCAAATCTGGATGAAAGAATCATGTATGCCTCAGGAATTTTACAGAAAGGGAAAGGGAAAGGAGAAAAATATTAATCACAAAAACAAATACAAGAAATTCTAAAAACTTCACACTTCTCTCATGGGCCCTAACGTATCATAAAAGTGCAATATAGTTACCTCTAAAATTGCATCCTTGAACTCAGCACACACCACAATACCATCAAAGACAGGATGTGAGTGTCCATTTCGGAATTCAAAACCAACCATGGCAGGCGCATAATCAATCTCCAATCTCTTGGCAACATAAAACACCCTCGGTAACCTCAAGTGCACAGTACCAGGTGGGAGGCACTTCTCAGACCAAACTTCCACTTGACCACGTTCATTCTGTGTCCAATAGAGAACTTAGCTGTAAGTGATAATCAAGCTTCATAAAGAGCTTGAGAACCAAACAGAAAAAAACTAGCTGGTCCATACACAAGTAGCATTTTGAAAGTTAAAAACTTAGATAACCAGATAAAAGTAGTGGGGAAGTGCGAGAATATTCTGCTACTAATTCTCCATTCTGGCATGCATATAATTTTGCCACATACAGACTGGTGGAGAATCTTGGCAAGCCAACATAAAATCTCAAACAAAATCTTCAGGCCTTAAAACTTGTTCTTTGACAAAAAACATAGGCAGCAAAGAAATATTATCTAATCAGATTTAAGATAGGAAACTGCAACATAGGAAGAGTAGAAACCCCTTGCCAAATGATGATAAAAGATCAACAGAAAAATTCCAAATTAAGAATACGAAATAAAACTACAATACTCTAGCTTGATGCAACTCAAAGAAGAAATACTGTCTTGTCAGTTGGTCATAGCCACCTATAGAATATGTTTAAAACCCAATCATGAACCTAAACAATTTTTCCTGCAGCCCTTATACAACCAGGACCCATAAAGCTGAAGTAACGTGCAGGACTCATAAAGAAGGATCCCAACCAAAAGATGAAAACAAACAACAAAGGATAAAAGGGGGAAAACCCTATGCCACAGTTTGAAAGATAAAAGCAACTATATAGTGGCCCTACTAAAAAAGGGACCAAATCCAAAAGAAACATATGCTATAAATGAAGGAAAGGTGGACACCTGAGAACCCGAGAATAATAACTAATCCTGCCTATACAATATATTGAACTCACTGGGATGTGTACACTATTTATATTTCAAAACATATTCTGAAACTTAGTTATTTGCTAGCAGATAATCTTGTTGACCATATATCACCGATTAAGCACATTCGCCACTATGTAATTGGAAAAACCTAGCCACAGCAACATATTGCCCAACATGTCATGGGATAAAATTATTCTCTAGAAAAGCTTTAACTAGATAAATGAAACAATTTTCTAGTAAAACATGCAGAGAGTCCAAGTCAAAAGGGACAACCTTCCAACTGAGCACTAAAATTTTCTTCTATTGTGTATACATTGTATCTAACAGGGGGAAGTAAAACAAAATTCAGAGTAGCAGCGTGGTAAAAATGAAAGAGGATTTGGCACTGGCAGTAAGCATATGGGTAAGCCAATTCTAATTTGGGTAAGCACCCGCCTCATTTTGCCCCTAGATACTGAAGGGAGTTCAACCTTAAGGATTATTATAAAAGCCAACAAAGCCATAGTTACAAACAGAGTAATATGTTCACCCAATGGGATACTTCTGACATTAAGAGTTTTTTTTTTTTATAGGTAATAAAAGCTTTATTAAAAGCAAAAGTGCAATGTGTTTACGATTGTAAACTCACAGCAATGCAAAAAATACAATCATATCATATGGAAAATCTAACAGAAATAATGAAATCAAACAAAGAAATACAATGTGTGAAATTCCAAATATGAGACCACTCAAATAAAGTCCTAGCTAGCGAAGTCTTCAATAGATCAATAGGTCTCTCAATGTCCTCAAAAGTTTGGGCATTGCGTTCCTTCCATACTAACCACATAAGACACGCCAGTACCATATTCCAAACATTTGAAGAATAATTCCCCAACCAATTCCTCCAAGCAAAAAGAAGAGGGACAACTGTACTCGGCATCACCCATTTAACCCCAAACATAAGGAAAACCTCACTCCACAAAGCATGAGCAAACTTACAGTAGAGTAAAAGATGATCCACAATTTCCTCATCACACCGACATAAGCAACACCAATTAACAAGAGGCAAGTTCTTCTTAACAAGGTTTTCTATTGTAAGAATACCACCCCTAGCACCAGTTCATAAAAAGAAAGACACCCTTTTAGGTACCTTAACACACCAATTGCTCTGCCAAGGGAAGGAAACAAAAGGGGCTTTCAATAAGGACTTATAAAAGGAGCGCACATGAAAAGTACCACTACGATTCAACTGCCAAATCATAACATCATCACCCTCCCCCCCTTGGAATTCTAGCAGAAACATGCTCAAAGAAAGAGTGAAATCTCCCCCATTTCCCAATCATTAATTTCATGACAGAAAAGTAAGTTCCAACTCCTACCTCCCCCATCTAGTGCATATAAAACTAAAAATCATTGCCATCACATCATACATAATACATCATTAATTTATAACATCATATCTGATGACCCAAACCCAGCCCTTACCCCCATCCCCTTCTTTTATTTTTTTCCTCCAATGCAAACTTTACAAAAGTAATATGTATAATAGAAACAGCTTGCAACCCAAAAAGTAGATCATGACGATGCAAGCTTGATATCATTTTCTAAACTTTTTGATGAATCTAAGTTAGTTGTTGTAGCAAAAGCACATTTGAGTTCTTTTAATGAAATAGTGATCCATCTGCATGGCATGTCAAAGCACATCTATGTGCAATTATCTCTCCATCCAAGATAAAAGCTACGAAGCAACAATTTCAAAAATCAGTCAGGAACAATAGGAATTGATGATTGTATATAAATAAGAAAGAGATGCTTCAATATTAATGAAATGAACCAACTCCATGGGATTAAAAAATAAATAAAAATCACCTTTGGAACAATTCCATTTACAGCATGAGGCAGATTCAATGGTTCCAGTTGCCACTTCCCATAAAGTTTAACAGTTCCTTCATAATTACCCCCACCACATTCATCATCTTCAGGAACCTGTACTTTTTGAAGCTTTGCAGAACGTTTCAACTCCTGTCCAGAAAGAAAAAATAAATAAATATGTGGACTAACTTTAATAAAGAACCATAAAATCTAACAGAGTAACATGGTAGAACCCTATAACCCAGAATCAACCTTCACAGGAAGCTCATTCGCTTTAATTTGCAGCCCTTCCCGTAGCCATCTTTCGTTTGTCTTGATTGTGTGTACACAACTCCGTGGATAAACTGGATGACCAGAACAAAAGCCGAGAACTGGACCCTTTGGATGAAGTATCTGATACTTGGTAAGCCACCTTTCAATAGCATAAAGTTGATGGTTTTTATAGGCCTGCATATGGTTAAACAAAGTTTTCCATGAAAAACTAGCCATTTAGAAAGTTTACCACCATGTCAATCTAAACTTAGCAGTTCACTCTACCTGCTGGTTAGTTGGAAGAGGCTCAGTTAATGCCCTAGTTTCCAACTCCATGTCCTCAAGAGAGCTCCTGCTAGCAACAAAAGAATTGCTTAGAGAAGATTTGCCACTCTTTTTTGAGATTTCTAGGCCTAACTTCCCATGCAAGTTAGCACCTCCTGGAATATCATCCCTAGTTGGATTATCCAACTTTCTGGATGCTTTAGCTTTCTCATGTTCAGTCAAGGCCTCAATGTGTTGCTTTTCTGTATGGACCATGCCTGCAGTGGCTCCTGCCTCTAACTCTCTCAGTGGCGCCAACACTGCATCCCACCAAATTGAATTAACTCGATGTGATCCTATCTTGTACCACTTCATACAATACCTGTAATATGCTCATTTTAGTACCACACCCAGGTAATGAGATGATTACTACCTCTTTAAGAAATTTCAGCCGTACTTAACACTATTACCAGAAATTTGAAACTATAGTCAAGCAAATAGAATAAATAAAAATAAAAAATAAAGAAAAAAACCATAAAATCACTATTAGCATTTATAAGGTCCAAGCATTAAGTTTCCTGTCATCTAGTGTGACAAACCATTAACAATATTCCTCATAAATTTTCATGTATTGTTTTCAGAACACTACCAACAAATACATCGAAAATAATCACCAAAAAAAACCAGAAAATGAGTGAAGACAATACGCAACAATTTACATGAGCATGTCTGGAGAGGCTATTTATTATGCTGGTCATCATATAAATAGAAAGATTCAGGCTTAAAGCACACATTGGCCAGTGAAGCATATCAAGTGCATAAATGGATGCAGGTGCAAATAAGCAGACACACTAATATCTAATAGTGTAAAGAAAGCTCAAGAATTATCAACAATAAACGCTGGCTACTGATGTCAGATGGAACAGCAGGACATTGAGAGCCTTTGTAATTTTCAGCCAAAAAAAGTACCTCTGTAATTTATCGCAAAAATAATAATAAAAATTGTAGTTGGCAATTAAAGATGACCAAATGACCTTTGAGAGAACAAATAAAATGTTCTCATGCAACTTTCTTCCATCATCGTATTAGGGCATCAAAGCTGTCTTGCTTTAGTGGTAATTACCAACCACCTTAGAATAACTCATGAGTTCAATCCTATCATTTGATAGTACACACACAAACACAAACATTCACATCCACCCTTTATCAGGATTAGTTAAAAAAATCATACATTCTTTCTAAACCATTGTCTAAGTAATTTTTTTATGTGCTAAAACACCATCTAAAGATTCTAAATTCTACCATGGCATCCATGTTCAAAAATAAGTTAGCAGAAAAAAGCCGTTTTTAAAATTAATTATTTAGAGATACCTAACATTTTGGATTTATTATTCCAAAATTCAACACAAATAATAATTACCTTCATTGGCTAACAAATAAAACTTTAGTAAACATGTACATGAAGTTAATGAAGACACCACTACTACAAATATGTAAATGCAGAGTTATTGTCATTTGTCAGCTTCAAGGATTTGGATTTCTGTGGTCAACTTGATAGAAGCTTGACTAAGCCATCCAACTTCATTAAAAGTCACATGAACCATTAATAAACTAAAGGCATAATAACAAACAGAACATAACATAGAGAAATAAGAGAATTGTTCTATAATAGCTACGGGCTAAGCAAAATAAACTACTGGGCCTTCTTTGCTTTGGGCTAAGATGCTCCTGCATCAATTTGATAGGCATTATACATGGAAGATTTATTATTTTTTTCAGGATTTAGCCCCAAAAGAAACACGTGTTTTCTTTAAATTAAGCCAATAGGCAAGAATAAATTCAAATTATGAATACATTTATATCTCCACATTCTACCAAAGAATCCCTAAGCTTCAGTGTGGAGATCATTTGGTAGAATATGTAGATTTACATGAACCCAAAATTTGAAGTTATCAAATTATAAAAACTTGAAATTTTTTAGGTAAAATCCTCTTTACTTTATTTATTTATTTATATGTTTTTTATATATGTGTGTGCATGTGTGTCTTTTGCAATGATGCCATTACAAATGCCTGTTTGAAAGATAATGCAACGAGAAAGCACTGGAAGCTGATAGTATCCAGAAAGGTAACAAGGCTACAACCAAATCAGAAAGTAACTGTGCATTAGAATTACAATCGTAAGGAGGCGAAACCTGCGTGTCACATCTTTGGCCCCTTGCCCAGCAAAAGCAACTACATATCTCAAAGATGTTTTGCATGCAGCAGCCATAGCTTCAACCTTCAGCTCCCCATCAATAACTGCATTGACAACATCAACATGCACCCACTTTCCGGTCAAGTTGTCACCGTTGCAGTATATTTCTGCCCAATACAAAGGAGATCCTACTTTTCTTGAGCCAACTGCAGTAGAGATCCCCTGGGAAGAAGTAGGAGATTCTTCACTTACAATTCTTTTCAGTGGAGAAGAGAAATTCGATGAGTTCAAGTCTTTCACATCTGATTCTATTTTGCTCTCCTGAGTCACAACTGCTGTTGCAGTTAGAGCCATTTCCAACTGCATCTCAAACTCAAGATCCCCTTTCCTATTCAGTCCCTGAGATTTCTTGGTAAGGCTTGCGTCAGAGATATCATTTCTTGCCTCACAATGTAATGAATCTGACATTATAGCATCCAGCTCACCAGCAACAGGTGAATCTTTGGACTGAGCAATGTTATCCATACTTTTGCATGATCCCCTCTGAGAAGTTTCACAGATATTGCCACTCTCATTGCATGAAAATGATTTAACAGGAGAGACCAAAGCATGCTTAGGTTTAGCCACCATTAGTGTTGAAGTTTTAAATATCCCCTTACTCGATCTGCTTGCATCTTGAATGAAAGATTCAGACCTATCAGCTTCTGGTTTTAAGGAGGAAACATCCAAAATGGACACATACCTGACACCAAATGTATACTTTTAATACAAGATATGCATTCATATATCCAACTCAACATGAGATATGACGCTTTCCCAGAATCTGAAACCCAGGCAATAATAGAAAAGAAATCAACCTAACAGAGAACCTTTATCATTAATCATCACTATTGAAAAGTGACTACTGCATGTCAAGAGATACAATGTCATCCTGAGCTTTACTAGGACTTACAACAGCATAGGATCTGTTTATGTCCTAAAGAAGAACATATGCTGTAACAAAGTTGAAGAAATAGTACGTAATTTTGCAGTATTTTTTTATACATAATCCCATGGCAGCAAAGTAGATGCAAAAGCAAATCTTAAATCCCCATGGGTACATCAACCAACATATTTTGATCGAGAAAATCATAAGCATAGACACCTATGGAGTTTAATGGAATATTTAGTGATACTGAGAGTCAAGCACATTGGCTGTTGACAACTAATTTGGCAGTTCATCTATGGAATTTAAAGGTGAAAAAGTCAAATTCACAATCTTTAAATGATCACATATTCACATCTTTTTCCAATTGGTAAGGTACATACTCCCATTTTGTCTTTGTTAAATTATTAATTCTCCCAAAAGCTTAAGCTATTAGGAAACGGTGAATTTAATCATTTAACCATAGTTCTAATGGTCTTAAACCCATGACTTTACCCTCTACCTAGAGAATGAGATGCCATTTTTTGAGCAAAGCTTTGACTCTGGTCTTCTACATCTACCATGTAAGAAAATGATAGATAAAACAATTAAACTCTAAGACCATCACAATAAGGAAGCTATAGCTCCAATTATTAACCTCCTTAATTCCATAAACATTGTGATTAAAATATCATCCTACTATGGCAGGGCATTTGGTTAAGGTAGAGGAACACATATGCCATCCTGATGAATAAATCTCAAGAAGTTGCAACAATAAATGATACATTATCAATAATTATCAAAAACAAAAAATAAATAAACAAAACATTCTCAATGGGTGTGAAAGGCTTTATTAAAAGTAGAGGAGAGACCTCATATAGACAAGATGCGTATCCAAAGTTCCCCTAAAGAAAGGCTTCTTAAATGCAGCTTAAGCAAAATACTTCTCAAAATATGAGAATACAAGGTGAAAACTTCATGTCTATGGCTTACTCTTATATCTTAAAAACATATTTCAATCAGCAACCAAGATTGACAACCTAAACTTAATATTATCCTTCTTATTCATGAAAGTCCTTTGGTGGACAATTTCTTCATTACATAAGAAGCGTTAGGACTAAGAAATATTCGCATGAATCTCTTCTAGACAATGATAAAATTTGAATTTTATACTATTTCATAGCCAACTTCTCACAATAGCTTCTTCAAATCAACACTAAGACAATGCATGACAAAACTATTCAACAAAATCTATACATCTTATCTCATAAAAAAAAGGTACATATGAAAACAGGTTTGAATCAAAACAAACATGGATTATTAATTTAAGGTTCTAGGGTTACGGTAGCTTCAGTCACCTCTCAGGTTAGGTTTAAAAGCCAAAAATGCAATGAGAATTGAAAGTCAATCCTAACATAGTATTGTTATGCTCAAATGATGCTACAAGGACCCCATGTTTTGATGAACTGATCAGTTTTTTGGAGAGAAAGTGGTAGTAAATGAAATCTCATGGTAGATCAGCACAAAGGAGGTCTGATGGTCTATATATTGTTTAAGAAAAACCCTCCAGGTTCAAGCTTCCAGCATCAAGAGTTTCAAAAAATAAAAGATATATTTGTACATCAAATGCAGATATAATAAAAAATTCTATCAACAAAATGCATTTATAATAGATAACAGGATATATTATTATCATTTTTGTTATAACAAATGCCATACCGGGTTGTAAGATTCAAAGCTCTAAATAGTGCCACAGACAATGCAACAATCTGCAAGAAAACAATGACCCTGTAACTTTTCCTTAGAGCACTAAGCAATATATGCATATTCACAGAATTTCCCTTCTCCCAACAGCGAAGTTAACCCAATCTGAATGGAATTGCTGATTCTATGGAAGGTAGAGTTTATCATATGTAAACACTTTCCTGAATATCTGAGGGGGCAAAGAAAACAGAAGACTCATCCAAGAAAAGAAAAAGTGAGAATAGTTCACAACCACTATTAAAATGGTTAATGATGTCTAAAATCCAATAGCATACACACTGACTAAGGAAGAAGCAAGAAAACCGCCTCAACATTTTACCCAACTAAGTATAAAGGTAAATCAAGACAAAGAAAAGTAAAATCAACACCAAAGAACTGGCTGGAAACTGGATTCTTTTCATGTAAAACTTAAGTTTATATTCATATTTTTAGCCAAATTTCTATGCCACGTAATTTCTGGCTTAAGCACACTTTTTTATTTAATCACTGTTATGTAAATTGAATCTGTTACTCCTTTTCTTTTCCTGAAAAAGATGCCCTCACATCCCCTAAACTTTTGACTAGTAGCTATCACATTCCCTGAACTTTTATTTTAGCCAATTTGCTCCTTCAACTTCACACATCATCCAAATCAGTATTTCTGCTACTCTTCTGTTAAAACTAACACCCTTCACGTGGAAAACAAAATTACCAAAACCAATTTATAAATAACCGATGGAGAGAAAATTCAAAAAAAAAAAAAAAAAAAAAAACCCCAGGCTAGATTCAGTTTTGAGAGAGAAATCTCAATATAGCTTGCTGCATCTCATAGATCCACCGCCGATCTAGGTTTTGTAGTCTCCAATCACTGGTTGAACTCGCCGCCATCATTCTTGATCCTGCTGTGGGTTTAGTTTTCTGCACAAAATTTCCGTGTGTGGGTTTGTGCCTCCGTTAATGTTGTTGTTGTTGTTGTTGTTTTTTTTTTTTTTTTTTTTTTTTTTTTTTTTTTTTTTTTTTCTCACCACTTTTCTGGGCATTGAATATGGTTTGGAAGTGTTAAAGAATATAAAAGATAGGATTTGGGTTTGGGGTTGTGGTCGGAGTTGCTAGGATACCACCTTCTAAACAAGTTTTTTGTTTAATCATATAAATAACAAAGTTTCAATTTTAATCAGGGGTGGTTAATTTTAAATGAATAGTGGATTTACATACTCGAATTACACCAGGTGGACTAAGAATATGATTTGCAGTACAAGGACTAAGCTACATTATTTTCTGTGAAATTTTTTATAAGCTAAACCCAGCAAAGCGGGAAAAAAAAAAAATAGAGGTATTTTTTTGGTGTGTTGTGCTTACCAACATGAAAAGCTTTAGAACTCTGGTGATGGATGTCAAGCGAAGGTAACTATGGAAGGCAATCACTCCCTCTTCTCTCATCGGTTTTTTGTGAATTGATTTTGGTAATTTTGTTTTCCACGTGAGGCCATTAGTTATTCTAACAGTAGAGTAACAGAAGTACTTATTTGGCAGATGCGTCAAGTTCAAGGAGCAAATCAGCTAAAATAAAAGTTTAGGGGGTATGATGGCCACTACCCTAAAGTTCAGAGGGTGTCAAGGCATTTTTCCCTTTCTTTTCCTCCCACCCCCCTCCCCTCTTTATTGGATAATCACAAGAATTTGCATATGACAAATCAATAATCTGTTCTTCACCAAGAATTGCATTCAAATAAATTAATTGATGTGATCTAGCTCTCAAATTGGATACAAATATACTCTCAGCACATATTGGCCCTTTTTCCAGAATTAATTTACATGTGTGATATTATACATTTTTTTTAATTAAATTCAAAAACCTCAAGACATATTTAATTGCAATATGCTCAAGGACATGAATTTACAAGAAAATAAAGTATAGTATTTTCTAGCAACAGTAACTAATTTAGTCCTATAAAGGCACTTGATAAACTCCAGGTCTTCATCAATACTAGTTTACATCTAACAGAGGAAAACAAATCTATACAGGACAAGCCAATAGAGTCTTCAAAAAGATTTAGTCATAAGAGATTAAGAAGCTACCTCCTCTGGACTCCCTTCATGAGTTTCAAGAGCAAAGGCCAAAGCCAAAGGAAATGACCTCTCTGCATTGGTTGAGCTTTTAACACGGAAGCTATTTTGAAACTGCAAGTTTTATATAAAGGCATTAAAGAAGATCGAACAAGTGATATGTCACAAAAAACTACAACTCAAGGCAGCATCTACAAATAACCCCCAACTGTGATTTCAGACGGTTTTAGCTTGCCCATCCATGGTTTAAATAGTAGCACTTTACCCTTCTGAGGTTCTATTTATTATGCTTCCATAATCCGGTTCATGATCGAGACATCAAAAAAGAGAGGGGCAAAGTGACATTTCACTATGCTAGATAGGGGTAAAAGTGACATTTGCTTTTATATATCTCTATTTATCTCCTAAGACTATGTTTCTCTCCTGGCTTAGCCATGGCCAATAGCATCTTTCATAAGCTGTCCTCTACTTCTGCCAATTTTCAGAATTGAGTGATTGTGTGTGTGTGTGCGCGTGTGTGTGTGTGTGAATCGATATGGTTGCCAAAAAATACAAATTTTAATGATAAACAATAACAACCAAACCTTAGTCCCAAATTTTTGGGAACGGTTATGGATCTGCAATAGATTAGTCAGGGTTAGCCACAAGTATTATTTTCCACCATAGTGGAGTTCTTGAGCTACATCCCATTGCCACAAAGGCTACCATGCTTGTCTCTCAAGATAATCGTAAATGCTGTCTTGTCAAACACTATGTTGAATTTTAATTGTTGATTTCTATTATAGGGTATGCAGTTCTTTGATTCACACATGAAAAGTTTATTTGGGAGGTCATTACGTTATGCTTTTTCATACCCTTAAATGGGTTTCCTTTTCTGGGTGTCATGAAGTGCTACTTTTTAATCCAAGGGTAGGCAAGGGGAAACCACTCCAAACCATAGATGGTTTATTTTTTTGGTAATCATCCCAACATATAATAATTGAACAAAAGCATACCCAAAGAACAAGGGGACACAAAGCATCTGCAGTAAGTTCTGTGACCTTTGTTATGTTCAGCAAGTGTGGAGGTAGAAGAGACAGTAAAGAAGCCTGCCACAATAATCAGATTTATTCATAAATAACAAGTAGTGTCTCATTCCTTCCGTTTCCATGACCACTGAATGAAAAAAGATAAGAGAACTAATAATCTAATATTTTAAGAGAGATAGAGAGAGAATAACAAGAATTTTGTTCAAAACAACAAGATTTCTTCAGTATGCTAGGTGTATATAAAAGATCTCCTAAAGATTACTAGCAAAACAGAACTGCTGAACAAAGAAGTAGTACTTTCTGCTTCTAAATTGTAAACCCTTGACAAAATAAGTACCGATCCAAAAAGTAAACAGATTAACAAGCAAGCAAAGTAAACATGATAGACACTAGACAATTTTTTTTTCCCTGTTCTTTCTATAAGTATTATAGTTTACAGACGCTAGAAAAACCAAAAAAAGTATTATAGACACTAGAAAAAACTAACATGCATTATTTGAAATAACCAGCCTTTGAAGCCAAACTATTGTCTCGACCCCTTATAAACAGAGGCTTTGGTTTCAACCATGAGAGCAGTAAGTTTGGGAAGTGGAAAGCTACCCTCAACAATGCAACATAAAGTGACCTCTGATACAAAATAATAATACAACAACAATTAGTGTAGGAAATCAAAAACATGGTCCTTGTCAAGTTGTAATAATAACATAATTATAGTAGTTTGACAAACACCATTGATGCAGATGACAATAGACTTCTGAGTGAAGCTTAATGATGGCTATAACAATAAAAATGCTGAGTTGATCATTAGAATTAACAAGAAACAACCTGAATAAGAGGATCATCACAAGCTCTGTCAACTAATCTGCCACGTGCAAGCATACAAAGCAAATGAACCTTATGCACAAGCTCTGCCAATTCCTGCACAAGAGGGGAGGACAGAAAATGTTTTCAGTAGGAGAAAGCTTTCATGAGAAAAATTCCATGCCCAGTACTCTAATGTTATTTTAAAAATGCATAATCCACCTTATCCTCAGCAGAAGCTCGACGAACAGGTTTCCTTATACCAGAATTTGGTGTCTCACTAAATTCAATTGTAACTGGAAGATTGCATGTGGAATCTGAAATGGGTATTGAACCATCTTCCCAGTCCGAGTCATTCAATTCTTCCTGATTTTCTGAGAGGAATTGCTGTAAATTTCCCTCATCAACTTTCTTTTCATGGGCAGTCTTTCCCGTTGGATCCTTACTACAACCTTCAGCCTCTGAAATATTCCACTGGGCCCCTGAATCCACATCTAATTTATCATCTCTTTTTGGCCCACCCTCTGTCTGAAATTAAAATAAAGTAATGCAGAAAGAATAAAACGGATATCAAATTTTACACAGAAAGAACATTCAATTTCTGTAATGGCTCCAAACTGGGCAAACAGAAAATCAAACTCCATAGAACAAAGATGCATCATGCACACTCACTAGGCCAAAGTTCCATATGGCATAATATCATAATGCTACTACTTGTCGAAACATAAAAGTTAACAGGACCAACCATGCCAATTGAATCATGCTGGCTCAGGTTGTTATAATGTTTCTCTTTCCCGGAAGAGTCACGCTTCTTGGCACGTCTAAGAAGTCTGCCAACAGCCTCCCTTGATATGTCAGCAAGTGTTCCTGAAATCAAGTAAAAATACCAATTACACTTTAATGACATAGAATGCTATCTCAACCTTCACCTGAGACTCATTACACCTAAACTAACAGAAGATTTAAGGAGTTAAATATACCACTGTCGTCATGCGACTCTAAACGGCTTCTGTTTTCTGATTCCGGTAGAGCTTTTTTAGCATTGTCCCTACCTGCCCAAAGCACACGAACAATTACGTAACAAAGTGACTGTATAAAGAGGCAAAACAAATATTTTGAGTGTACATAACTCTCAATGTGTATGCTTCTGCCATTCCTTAAAATCCATATCTTTAACCAAAAATAAAAATAAAAAATTTACTTTAATTTCTCGTGTTTCACACTATCGGTATTATAAATTCCAATTTGCAGTTTCTCTACCTTCCCCACATGTATTCTCAGACACCATATATGGTACTAACTTCAAAAATACACACACTCAATAACACCATAAAGCAATCTCAATCAAACCCAGAAGTTTTAATCACTTTGGCAAACTACCGCATTCTCTTAAGCTCAAATTAACTTCTAAATACAAGCAATGCACCTCGTTTGGTTGCCTAGAAAGGGTAGGAAACTAAAAAAACGAACTTTACAAATCTCAAATTCTTAATTTTAGGAGAACCCAGATGGCCAGCAACCAAGAGACCATAATACAAGAATTTTCCACAGGTGAAGTGGGCCCTCTTCACAATCTGGGAACCAAACAACCATTAAACATACAATATATGTAAATTTCTTTTTCATTTCTTTTTTTTTCCTATATTTTATTGGAAAAACAAACAGAACCCAGAAAACAAAACGAGGAAATAGTTAAAAGTTGAAAGGACATGAAGTACCAGAAGATTGTTTCTGCCGCTTGGACTCGTTCCTGGTTCGCATTTTTTACAAAATTGTTGAAGTTGGAGAGACAGAGAGAAAGAGAAATGCGCGCCTATTAACTGTAATGCACAATTTATATAAGTCCAAATTTTTATATTTTTTATTTTGGTAAAAAGTTCAAAATTATTTTCAGTCCAAAATTTAATCAAGTCATTTAATTTTCATCTGTTTTTTTATTTAACTTTTTTTTTGGTTAAATTTTTTTTAAACTTTATTCCATGTTATTTCGTTCTCTTCCAATAGAATGTCCGATCAACCGTCTTAAAAGTGATATCATTTTGCTAGTTTTCATATGTTAAATATTAAAAGAAAACTATAATAATTTTTTTTTTTTTTAGATACTAGTGATTGCAAATAATTTTTTTTTAAATGATAAACTCTAGATTGTCTATACAATTCCCTTTCTTCCTTCAACGTGCTTCCCCAATTGATGCCACAATGTGTGACGTCAAAGTTCCTCACTAAATAGGGGTGTGTAGAATATCTGCTTGACCCGCCAACCCACCCGACCCATCCGCCCCATGTGGGTTATTAATTTAAGCGGTTTGGGTTGGGCAGGTTAGACCCCTAAATAGCGGATTGAGTTGAGTAACAAATTGAAATATTGCCAACTCACTATAACCCAACCTGCCTACTTAACTATAAATATTACCAACCCGTGTGAATTTGGCAAAAAGGAAAATCATTGATGATAATCTATGTCAGTGCTGTGGGAGAGAACCTAAAACTGTAGCACATGTCTTGTGGGAGTGTGGGGCTGCTCAAGATGTTTGGGCAGGATGCGGGTCTAGACTCCAGAAGATGCCAAGTAGCCTCGGTAATGTCGTTAAGCTCTTTGAGACTCTGTTCGATAGACTTGAGTTCCCAGAGGTTGAGCTGTTTTTGGTCCAAGCTTGGTTCATATGGAACCAGAGAAATACGGTCTTACATGGAGGAAGCTTTAAGGATCCAAAATGGCTCAACAAAAGAGCTAGTGACTACCTAAAAGATTACCAGCAAGCACAGCGAAAACTTGTTATTAATGCAGCAACAACAGGGAGATCCATCTGGCAGCCACCACCACAATCGTGCTTCAAGCTTAACTTTGACGCTGCTATATTTGATAAGCAGAATTGTACGGGTATTGGTGCAGTAATCCGTAATAACAGAGGTGAGGTGATGGCTGCCATGTCAGCCAAGGGTCCATCGGTGACAACTAGTTATGAAGCAGAAGCATTAGCTTGCAGAAAAGCGCTCGAATTCTCAATTGATGCGGGTTTTCTGGAGCTGATCATTGAAGGGGACAATGCGCATGTAATGAAGAGTATTGGCTCATCAATTCCAAACCAGTCAGCGTTGGGCATAATTATAGATGATGTTAAGTGTCTGATAAATGGAATGCAAAATGTCTATGTAAGTAGTATTAGAAAGGAAGGAAATATGGTGGCCCATGCCCTCGCGAGGTTTGCTAAAAATGTTTCGGAGGACTTGTATTGGCTGGAAGACGATCCGCCTCCAGTGGTGGATGAATTGTACTATGATATGTTGAATTTGAATGAATGAAATTATGCTGGTTTGGCTTTCAAAAAAAAAGTTAATCAATTCACCTAATCAATTTTTACAGCTAATCAGTAACAATTCCTTAAACAAAATATAAAAAAAGTCAACATTGAAACCTTAAATTCACTTTAGTTGTAAACTACATACACTCTATATTTAACCTTCACCTTCAGCCAACATTAAAGCCTCCTTTTTTTTTATTCCTTCAATTCTTCACTTTCCATCAGCTTGCGTACTCTCCTAGTCTCCTAGACAACCACAAAGGTAATTGTTCTTTTGTCTTGTATTGTTAAATATTTGTATCTATATTTTTATTGAGTATGTTGTTTGTCTTTTTGATTTGGGCTTCATATATTCTTATAAATCTACAAAATGTTTTGTTTTTGGATCCATTTTATATATTATAAAAAATGTTATGGTATTACATGTAAAGCCATCTATACTTACAAAATCAAATCAATCCACTGAAGATGCAAACAAATACAAAATGACATGTAACATTAGACTGAAAAGCTAAAGGTCATTTAGTTTCTAATAATAGAGTTAGTTTTAATTTTGTGCACGTGTAATACTCTTAGTAGTTCTTAACTTCTTGTAGTTTGTAATATGGTTAGTTTAGGCACCAATGTTGGTTATCCTTATATGTAAGTACATATACTTTGTAGTTTATCAAAAGAATAATGTCAACCCGCCTAACTCTTCGAGTTCATACCGCCAAAATTTGTAACCAATCCGCCGAATTTAGACTTTGGTGGGTCAATGGCGGATTGGAATTTTTCCAACCCGCTAGTGGCAAATTGGATAGAAATATTGGCTTTTACCTGCCCAATTCGACCCGCGCACACCCCTATCACTAACCCCAATCTCCATGACATGACACTCTTGTCAAAAGGTTTGACCCTACTACCTAAAGTTGGAGACTTCAACAACCTCCTCGACCTTGTCATCCACTGATGCGTCCACCACCCCGTCATCCTTATGAATGAAAAACAAAATTTGTATAGCTCAATTTCTTAATGGTCTATTTGGATTGAGGGAGAGGAAGAGGGAGTAGAGTAGAGTAGCGTAGCGTAGATTTAGCCCAAAATTAGCCTATTTTCAGCAAACTCTACTCTACTCCCATCCATTCTCCCTCCCTCCCCCTTCCATCCAAATATGGTTGTGAATGGGTGTAACGGTGTAAAATATGAGTATTTGGTTTAATTTATAAATAGAAATATGTGTTATGATATAACAAAAATTATTTCCCAATTTTTAATTTTTTAATTTAACAAATTCAAAAATAATGAAATGACATTGTTTTTAGGGGACTTAAAGGCAATGCCCATTTACCATAATGAATAGGATAAGTAATAAATAAAAGTTAAATGACTGAAATGAAAGAAAAAAAAAGTTTCAACTATGAGTTGAATTTCTTACAAAATTAATTTGATATACATTGTAATTTTCCCAAAAATAATACAATATCTATACATTTAGGGCATGTTTGGTAGACTATAACGGTAATTACATAGGAATAGGAATAAAAATTACAAGGAACACAAAATGTTGTAATGTAATACTTATTACTATTCATTTGTTTGGTGACAACACAATAATAGAACCCTGAAGATAATGTAATGAAAGTATTTTAAATCAAACTTAAGATATATTTTATAAAATATTTTACTCATATAATTATATTTCCTAAAAGGGATAATTACAGTAAACCCACCTATGGTATAACCCGTTTTCACTTTGTCTACTCGTGGTTCAATTATTTACACTTTGCCCACTTGAACTTCAATCTGTTACCCATCCATTACCCACCTCACCCTCAGACGTTAGAAAAACATATTTTTAGGGAAAAACAAACATAACAAAAATAAAAAAAATTAGGGTTTTTGATTGCTTAAGAACTTCTATGAGAACATATGCCCAGAAAAATCAAACCTAACCATAGGTAAAGTGTCAAGTTTAAACAAATATTTAGTTAACAGCAAAGGGAGTGAATGATACAAGTCAAGTGTTAACTAATATGCCCAGAAAAATCAAACCTAACCATAGGTAAAGTGTTAACTAATATTTACCCGTGGTTCAAAACAAACATATGCCCAGAATTTCCATATTACTCTCTCTCTCTCTCTCTCTCTCTCTCCGATGGTGGAGTTAAGGAGGACATCGGCCACCACAGCGATGGGTTTCATTTTCCTTCGTTCTTGCTTCATGGGTTTTATTTTTTTGTGGTTTTGGTTGTGGGTTCATCTGATTTCCTTCGTTCTCGCATTCGTCTCGGTCTCAGCCTCCATCTCAATGGTTTGGAGCAGATCCAGGAAGAGGGTCGGCAGTGGTTTAAAGAGAATGGAGCTCGATCTCGACCTCCGTCTCAGTCTCGGCCTCCATCTTGGCCAAAATGGAGCTCGATCTCGGATTGACCACTATCTTTGCTTCATGGGTTTTCTTTTTTTCTTTTCTTTTTTTGCTTTTGGGTTGTGGGTTTGATAATGATCTGATTATGGTGGGGTTATGGGTTCTGGCTTATGGTGGTTGTGGATTGTGGGCGAGGTGGTGGTGGTGCTGAGTTATGGGTTCTGATAGTGGTGGTGGTGGAATGGGTGGCAACGCTTCGTGGGTTTCAAAGTTTTTTTTTTTTTTTTTGCTTTTTGGTTGTGGGTTTTATTTGATTTTGGCTTGCTATTGGTTTGAAAAATGAGAGGGATTTTTGGTATGGATTCAGAGGATTTAATTGGTTTTGGATGTGTAACTAAAAATTTTGAACTATATTTACAAATGTTGTGTTCTTGTGTTCGCGTGGAAAAGATTCAATGGTTCGTATTTTTTATCCGTGTTATGTCTGATTTTTAATAAAATGGTATTTTTCTAACGTTTGAAGATGAGGTGGGTAACAGATTGAAGTTCAAGTGGGCAAAGTGTAAATGATGGAACCACGGGTAGGCAAAGTGAAAATGAGCCATACCACAGGTGGATTTACTGTAATTATCATTTCCTACAAAATAATATTTTTTAAATTTGAAAGAGAGATTAGTTATTTTTTACGATTTTTTATTTTCATAATTATTATATGAATATGAAAATTTGTTTTTATTTAAAAATATATTAATTGTAGAAATTAATACACCTGTTAAGGAATAGATATTACATCAATTTTAGAAATGAATAGTTATTCCTCATTTTAAAGAATAGCTATTCATAAGGAATGACTATCCCCTGTAAGAAAAACATAACCAAACTACTAAATAGCTAAACCATAGGAATAACTATTACATTACAGTGTCTATTACGGTCTACCAAACATACCCTTATAATATGGTTTTTTTTTTTTTTTTTTTTTTTTTTTTTTTAAATTTTTAAGTAAAGGGTAAAGAGACTACATCTCCGTTGATTGAACCCATGCTTTCTTTGTTGAGCCATGGACATAACATCTAAACTTCAAGTTCATGTGGTCTTTTTCTTTTCTTTTTTCAATCTTCCTTTTATGAACTTATCATGTGGTCTACATGTGCATTGTGTAAGTTGTGTTATAAATTTTAAGTTAAAACTATTAGTATTATGCCTGTTTGATACATAATTTAATCATGAAACACTATAAACTAAATTTTGTCTAAAAATTTCTCATGTTAACACAAAAATTTTCAACCTATGGCGTTTGCTTCTGATGATACTCTTTATTATCAGACCAAGACATCAATCGGTTTTTGGTGTAGGCGGGAATTGAACTCTAGATCTCTTATTCAACCATCAAAGACTTTACCAGTTGAGCTAACTAGAGCCCACTTAGGCTTCCTTACATTCATCATAGGTAAAGAGTAATCGTTTACTTACACTATACTTTTTTTTTAATGCTAATGCATAACAAATACTTTCGGTAATGCTTTCCTTATTTTTTATCTTCTTTTTCTTTAATATTGTTAGGTTTTATCGATTAAAAAAAAATACATTGTTAATACAAAGGAGGCATAAGTTAGCATTACATTATTCACATAAAGTGATTATGGGTCGAACTCACTTAACAATAATGCAAATATGGGTACTAGTTGTCGATATAGTATTTTATCTGCCTCATTTTATGTGCCAAAATCTCAAATTTTACACAAAAATCGCAAAATTACCGTTTTGACCTTGGAAATCAAGGAATGTTGGAATTTATCTCGATTGGATGTCAGATTACCCCATATTCATGTTTGAGGTCAAAATAACTAGGATTCCCCTACTGATCAATCTTTGATTGAGTTGACCGACTATCAAACAAAGTAAAAAATTCACTCAATTGTTAAATTTCAAACTTTTATATCAAAATTAACCATTCCAAACATTTTTCAAACGTTTGATTGCAATTAACCCATATCTAACCTTAGTTTGACAAATATATCTGACCATCTAATTGAGATAATTCTGAGCCCACATGGTAGATAATTAAATTCTCTTAAATTTGACTGTACATCAGCCCAAATAAGGTTTAAATTAAGTAAGATATCGTAAAAAAAAAAATGTTTTTTTTTTTTTTATACAAGATAAAATTTATACTATAGCATAATCTAAGTGTGTATATGTGTGAATCTCTCTCCTGGAGAATTAAATCCCGGCCCTTGCCCTCCACACCCCACAAGCACTTATACTTGTGGAGTGACCATCGCACCAAGGGTGCGCAGTGGTGTAAAAAAAAAAAAAAAAACTTAAATGTTAACTTTTATGACATGTTATTAAAGTTTTATTAAGTATATTTTAATGTTATTAAATTATAAGCAAATGATCATGGATTAACCTAAATGAAGAATTGTTGAA